>CM077165.1:49904053-50232218 GCA_039583875.1 Platanthera guangdongensis
TGTTCCTGGCTGGAGGGTCGCGACATGTGCGGATTGAGTAACTGAGTCCACCTAAAGAGGTATCAGTGCGATCCTAGGGGCTGATACCCTAAGGTAGAACAATCTAGGCGGACTGGGAACTGAGTCCGCTGGTGGTGCTGGATCTTTATATGTCGAGGCTTGACAATCTGGGCAGACTGGAGAATCGAGTATGCCTCTTAAGCGTTATGTGACCTTGGAACCTTGGTGAACATGTTGCGGACTTTGGGGTTAACAAGGAACTCCTCTTTTTAACATCTAGAAGATTCCTTGCAGACCGGACATTGCGAGTTACTGTACATGGCGGATCTGGACGATCCGAAGTCAAAAATTTAAAAACAGAGCAACAAACCCTAAGTATTATTTGTTGAGTATCGTCGAGTATATACAGTTATACTCGTCGAACTGCATCAAACCTCGACGAAAATAACTTAGACGATTCCAGACAGATCTAACAGAAAACTCAATGCTTTCCTGTAGAGATACTCGACGAATTTTATGAATATCGACTAGCTTACTCAACAAATTAGATGAGTATCGGCAGATACTCTCAACGCATTCGACGCATAGGCAAAGTATATTCGACGAATTTGACCTTATAGAAATCTACAGAAGTAAATCTGAGAACTCAAGGCATATCCAGTGAGTCTTGATGAATTCATCATTTATTGTCTCTGAGATATCTGCAAGGAGAAAATACCAAACTAACAATTCATCAAGGCAAGTATACCTATCGAAATGCAGCTAGGGGACACAAGTGTCGTATTGAAATCCGGGAACAGTTGAGTAAGCTTACTCACACGAAATCTATTATTTTATCGACGGCAAAATAAGGTTTAGCTAAATGTACTAAAGGAAGAGAACTACTTGCATGAAAAGATAAAGAGAGCTAAAAGAGCGATTAACTTAAGCTTAGTAACGATGAAGGGAAAATGCACTCGATCAGAAATCACCTCGGCAAGAGTGGTTAGAAAAATACGATAAATAAACCTAAGCTAAATAGGGTAAAGGTCTTTGACCGTGGAGGTTCCATGAATATTGACACGCTTCTCTCGAAGGCCGTGCCTAACTGAGTTTAGGAAGGTCCGACCGACTTTCGCCTAAATCGGAGGCCTAAAACTCGCTTTACGCGGTGAACCCCTCTAATGGATTTTACTCCAATCCGGGAGATTTGAACGTCTGCCTCTCTCGAGGGGTGCGAACAACTCCCTTTACTCTTGAGTGCTCATTTCAAACCTTCGGCCTCTCGGCTAGCCCAGAATGAAAGCAAAGGTGGAGAGTATATATCGATGATATACCTCCAACCCGTGATAAATCAAGAGTAATTCAAAGCCAAACCATAAAACAGAAAAGGTAAGATTCAAAGCATCATAACCTAATCACTCGAACCTCGGATCAATTAGATCGAGTACATGGAGGATTAGTTAATCATGGTGAGGTGGAAGAGGGAGATGAGTAGAAGAAAAATACTGAAAACAGAGCAGGAACGAAAAAGAAAATAACACTTTTTATTAAGAGAAACAGTGATCTTACAGCTTGAAAACCAGAGATTACAAGAACATGAAAAGGAAACTACACTATCATTAGCATCATACTACAGAAAGAAGCTAGGAGCTAATACAGGGAAAGCATAAAGCTAGAGCTACGAACTAGAAATGAAAATACATGCTTAAAAAGTTCAGAAAAACAAAGGACAGAACCTCCCCTCTCAAAGCGAAAAGTTGTTCTAAAACCCCTGGAGTTGGGCTCTATTTATAGAATTTTTCGGGTCGGGTCACGCCCCCCTGTCACGCCCTGGTCGGGCGTGACCCTGGGGCGTGACACATTCGGCGCGACTTTTTCGGGCAGGAATTGAATTCTGACGGGGTTGTTGCGGTACACGCCCACCGGTCACGCCCTGGTAGGGCGTGACCCTGGGGCGTGTTCTTTGCGGCGTGACTTTGGGAGCTGAAATTGAATGCTGGAGGTGACGGGCGGAATTGCTGAAGTACACGCCCATATGTCACGCCCGGGTCAGGCGTGACCCTGGGGCGTGACACTTTCGGTGCGGCGGTGGAGCGGGAAAGACGAGCGCGCTGCGGCGATTCCTCGGAACCTGGGGACACGCCTCTAGTACACGCCCGTGTCGGGTGTGACACGGGCGTGACTGAGGGCGTGTACACTAAGTTTCCACGGAATGCAGTTTCGGACCAATTGCTTCATTCCTCTGGGTTACACGCCCTAGGTACACGCCCTGGTAGGGCGTGACCTTGGGGCGTGTCACAGCAAAATTCGGCTGAAAGCCGTGAAAACCTGCAAAAAGCAGAAAAAATGCATTAGCGACAAAAATATATACAAAGGGGAATCAAAACAAGTACTTTACAAGACATGATTGGCTTTAAAACCCCGAAAATATCCTAATAAAATTGACTGCAAACGTATTATCAAATTCCCCCAAGCTTAAGTTTTGCTTGTCCCCAAGCAAAGATATAAAGACAAGCTAATCATAAAAAGTGACTAATTCAAAAAGTTTTAATCATACTCACACAAGTACTATGCGAAATTCTAGGTAGGGAGAATGTAAAACGTAAATCTAAAACAATTATTTAGGTATGGTTTTAACTTTTATAAACTTTACTTAATAAAAATAAATCATCCAGAATTTTGACGAAATTCTTTAAATAAATTTAAGTAAGGCAATGAAAATGAAAAGAACGTATTGAGTTATTACTGGATCCAAGCAACGCATTATAATTATATCAATTAAATAACAAAAATCTAAGTTTAAATCCAAAACTAAAACTGATTTACTTTTCTTCTTTTCTTAGTTGTTAAATAAAATTAAAAAAAAAGGCGTGAATCAAAAGGACTTAATAGGACCGAAACGTTTGGTTTAGGAATATGAATAGGAGTGGAATTCAAATATAAACATGGAGGCTTAAAAATCACACTAAACCAAAACAACGAGTTTCAAAAAAAATAAATTTATTTTAAACAAAATATGTATAAATAAATTTATTTTTTTCTCTTTATGATTATTTATCTCATTTTTTTCTCATCATTTTTTTTTTATTATTATTATTTTCATTCATTTTTGTTTTTTTTTTAAATTTATTGCTTTTGAGTACACCTTTTTCAACAATATCTTTACATATAAGACAAAATTTCCTATCAAACAAAATTAGCGTGATTAGATAGGTAGGAATTTGGGCTTTGGTGAAAATGAAAATGCGTGTGGAGTTTATCAAATGAATTTGGAAAAAGGGCTCAAAAGCGGCTAACTAGTGGTAAAAGAGTTTAGGTTGGCAAGAAAGCTCAAACGTAAACAAAAATGGCCTAAATCATTTTCACGCGTTTTTTTTTAAATTTATTTAAAACATAGAGTCGATAAATTTCAAAAAGCAAGTTCGAGATAATAAAAGAAGATTGATGAAATTATCTTGAAAATAAAAATAATATGTCACTTGGATCGTTCATATCTACTACGTTATTCAAAATATGTTCTTACAAAAATCATCTAAAGACGAAAAGGAAAATAGTGGATGATAAATTTTTAGAGAAAGTAAAGAAAATAAAGAACGGAAAACCATAATAGAAATGCATGGTTTAGAGAAATATTTTACCTTAACATGCTACCGTGAATTAGAAACACAGCATGACCAACATTTTACTTGTGAAATATGATTAAAAATAATGATTAGAAAAATTATAATTAACTACGTTGTTTATAAAGAAGTTTGAGAAAAACAAAACATAAACATGGGGTACTTATTGAAATACCAAAATGCAGCTATATATATATAATAATTTTTTTGAAATTTTTTTGAAATCTTTATATATATACTTATAAAGAAATGTTTTTTTTTTTGGGATATTTACAAAACAAAAAGAAAACAAAAAGAAGGAGGAAGTCCTCCCCCAAGCTTAAAATCTACATTGTCCGCAATGGAGAACGAGGTCGGAGAACGAGAGAAAAGTAAAGTACAGAAATAAAAGACAGAATTGAAAAGCAGGTACTTCCCCGGTTTTATTTTGCAGGGCAAGTTGAGTGATACCGCTCTTCCATGCCTGTGCTGTGGATCTTCATGAAACGTCGTCCGACGGACTTTGGCATGGAAGCAGAACCGTTGGAGCAGGCGATCGCAGAAGTTTCAGCTTGCCGGAGCCAGTCGGGGCAAAAAGTGTAAAAGAAAGAAAACATAAAAAGATAACTTGGGTTGCCTCCCAAGAGCGCCCTTTGTTTAAAGCGTCGTTTGAGCTCGACGCATCAAAATAAGATTGTCCCAAATATTGTTTTAAAAATAAGTTCGAATAAATGTCAAAGTTTGTGAGTAAAATAATGTTCAGATTAATCAAATGTCAGGACCGGAAAGATAGAGTTAACAGGGTTGAGACTGACATCATCACAGAAATACAGTTTAAGACGCTGACCATTCACTTTGAAAGTACCCTTATCTGGGTGAGAAATTAAAACAGTACCATAAGAAAAGACTTCTAAAACAGTAAAAGGCCCAGACCAACGTGATTTTAATTTACCCGGGAATAAACGTAAACGAGAGTTATAAAGAAGCACTTGGTCGCCTGGCTTAAAGATTTTTGGGTGCCTAAGATGTCGATCGTGTAAACGCTTCGTCCGCTCTTTATAAAGTCTGTTATTTTCATATGCGTAAGAGCGCCACTCGTCGAGTTCGTTAAGTTGAAATTTTCGAAAATCGCCGACAGAGTGGGGATCGAAGTTTAAAAATCGCAAGGCCCAAAAGGCGCGGTGTTCTAACTCTACGGGTAAATGACACGATTTTCCATAAACCAACCGATATGGCGTACAGCCGAGGGCGGTTTTGTACGCTGTTCGGTAGGCCCATAGAGCATCGTCTAATTTGGCGGACCAGTCTTTTCTAGATGTTGAAACAGTCTTTTCTAAAATTCTTTTTATTTCTCTATTCACTACTTCGACTTGTCCGTTAGTTTGGGGGTGGTAGGCAGTGGAAAGCTTATGAGTAACGCCATATTTAGTTAGGATTTTTGAAAATTGTGCGTTACAGAAATGGGAACCCCTATCACTAACGATAGCGCGCGGCGTACCGAATCGAGAAAATAATTTTTTGAGGAAATTAACTACGACTCGGGCGTCATTCGTAGGAAGAGCTTGGGCTTCGGCCCAACGTGAAACATAATCAACGGCAACTAGAATATACTTATTCCCGAAGCTAGAAGGAAAAGGGCCAACAAAATCAATCCCCCAGAGGTCGAAAACTTCGCACTCTAGAAAATAATTTTGTGGCATTTCATTTTTATTCGAAATATTCCCCGACCGTTGGCAACTATCACACCTACTCACAAAGGCATGCGCGTCTTTAAACAGGCTGGGCCAGTAAAAACCCGCGCTTAACACTTTGTGAGCGGTGCGAGCAGCTTGATAGTGCCCACCTGTCGGTCCTTCATGCAAATGTTTAATAATATCTAATCCTTCATCAAAGGAAACACACCTCCTGATCACTTGGTCTGCACAGACTTTAAAAAGATGCGGGTCCTCCCAAAAGTAGTTCTTCAATTCAGAAAAGAATTTCTTCTTTTGCTGAGACGAGAACTCTTTTGGGAGCACACGAGCCACTAGATAGTTGGCGATGCGGGCAAACCAAGGAGAAGTAGATGTGTTAATTATGAACAGCTTCTCATCAGGAAAATAGTAATGAAAAGAATTTTCGTCTAATTGCTCGATAAACGGGTTGTCTAGGCGCGAAAGGTGGTCGGCGGCCAAGTTCTCGGCACCTCGCTTATCACGGATCTCTAAGTCAAACTCCTGGAGGAGTAAGACCCAGCGAATCAAGCGAGGCTTGGCATCCGTTTTAGAGAGAAGATATTTGAGGGCCGAGTGGTCCGTAAAAACAATAATTTTCGAAAGAGTAATATAAGGGCGAAATTTGTCAAATGCGAATACTACAGCTAAGAGCTCCTTCTCGGTTGTGGTGTAATTTTCCTGTGCAGATGTGAGAGTTTTACTAGCGTAATAAATGGGGTGGAAGTTTTTGGAAATACGTTGACCTAGTACGGCTCCCACGCATAACTACTCGCATCACACATTATTTCAAATGGAAGATCCCACACCGGAGCTATCATGATTGGCGCATTAACTAATTTTTCTTTTATTAAATTGAAGGCAGCTAGACAGAGGTCATCAAAGATGAATGGGGCGTCTTTTTCTAAGAGATGGGTAAGGGGCTTGGTGATTTTGGAAAAGTCCTTTATGAAGCGGCGGTAGAAACCCGCATGACCCAGGAAACTTCTTATGGCTTTTATGTTCGTAGGTGGCGGCAGTTTCTCGATAACTTCTATTTTCGCAACGTCTACTTCAATACCCCTTTCAGAAATTTTATGTCCCAAAACTAACCCTTCCCTTACCATAAAATGACATTTTTCCCAATTTAAGGCGAGGTTAGTTTCTTCGCATCGCTCTAGGACTTTTTCGAGGTTCTCTAAGCAACTATCGAAGGAATTCCCGAAGACGGAGAAATCATCCATGAAGACTTCCATAATGCTTTCTACGTACTTGTCAAAGATGGCGAGCATACATCGTTGGAATGTAGCCGGCGCATTGCACAATCCAAACGGCATTCTTCGGTAGGCGAAGGTGCCGAAGGGACAAGTAAACGTAGTTTTCTCCTGGTCCTCGGGGGAGATGGGGATTTGAAGATACCCCGAGAGGCCATCGAGAAAACAATAAAAGCTATGTCCGGAAAGTCGTTCTAAAATTTGATCAATGAACGGCAAGGGGAAGTGATCCTTGCGGGTGGCGTCATTCAACTTACGGTAATCTATACACATTCGCCATCCGGTCACCGTCGAGTCGGGATTAATTCATTATTTTCATTACTTACGACCGTTATCCCTCCCTTCTTTGGTACTACCTGTACTGGGCTAACCCACTTACTGTCGGATATAGGATAGATAATTCCTGCGTCTAACAATTTCATAACCTCGCCCTTAACTACGTCTTTCATGTTTGGGTTTATACGGCGCTGAGGTTGTATAGAGTTACGAGAATTATCTTCCATTAAGATTTTATGAGTGCAGAAAGATGGGCTTATGCCCTTGATATCAGATATCTGCCAAGCAATAGCTTGGCGATGCTTTTGTAAAATTGAAAGAAGTTTATTCGTTTTGTGCATCCGTGAGGTAGGCCGAAATTATGACAGGCAGCTTAGAGTCCTTTTCTAAGAAAGCGTATTGAAGGTGCTCTGGTAGTTCTTTCAGTTCCAAGGTAGGGGGGTCATCATACGAGGTCTTGGAAATTTGTTCTTTTTCAAAAACTATGTCCTCGTACACTTTTTTATATGTAAAATTAAAAGGGGTGTTGCTAGCGGCCATGGAGGCTTCGTGCAGCGATTCAGTTGGAAAAGTAGAAGAGGAACAGAAATCAAAAAATTCTTTTTCAAAATCAGAGGGGCGAGTGGAGGATTCTTCACTTAGGTGTAGAGATTCAGTTGGAAGAGTAGGAGAGGAACAAAAATTGGAAAATTCTTTGTCAAAATCAGAGGTGGGAGAGAAGGATTCTTCACTTATGGTATCCATGAAAAAACAGGAGTCATCATTAGCTAGTGTGTTCTTCATCGAGGGGGTGATAGAGAAAGTTACCTCATCGTCGCCCACTCGAAGGAAGAGCTTACCATTGCTTACATCAATGATAGCTCGGGAGGTGGCAAGGAAGGGTCGGCCAAGGATCAGGGGAACCTCGACGTCTTCTTCGATGTCTAAAATGACAAAGTCCACCGGGAAGATGAACTTGTCAACTTTGACTAGGACGTCCTCCACTATTCCTAACGGGTATTTGACTGACCTGTCGGCGAGCTGGATACTCATGCGTGTGGGGTTGAGACTACCAATTCCTAACTTTTTAAACAACGAGAGGGGCATAAGATTAATACTCGCACCTAAGTCGGCTAAAGCGTGTTTGACAAAGAGATCACCAAAGACACACGGGATAGAGAAACTACCCGGGTCACTGATTTTTTTTGGTAATCCTGTTTGTCAAAACCGCCGAGCACGCGGCATTTAACGTGACATGAGAAAGGTTCTCTAACTTCTTCTTGTTAGTTAGGAGGTCCTTAAGGTATTTTGCGTACTTCGGCATCTGGGATATGGCTTCGTGGAAAGGCAGATTTACGTGGATTTGCTTAAACATTTCCAAAAAACGGGTGTATTGATCATCCTGTCGTTGTTTATTAAGTTCGGAAGGGTATGGCGGGGATGGATTATTTTTAAAGGTGGGTGGTGGAGTGAGTTCTTTTTCTACGATAGGGGTGATAATTTCTTCGGCAGAGGGTGGAATTTTTAAAACGGGAACGGAGCTTTGATTTTTAAAAACGGGAGCGGAGCTTGCCTCGGGTTCTTCACTTACCATACCAGGAACTTTCTTCCCACTCCGAAGAGTTATAGCTTTCGCTTGCTCTCTCGGGTTGGGCTCGGTATTGGAAGGAAGAGACCCTACGGGTCGCTCAGAAATCATTTTAGCGAGCTGTCCTACCTGATTTTCTAAGTTTTTAACACTTCCGGTTAAGGTCCTAATCGTAGCGTCATTAGCATTCATGTATTTTGAAAACACTTCCTCCAAATTTGGAGGTTTTGGAAAACTTTGAGGAGGTGGTGGTGGAGCAGAAAAATCACTTTGCGGTGGCGGGCGCACAGCATTCGATGGATTGCTCCACGAAAAATTCGGATGATTTCTTAACGCAGGATTATAACTATTCGGAAAATTGAACCAGGAGGATGATAATTCGCAACAGAAAAATTATTAAAAGCAGTTCTAGGCATATTATTTACATAATCCAAATGTTCGGCGGGAGGAGTTGCAGATTCCCATACCTGAGGGGCGGAGGCAGCAGTCATCTCCGTAATTTTTTTGCTTAATATTTCAACTTGCAGTGCGAGTTGTGAGACGTTGTCCACTTCAAAGAGACCTGCAGGTTTGTTTGGGCGGGACCTAGGCACATTCCACTGGTAAGTGTTCATGGCCATGTCTTCAAACAGCTCAAGAGCTGCTTCCGGGGTCTTATGGTTTAAAGTACCGCCAGAAGCTGCGTCTATCATTTGCTTCGTGCTTTGATTTAGCCCATTATAAAACGTCTGCACCTGCAACCATACAGGCAGAGCGTGATGTGGGCATCGTCTTAATAATTCTTTAAATCTTTCCCAGGTTTCGTAAAGGGTCTCAGAGTCTATCTGTCCAAAGGCAGAAATGTCATTCCTAAGTTTAGCAGTTTTAGCAGGCGGAAAATACTTGGCCAAAAATTTTTCAGTTAATTGCGTCCAAGTAGTTATGCTATTTTTAGGAAGGGTGTTCAGCCACTGCTTAGCCTTAATTCTAAGAGAGAAAGGAAATAATCTTAGCCTAATAGCATCATTTGTGACACCATTTATCTTGAAGGTGTCACAAATCTCAAGAAAGCTGGCTATGTGTGCGTTCGGGTCTTCATCTTGAAGCCCGTCAAATTGCACATACTGCTGCACCATTTGAATTATGCTAGGCTTCAGTTCAAAATTATTATTATTTATTGCAGGGCGAACTATACTCGTTTCTGTACCCTCGAGATTTGGTCGTGCATAATAGGACATAGGCCTTTGCACGACTTCCTCCACGTTGGGTTCTGCCATTCTTAAGGTAGAAAATGACTCGGAATCCTCAACCGGCACTTGGGTAGTAGGGCCTTGAAATCGCGATCTTCTCCGAAGAGTACGCTCAATTTCGTGGTCCAGGTCCAAAGTAACCGACGGACTACCGCAGGTCATACACTAGAAGAAAAGAGGAGAAGCAAGACTAAAAAGTAAAAGAGCTAATGAAGTTGGAAAAATTTTTTGAAATAGATTTTTTTTATATTTTAACTCCCGAACTTCCCAAGGGCTACCCGGTGAAGGGTTCGCAAGGTACTAGACAAGATAGTGGCATTTAGAGCCACTTTGCCCTTTTCGAGAGAGTTAGGTGGTGTAGAAAATTTTGTGATGTGGGTTTCTATTACGAATGCGGTAATTAAAATCCAGCCACTTATCTCTGTGCGAGTAGGCGGAAATGAAAAGCTATACTCACACACTCGTCAGAAAATTAAAACACACCCACTCTACAGAAAGTAAACACACTCTACTGAAATAAAGCCTGCCAATGAACTCAAGTGAGTAGGCGGAAAGTAAAATACGCACACTTGCTTGAATGAAATCCAGCCAATTAACTCAAGTGAGTAGGCGGAAAAATTAAAAAGACGCACACTTGCTTGAAATGAATCCAGCCAATTAACTCAAGTGAGTAGGCGGAAAAATTAAAAATACACACACTTAACAAAATCCAGCCATTTAACTCAAGTGAGTAGGCGGAAAAAATATAAGAAGGAGGCTGAGAAAGAGAAGTGATAAAATTAATATATTCGCGTTTTCAATTTATCAACAAGCGTTGCTTCCCCGGCAACGGCGCCAAAAACTTGATTGTCTCTGAGATATCTGCAAGGAGAAAATACCAAACTAACAATTCATCAAGGCAAGTATACCTATCGAAATGCAGCTAGGGGACACAAGTGTCGTATTGAAATCCGGGAACAGTTGAGTAAGCTTACTCACACGAAATCTATTATTTTATCGACGGCAAAATAAGGTTTAGCTAAATGTACTAAAGGAAGAGAACTACTTGCATGAAAAGATAAAGAGAGCTAAAAGAGCGATTAACTTAAGCTTAGTAACGATGAAGGGAAAATGCACTCGATCAGAAATCACCTCGGCAAGAGTGGTTAGAAAAATACGATAAATAAACCTAAGCTAAATAGGGTAAATGTCTTTGACCGTGGAGGTTCCATGAATATTGACACGCTTCTCTCGAAGGCCGTGCCTAACTGAGTTTAGGAAGGTCCGACCGACTTTCGCCTAAATCGGAGGCCTAAAACTCGCTTTACGCGGTGAACCCCTCTAATGGATTTTACTCCAATCCGGGAGATTTGAACGTCTGCCTCTCTCGAGGGGTGCGAACAACTCCCTTTACTCTTGAGTGCTCATTTCAAACCTTCGGCCTCTCGGCTAGCCCAGAATGAAAGCAAAGGTGGAGAGTATATATCGATGATATACCTCCAACCCGTGATAAATCAAGAGTAATTCAAAGCCAAACCCTAAACAGAAAAGGTAAGATTCAAAGCATCATAACCTAATCACTCGAACCTCGGATCAATTAGATCGAGTACATGGAGGATTAGTTAATCATGGTGAGGTGGAAGAGGGAGATGAGTAGAAGAAAAATACTGAAAACAGAGCAGGAACGAAAAAGAAAATAACACTTTTTATTAAGAGAAACAGTGATCTTACAGCTTGAAAACCAGAGATTACAAGAACATGAAAAGGAAACTACACTATCATTAGCATCATACTACAGAAAGAAGCTAGGAGCTAATACAGGGAAAGCATAAAGCTAGAGCTACGAACTAGAAATGAAAATACATGCTTAAAAAGTTCAGAAAAACAAAGGACAGAACCTCCCCTCTCAAAGCAAAAAGTTGTCCTAAAACCCCTGGAGTTGGGCTCTATTTATAGAATTTTTCGGGTCGGGTCACGCCCCCCTGTCACGCCCTGGTCGGGCGTGACCCTAGGGCGTGACACATTCGGCGCGACTTTTTCGGGCAGGAATTGAATTCTGACGGGGTTGTTGCAGGACACGCCCACCGGTCACGCCCTGGTAGGGCGTGACCCTGGGGCGTGTTCTTTGCGGCGTGACTTTGGGAGCTGAAATTGAATGCTGGAGGTGACGGGCGGAATTGCTGAAGTACACGCCCATATGTCACGCCCGGGTCAGGCGTGACCCTGGGGCGTGACACTTTCGGTGCGGCGGTGGAGCGGGAAAGACGAGCGCGCTGCGGCGATTCCTCGGAACCTGGGGACACACCTCTAGTACACGCCCGTGTCGGGTGTGACACGGGCGTGACCGAGGGCGTGTACACTAAGTTTCCACGGAATGCAGTTTCGGACCAATTGCTTCATTCCTCTGGGTTACACGCCTTAGGTACACGCCCTGGTAGGGCGTGACCTTGGGGCGTGTCACAGCAAAATTCGGCTGAAAGCCGTGAAAACCTGCAAAAAGCAGAAAAAATGCATTAGCGACAAAAATATATACAAAGGGGAATCAAAACAAGTACTTTACAAGACATGATTGGCTTTAAAACCCCGAAAATATCCTAATAAAATTGACTGCAAACGTATTATCAATCATGCATCGCCATATATATTCGATGAATTTGACGAGTATCGAAAGATACACTCGACAAATTCTACGAGTATATATGAAGATACTCAACGATATTTTACTTAACTGATTTTCAAGAACTCAGAGTTTATTCCCTAAGTAAATAAGATGAATTCGACAAGTGCTAGAAAGTATACACGACGAATTCGATGAGTATTCATGACTATACTCGACGAATTCGATGAATATTCACTACTATACTCGACAAATTTTACTTGGAGAAAAATTCTTTTCTTCTGAAAGCAACAACTTGTCCTTCCTTGATTCTCCTATTGTACTTAAAATAGAAGTACGCCCCAATAGAGAGATTATACGTGATTTAACACATTATCCTACATAATGAAGGATTATATTGCATTGTCCTTTTTTTCATGGCCCAGTGTAACCTGACAATGGTTTGTACTTAGCAATATAGTCCTACAAGCACATAACTAAAGAAGTGACATCAAATACAAACTCAATTCATCTTAGTTCAAGGGTCATTTTTTCAAATCATGGTCATTGTGGATACAATACCCAACACTCGCCCTGAGTTAACCTAAAGAACTGATTTTTCATTGCAATCTACTGTGCAGATGAAAGATATCTTGCCAGAAAAAGCCTTGATAACTCCTCCATCGAGATCTCAATCAACATTCTACCAGCAAACAGGTGCAGCTCCAACACATCCCACCATAACTTCGCCTCTCCATCTAAGAGGAAGGTAGCTATATTGACTTTCTTCCACTCCTCCATCTTTATTGTTACCATGGTTCTGTTAATACAAGAGAGCCAATCTTCGGCTTGCGTTGGGGTTCTAGTACTGCAAACACTTGAAGGTTGAAACTCATCACCTGCTTCAACTGCTTTTCCGTTGCTTGCATTACGACCACTAGATTCACGGCCACTTATCTCACTGCCATAGTCTAAACTACGCCAACCGACTACTGGGCCATCCCAAGGGTAGGTGATTGTACTTACCCTCCTGGTTGTGCATTGATTAGCATTAACATGGATTTAGCAACCAAACTTATAGTTTCAGCAGAAGGATGAGGTGTAGGCACCTCAGTCGGTGCACTACTCTCTGCAGAACACTGGGGTTCAAACTACCCCGCGCCGCTTTTAGTCGCATATAATCGTGAAACACACAATTAAGCCACCAATAATATTGCAAAATGCAATTATAGGAACACGCAGGTTCCGCAAACATGTGTATTTTCATTCCAAAGTGAACATTCATGGGTTCTTTCAAGTTATAATGGTAGCGCACATACATGTGCTCACCACCCCGTAAAAGATTTCGACTACAAATTCGAAGAAAGAAGACCGACACGAGAGGCTGATACCAAATTATGGCACCTCCATCCGTCATGAAGAATATAACAGAAGGTCTGGCTGAGGCACCATGCCATATTCCATGGACAGACATTGGAGTTACGCATTAAAACCAAACTATCGCGCATTATAACTCAGAGTTACATTCTAGTGGAAGGTTTAGCATTAAATTAGAACCCAAACACAGGAATGTCCACTATCAACCTGTAAAAATGATATAAAATACATAAAGTCTTTTGTCCTTAAGGCCTTACAAACTATTTTCTCATCAAAAGTTTTTTACAAACATTGGCACACAGGCCGGCCGCACATGAAAACAGTAAAACACGCTTCACTTAGCCATCAAGGGCAAGCGTAGCTCAAAAGGGCTTCTGCCCGCTACTTCCCGCTCGGATCTCCGACACCTACATAGGGACAATTCACCAAGAGGTGAAAAATAAGGCAGAGATCATCTTTAGTTTACCAAAATATAACGACCCCACCCCTCACTTGGGGCGACGATTCGCCTTCCCTCCAGGTATACAACATGTATATATAATGTCATTAAAACGTGCAATTTAAGCATCATTCAACACATAAGTTGGTGCGCAAGGCCACACGTCCCGTGCACTTAGGGAACATTATCGGTGTATTGGAATCCTAGCCTCACCACTGTACTCAATGACGGTCCACATTTGAGCATTACTAATCATTCCGGCCCGTATCCTAAGACGCTCTCTCCTATGCTACAATAAAGTCAAAGGAGCTCTATTACCTTGAGATACAATCCAAGGAATCACTCTAAGTCGATCGCCATAGGACGTGTAAAGTTACTAGTCTTTCTAGCCCATAGCCTAAGACTCTCCTATATGCTAGGAAAAAGTCAAAGGTAATCTTCCAGATCCATGCCAGTGGCTCACTCCAAGTCAAATGTTATTGGATAGTGTTGGATCCCTAGTTTGATTTGGGATAGGTTCACTAACTAGGATAATTGACCCACCATGTATAGCTAGGGTCATGTCATTGTGTCCTAAAGTTTATGCTAAGTCCTTAGATTCAACCTTGCATGGACCAGCCAACAGAAGACAGCAAAAGACTCAGACTTAGAAGAAAATCAAGTTCAGGAAGTGAGTTCGACGTTCGTCAAACTCAGCTCGACGAAAGTCGTGCTCTGCTGGACAAACTCAGAGTCAATTCTCTGAGTTCAGCTCGACGATATTCGAGCTCAGGTCGACGAATTGTAGAAGTTCAACTTCAACTCATTTAGTCCAGAATACTCTCTCTGAACTCAGGTCGACGAACTTGGTTCTTAGGTCGACGAACAAGAATTCCCAGGTCGACAAACATGATTTCTCAACTCGACGAACTTGGATCTCAGGTCGATGAAATCTGTTCTCTGGTCGACGATTGCTGTGCAGTTCCAGACATGGAATTTTCCTTCATTTTGTCCTTATTTTATAGCAGTAATTCCTGAATAATCAATGCTTATATTCACTGAATATAGCCGTTAGTGGCAGCATTGATTATGGTCTTCATCAAGAATATTACTTGTCGTTTCTTAATAGGACAGTTGGGGAAATTCCTTAATGCTATATTCTCTCCAGCCGCATTTCCATTCTCCAGGCAGTCAGCATTTAATGCAAAAGGAATTCAAAATTCAAAGGAGAATTATAAAGAGAAATATATATAAAAAAAGATTTTTCTCTTTCAGTCAACCAGTGATAACAAGTAGAGACAGAACACACGAAATCATTCAAGAAAAAGAATTCTACTCTGTCTTCATCAAGTGTTCATCCTCCAGCAAGCTTCCAAGAGTCAATCAACTTCAATCTGTCTATAGCTTCATGGAGAACCTTTCAAGAACACCTACTCACCCTGCAAAGCTCTCAATCCTCTTGAACAGTACTTCATCTCAAGTGGAGATTTGACACCATCAAGGATCCATAAGTCTTCTTTGTTGCTTTGAGAAAAGAGAAGACAACATCTAGTTTTATTTATTTTACCCCAATGTACATAGGGTTCTAGCTCCCTTCAAAAGTTAAACACTTGGTTGCAAGTCTCCTGATCAAAAGACTTGATTTGGTTTTTAGGCACCTGAACAAAAGCCTGAAGGCTTTCTTGATCTACCTGAAGCAGATCTTGTGGTGACAGGCACCTGAGCAAAAACTTGATTGGTGATATGGCACCTGATCAAAAACCTGAGTGGATTCCTATCAGGGTGGTAGAAGAGTGGATGTACCCAAGTTTTAGGGGAACCACTATAAAATTATTATGTCGTCTGTGATGCTATCTTATTTCTTTCGGTGTTCTTATTGCTGAATAGCTTAGTTTTATTTCTGCACTCTCTGATTATACTTATAAGTATCACTATTTTACTTATGCAATAAAAATCTAATAAGACTTTAAAAGACTCTCTAGAGTTAAACAGTCTAACCTGGGGTGGTATCTTTCATACCCTCCTTCAATTGGTATCAAAGCCTTAGTTTTCTTTGGTTTCACATATTTACATCTGAACCAAGATCCTTATTAGATTGTTTTTCTCTTCTCTAGTTTTTCTATTATTACAGCAATGACACAAAATAAAGATTATGCTAGCACCAGACCTCCAGTCAGCAACTTAAACAAATTAGCAATCTGGAAGGCAAGAATCAAGCTATACATGAACTCTATTAATGAGGATATTTTTAACTCTATTTTAATAGGTCCTCCTCAACCAACATCTTCTACATCTACAACAACCTCCAGCACTCATGCAGTTCCACCACCTGAGTGGACTGATGCTCCGAAGAAAGCCAAAATAGCTGATGCAAAAGCTATGAATATATTGGCTCAAACCATGTCAGATCGTATCTTCCAGAAGGTGGCTGAGTGCACCTCTGCAAAAGAAATTTGGGATTCTCTAAACCAGATGGTGGCATGCTCAGCAGATGAAAGAAAGGATAGAAGATCCCTCCTAATATCTCAATATGAGAACTTCAAGAAGGAGGAATCTGAATCAGTGGCTGAGATGTATAACAGGCTCAATGTTATCATCAATGAACTAAAACCATGGATAAAGATATCTCCTTAAATGATATCAATGACAAGATCCAAATGTGCTTCCCCAGCACTTAGGATTCTAGGATATGGCCAATCAAGGAAGCCAGAAGTTTTAATGAGATATCCACTGAGTATCTTCTGGGAAAGCTCAAATCCTATGAGCAGTTAATCAAGACCAGAGAAGCTGCTGAAATGAAGCCCTCAACCTCTTCAAGGAAGGAGCACAATATTGCTTTCAAAGCAACAGAAGAATCAGAAACCCTTCCTGCCAATGAAGAGTTGATGAGTTTGCTGGCCAAAAGGTTCTTCAAACTGGCCAAGAAGGACTTCAAGAGAAGACCATCTAAGAGTGATGACAAACCCAAGTATAACAGAACTCCTACCAAGGAGATTATCTACTTTAGATGCAGAAAGCCTGGGCACATTCTTCCTGAATGCCCAGAAGCTCAGAAAAGAGATAGAATAAAAGAGAAAGAGAATACGAAGAATTCCAGCAGGCACTCGAGCAAACACTCCTCCAACAAATATAAAAAAAAAAAAAAAAGTTTTCATTGCTGAAACCTGGAGTGACACTGATGAAGTGACCTCATCTTCCATCTCCAGTGAAGATGAAGAAGAAGCCAAGGCAAGAGAAGTTTTCCTCATGACAATTAATGTCTCATGCAGCAGGCCTGATGCTGAAGATCAAGCAGAAAGTCATTCTGAAGAATCAGAAGAGGAATCTGAGACAGAAGAGGATCAGGTAATCTCTTCCTTTGACTTTAATTTTATTGATTTTTAAAATGAATTCAAAGCTTTATGTAATGATCTAATAAAATCTGAAAAAAAAAATCAAAATGTTAAGAGATAGACAAGATGAATTTGATAATATATTAGCTGAAAACACTAAGTTTAAGGATGATCTAGTTTTAGCAAATGAACAAATTATTTCTCTAAAAACAGAACTATGTGAGGCTAAGTAACTTGAGGAGTCTCTCAATGGGAGAAGCCTTAAGCTGATGGACATCACAAGTACAGTCAATGCCTGACTAAATGACAAACTGTGCTTAGGTGCTTCATCAAGCTTACCTCCCATACTTAAGAAAAATATATTATCAACCCCCATAAAATTTGTTTCAGCTAAACAAAAAGAGGTAATAAACAATAAGCACCCCACAGAAGAATTGCTTAAATCTAAAAACCAACAGAACAGAAACAAGAAAATTCTAAATAAAAACAAAGTTCAACAGATTTCGTCGAACTCAGATCGACGAAATGTGGCTAGTTCGTCGAACTCCGATCGACGATCTACGAATTCCAACCTTAGCCATGATAATTCGTCTTACTGCGATCAATGAATCTTATATGGTTCGTCGAGCAGAGATTGATGAACTTGGGGCACAGAAAATGAATACATTCATTCTCTGAGCATAGATCGACGATCTCATCCCATTTCGTCGAACTCCGATCGACGAACATACAACTTTTCGTCGAACCCAGTCAGACTTAATAAAATCATAATTTTAACAGAAACTTTAATCAACCTAAAAAACCTTTTAATCCTTTTGCTAATTAGGAAATTCCACCTAGGAGATACCATCCCTTAGGATATAAATCTCAACCTGAATTTTCTGTTATATCAAGTTTTTCATATTAGAAAAACAAAGGGCTCAAGGTAATCTGGGTCAAGAATAACTAATTTTTTAATTTGCAGGTAAAGAGTTGTCCAGCCTTAAATCAACAATGGTATCTGGACAATGGATGCTCCAAGCATATGACTGGCAGCAAGGACAATCTAAATAATTATAAGTCCAAGCTGGGACCAAAGGTGATCTTTGGTGACTCTAATTGTAGTCAGTCTGAAGGCTTTGGAGAAGTTAAGATTGGTGTAGTCACTTTCAAAAAGGTTACATATATCAGTGGACTGAAACATAACCTCATCTCCATAAGTTAACTATGTGATGAATGTTATCAGGTATATTTTAACTCAAGCTCTTGTATTATTTCTGTTAAAGAAAACTAAACTATTTTAATTGGAAATAGACAAGGCAACATATATGTAGTTGATTTTCATTCTGCAACATCAGATATATATTTACTTAATCTTGTTAGCAATCAAAATGATTTATGGCATAAAAGATTAGGACATATTAATATGAAAAACATTGCTAGGTTATCTAAAGACAACCTTGTTAGAGAATTGCCTTTTGGTCCCTACAAGAAGGAAGGCCTCTGCAGGGCTTGTCAATTAGGCAAGCAAACTAAGTCTAGCTTTAAATCAGTTAATAAGAGTGATTCACCTAGGATCTTGTACTTGCTACACATGGACCTTTTTGGCCCAATTGCTGTACAAAGCCTCGGAGGAAAATCTTATACTCAAGTTATTGTAGATGACTTCTCAAGATTCACTTGGGTGTTCTTTCTGAGATCTAAGTCAGATACATTCAAGGTTCTTACAGATTTTCTCAAGACCATACAGATTGAGTACTCTACTCAAGTTGCATTGATCAGAAGTGATCATGGTACTGAGTTTGAGTCTCTTCTTATGCATGAGTTTTGTGAGAAGGAAGGTATCAGACACTGCTTCTCAGCTCCTAGAACTCCTCGACAAAATGAGGTAGCTGAAAGGAAAAATAGAACCCTAATTGAAGCTGCATGCATATTACTTGCAGATGCTTACATGCCCCTATCCTTTTGGGCAGAGGCTGTAAGTACAGCAAACTATGTACTGAATAGAAGTTTAATACATAAACTTAAGAATAAGACCCCTATGAATTGCTTAAAGGGAAGAAACCTAAAATCACCTATTTTAAAATATTTGGTTGCATATGTTATATTCATAACAATGATAAGAAATATATTAGAAAGTTTGAAGCTAAGGCTGCAGAGGGAATTTTTCAAGGATACTCCCAAGTCAGCAAAGCTTATAGGGTGTTTAATAAATCTTCTTTAAAAATTGAGGAATCTTTTCATGTAACCTTTGATAGAGCTAACATGTCTTTTAAGGAGAAAGAAATTTCTACCAACAGCACTTTACAGGTACCTCACTTGTGTGAGAGATTGGATGATATAAACCTCACCCAAGAGGTTCCAATACATCCCTCTCCACAAGTTGAAGAAGAAAGTGAAGAAGAAAGTACAGAGGTGATTGAACCCTTTCCAACAGCCAATGAAATTCCACAAGAGGAATTTATTCCCCAAGCTATTGCCCAACCAGCTCCTCCCACTGATTTTATCACACTTAGAGATCACCCTAGATCTCAAGTGATTGGAGACATTTCAGCTAGTATGCAAACATGGCATCAACTCAACCCTGACTTGATGTTTGTCTATTTCCTCTCTCAACATGAGCCCCAATCCATTAAAAATGCAGAGCAAGATCCCCACTAGATCATTGCAATGAAAGAGAAGCTCAATCAATTTGAGAGATGTAGAGTTTGGGAATTGGTTCTTAGACCCACAGACTATCAAGTCATTAGAATCAAATGGGTATTCAAAAATAAGTTGGATGCAGAAGGAAATATTATGAGCAACAAGGCAAGGCTAGTGGCTCAAGGCTATAGGCAAGAGGAGGGCATTGACTAAGATCAGACATTTGCTCCTGTTGCAAGGCTTTGAGGCTATAAGAATCTTCCTTGCATATGTTGCATTCAAGAAGTTTTAAGTCTATCAGATGGATGTTAAAAGTGATTTTCTGAATGGAGATCTCAAAAAAGAAGTATATGAGGATCAACCACTAGGTTTTATCTCTCCAACCTATCCCTCTTATGTCTTTAGATTACATAAAGCCCTCTATGATTTAAAGCAAGCTCCAAGAGCTTGGTATGAGACCTTAGCTAGCTTCTTGTTAGAGCATAAATTTTCTAGAGGCATTATAGATAGGACTCTTTTTATTAAGCATCATAAAGATAAAATCTTATTAGTACAAATTTATGTACATGATATTATCTTTGGCTCAACTAATCCCAAACTATGCAAAAGGTTCTCTAACCTTACGCATTCAAAGTTTGAGATGAGTAACTTGGGTGAACTTTCATATTTCCTTGGTCTCCAAGTGAAACAATCATCTGATAGTATCTTCATCTCCCAATCTAAATATGCTAAGGAGCTTATTAAGAGATTTGGGATATGTGATGCCTCAGCAATGAAGACACTCATGGCTGCAAATGTTGTGATAGATTTTGATGAGCATGGAAAATCTGTTGATCAGAAGTTGTATAGGGCCATTGTTGGGTCCCTATTATATCTCACAGCAAATAGGTCAAACATCATGTTTGTTACCTGCATTTGTGCTAGGTTCCAAGTGAACCCGAAAGAATCTCACTATATTTTGCTAAAAAGGATTTTGAGATATATAAAGGTTTGTCCAAATCTAGGACTTCTATATCCATTAGAGTCAGAATTTGACTTAATTGGATTTTCAGATGCTGACTATGCTGGATGTAGAGTGGATGGAAAAAGCACAATAAGAACATGTCAGTTCCTTGGTGATAGGCTAGTGTCCTGATTCTGTAAAAAACAAACCTTTGTGTCCACATCCACTACAGAAGCAGAATATATAGCTTCTTGTAGTTGTTGGTCACAAGTTTTGTGGATACAAAACCAAGTACTGGATTATGGATACAACTTAAATAATTCAACTATATATTGTTATAGTACCAGTTCTATATCCATAACATAAAATCCAGTGCATCATAGTAGGACCAAGCATATAGAAATAAGACATCATGTCATTAGAGATTGTGTAGACAAAAAGAAAATTAATCTTGTCTTTATTTCCACTGATCTACAAAGGGCAGACATCTTTACCAAGCCATTGGATGAGAAGAAACATCTGTTTTTCTTAAATCAGTTAGGAATGATCATTGGAGATGAGTTAATTTATATTTTGTCTGTGGTCGATGATTTGTTGACACTTCGTTGAACGGAGATCGACGATCTGTGAACTCCTCGTGAAGAGTTCGACCAATGGAGTTCGACGATCACTTCTTAGTGAAACAGTTTTCGTCGAACGGAGATCGACGATCTCTACTTTAGTGAATTTTTCGTCGAACTGAGATCGACGATTTATTCGTCTTCTTCAGACGGATTTCGACAAACTCATTTTCTATTAAAATACTTAGTCGAACTCAGATCAAAGATCTTTTCATTTTTCGTCGAACGTAGTCTGGTGGTTCATATTGCGAAAACCTTATATCTAGGATTTCTTCGACCTCTGCCCCATGCTTTCAGTTCCTTTGCACTTGATCTTTGTTTCTCTCTTGTAGGTGTATTCATAGCGATTCCAGCAAGCGCTCTCTCCACCATGAAATTCGATATGGGTTTTGATATAGATTTCAACTCTTTCCAGTTTTCTGACGCAATCTTTGTGGAAATCCTGATGTTATTTGAATATCAACATTGAAGCAGTTCATGACACTCAAAATCAAGGTTGCAATGACAGAAATCAAAGAATGGGTCTTTACCTCATCAACCTCAGAAGATAACATGAAGAGAACTATTTTTGGTAATCAGGTTTCCCTCTCTCTGAATGTACTAACCGAAATCTTCGGTCTATTAAATTGTGCTGATGAGATAGAAATGGACTCTGAGGAATATAACAATATGTTAATCAAAATGGGTCATTTTGGAGATAACCCTAATAAGTTACTGAAAAAGAACTTGTCTGCTAAATACAAGTTCTTAGCAGATGTAATCGAGAAGGTGCTGTTAGGAAAGCATACAACGCATGACTACATCACCATGCACCAGTTCTTGGTGATGGCTGCCTTGGTTGATAAGAAAGGAATTAACTGGGGTAAGTTATTATTTGATCTGATTAAGAAGAAGAAGAACAAGAAAGAAGTCTGCTTTGGACGGGTCTTGGGGATTTTTCTGCAGGAGAAAACATCTGAACATCTGGTTTCCACACCAGTGTTCATAAATGCCTCCAAGAGGCTAACCTCTGCCTTGTTTTGTAGATGGGAGAGGAGGATCACAAAGCCAACCAAGGCTTTCTCCTCCTCCAGGCCTTCTGAGGGCACCAGGGCTGATACATCCACTCCCCACCCTAGTTCTGAAGAAGCTCCTCTTCCACATCCTTCTTCAGCCATATCCATTCCAACAATAACTCCTCAATCTCCCCATCCATCATCACCTCCTCCTCTGCAACCACCAGCCATCTCAATCACTTCACCAACTCATCTGCCAACACCTCGTCAATCTCCACAACATATCACACCTCCTCAATCTCCACTACCATCCCACCTACAGGACATAAACACTGAATCCTTCTTGTCATCCCCCACCTTCAATCTGCTCACATCATTACCCTCTACACCTACTTCTCATGTCCATCACATTCCCAGTCACACACCATCCACGGCACCATCCTCTCCTCAGGATGAAATCCTCCCCGATGTCACTCCTGCTAATCCCTCTGTATCCACCCAAACTCCACCTGATTTTATGGATACAACGTCTCCTTCCCTATCCACCATCCTAGAGCACATCACTCTTGTGATTAGGACTCTCATTGTAGAGGCTATTATACCTCTTGTTAATTTTATTTATTCAGTTGCTGCTCTCTTTGTTGCCACCTCTATCCCTCCTTCTTCCACTAAGGGCCTGATTCCAGCTACCACTGAAATCAAGCAGGGGGAGATGCTCAATGAAGAAGCTACTCCAGTTTCAGCAGCAGTAGCAGAAGTTTCAGATACAGATATTTATATGGTTCTAGATACAGATACAGTTATAGCGCCTCAGAAGAAATAACTGTTGGTGATTGTATTGTCCATCCCACAGTTGATCTCTTAAGTTTGTTGAAATCTTTTGATACTATTTATTTAAGTTCTCTTCCATTTGTCTGCCAAAATCCATCCTTGGCTATTGTACCATACATAGCCCCAATAAGTCCCACAGTTGCCAAGCAACTTAAGGACAGTTTTGCAGTTACTGAGAGTCAAACAATATCCCCTTCAAAAGATATCTCTTCTCTAGAGGCTGTCTCAGCTCCTACTTATAAGATGGATGACAGTCCTCTTCCAGATTTGGATGAAATCATCATGGCAGATATAAAAGCAGAAAAGTTATCAGTTGCTAAACCTATCCCTGAAACAGTTACTCCAGCTCCAAAACCTCCAGTACAGCCTCAGGCTGAAAAGCAAATTGACAAAGATCTTCTGAAAGCTCTTGATGATTTATATGATAATACTCAGGGATCCTCCTCTGATAAAGATGATGATGATAATGATGATTCTGATGATAGTCCCTCTGCCATGAAGAAAGTTTTAAAGAAAAGAAAGGCTCCTCCAGTTGCTGCTCCCAAGCCAAATCCAACTCATGGTACTCCTTATTAAGTTTTGCAGAAAATCACTCCTTACCCTGGAATGCCATCTTGGATGTGACTTTCTAAAAATGAACAAAAGGCAAGAAAGAAAAGTAGGAGATATTCTCCTCCTCCTCCTCCTCAAAGGCACAGGATGTAACACCCCAGTTTTGCAAGAGGTTCAGTCTGCAGTTCTGGAAAAATTTTTGGGTTTTTGGCAGGAGGCACATGGCCTGCGACACGGGCGTGTCGCAGGGTGTGTCGAGGCCGTGTCGACACTCGGCCCAAGTGTCGACACTTTTGCTCGACAAAGTGTCGAGAGTATGGCACACGGCCTGCGACACGGGCGTGTCGCAGGGCGTGTCGAGGCCGTGTCGACACTCGGCCCAAGTGTCGACACTTTTGCTCGACAAAGTGTCGAGAGTGCGGCACACGGCCTGCGACACGGGCATGTCGCAGGGCGTGTCGAGGCCATGTCGACACTCGTCCCAAGTGTCGACACTTTTGCTCGACAAGGTGTCGAGACTGGGGCACACGGCCTGTGACACGGGCGTGTCATAGGGCATGTCCCGCTTGGTCGACGATCTTCGCTCGACGTTTTTCTGCGGTGTCGACACAAGGCCTGTCGACGGGTGTCGAGACTTGGCACACGGCTTGGGACACGGGCGTGTCCCAGGCCGTGTCAGCTCTCGGGTTG
The DNA here is from genome assembly GCA_039583875.1 of Platanthera guangdongensis. Lineage (NCBI taxonomy): Eukaryota > Viridiplantae > Streptophyta > Magnoliopsida > Asparagales > Orchidaceae > Platanthera > Platanthera guangdongensis. The sequence continues at coordinate 49,928,627 of CM077165.1, forward strand.
GTTTCGAGGCCGTGTTGTTGGAGGCACACGGCCGTGTCACTGGGGACACGGGCGTGTCGGGTTGAACACGGGTGTGTCGGATGCCCGTGTGTGATTCCAGGCGCGTCGTTTTGAGACAGCGAATGAGGCACACGGCCCTGGACACGGGCGTGTGCCAAGCCGTGTTCGGCCCAGATCTTCTATTTTCCAGGCGAATCGCGGCCATTCTTTTTCTGGTTTTGGGATCTGACGGTTCAGGCCATCTCTTGGGAAGTTAAGTCCAAATTTAGGGTTGGAAACCCTCATTGTTTTCCAAGTCTTCTCTTGCTAAGTTCTTGAGAAAAGCTAGAGCAAGGAGGAAGAAGAAGAAGGTCTTGGGCTGTAGGAAGGGTTTCGAAGCTCCAAATCGCGAACCGAGTCCGGATCCGTGAAGCTTAGATCGTTGCGAAGATTTCCATCCAGCTATTTTGCCATGGCAAGGAAGAGGAGTCGGAAGGTAACGACATCTCTCCTCTCGGTCCTTAGGAGGAATGTACTAGCATCATTTATTTTCTTTCTCTCTAATTTTTGGGCACCAAACTCTCAAATGAGAGGGGTTTTGGTTTGCCAAGGTTCAAGAGGAACCTCCGGGTTGATCGAGTCCGTCCACGGCATATTTTTGCATTAGAGATCCGCTTCGCTAGTGGATTAGGCATGGTGGGTGAAGCCGTGGTCACGACCGTTAGTCCGACTCGGTGATGTTACATACGAACTTAGGGATTCGTAGAGATTTCCGTTGCGGCAAGATGCCGTTTGTGTTGTGGTGATGATTGTCCCGTTTGCTTGAAAAGGTACGTGTAGTCGAACCCGGACAAGGTTAGCTCCTCGTGGCGGTAGATGGTTCCCTTGAGGGACAAGGTTAGCTCCGTATGAGTTGGAGATGGTTTCCTTGGTGGACAAGGTTAGCTCCGCATGAGTTGGAGATGGTTTCCTTGGTGCGCGGGAACGCTGCAGTTCAAAGAGGGATTACGATGTATTTAGTCTTGGTTTGTGTTGTGCCAAGGCGTGGCTATGTCTCCGTGGTCGGCTGGCTATCCCGTGACATATGCGTCATGTGTGGAGAGTGTCCCGGCGAGACTAGTCCCCTTCTGTGAGACTGACGAGAATGTCAAGCTTAGGGCAAGCCCGGGCAAAGAGGCCGTGAGCGGGTGGGGTCCAACAAGGCTTCTTAGAATCGGTCGGTCTGTGTTTGTTGGAATCCTGGCATGAGACGCCAGAGCTTGCAGGCAAGCCCGGGGCTAAGCCCACGAGCGGGTGGAGCCTTGGCAAGAATTCCTTGTGGCGGCCTGTGCGCCGTTTGAGGGAGAGGTGTCTCCCTTAGTGTTTGCGGCTTTATGCCAATGGGGAAATGTGAGTACCCAATTGATGTGATGTTGTGCTAGATGCATACGCAGTAGGGTACCCTGGGTGAAGCCCGGGTGTTGCATTCATGTTGCATAGTAGGCCCTTTTCTTTATATGCTCAACCAATAGAGAACATGTTTGATGATTGAGACATCCAAGCCTGTTTTAGTGTTCTTCTGTTTATAGCTATTTTTATTGCATATGAAGTGCTGAGTTGCAGGTTGGAGGGTTCCCCGGGGTCCGTTAGGGGCGGCTGGGAGGAGATGTGTTGTTACACAGTTTGAGGTCAGCCTTTGCTGACCCACGTTACTAATAATTTTACAGGGCAAGGATCGCATGCAGGAGCTAGCACGCCGGCCAAAAAGGCCTAAGCCCATGAAGTGTTTTTTTCCCTCTTTTGTAGCACTACATTGATGATGGTGTTTGTTTGAGACTCTTTTGTCCGGCTTGCATGCCGAGGTAGACTAGGAGTGCTGAGCACATTCATGATTGATGTTTTATGTCTCTTTTGGACACTTGATGTTAGGCCTTAAGGCCATTTGTTTTACTCTTTAGTGGTGGATAACTTCTAGTCCTGTTTGTTTTCGCTGTGTTGTGCAAGTGTTTTGAGTTTGGGTAGTTATATCAACTTATAATACTAAAGCTGTGGCGTTCGTATGCTGTGGGGCCCCGGCCGGACCCATATTATACGTCCACTACAGGGGAGGTGTTACACTTTGGTATCAGAGCCAGGTTTGATTCAAGGTTAGTGCGTAGAGAGGTTATCCACATAAGAGTAACGCGGGACCGTGAGTGTCCTTATGTTTTAGTCTTGAGATTGGAGACTAATCCCTTATTTCTTGTTTTCCTGAAGAGTGCAAGCAACGAGGCGGGCACTTCAAGAGCAAGGGATGATCTCTCGGCGAGCAGTGCTACTGCTCCAGGCCTTTTGGGCACGGGTGTAAACCCGGCCGACTTCTGCCGTATGCTTGCAGAAGCGATGGTGCCAGCCCAAGCGGCGGCTGCAGCCCAGGTAGCAACCCCTGCTACACCGGACACGGCGACGGCCGTGCCAGGCGGAGAAGCCAGGCGAGTGGAGCCTTTGGCAGAAAGGGTGGTGGTAGGACATGGAGACCGACACATGAAGTATTTCCTGAGTTTCCATCCCCCGTCCTTCAAGGGTGTTGGAACGCCAACGGATGCGGAGGATTGGTGGGTTCGTATTCAAGAACTGTTAAGGGCGGCAGATACGCCAGAGGAAAAGAAAGCTGAGTATGCGGCGTTCATGTTGGAAGGAGACGCCAAATTGTGGTGGGTGAGCCATAGCGGCCGCCTGTTCCCGGGACGCACCTCGTCAGTGGAAGAGTTTGGGGACGCTTTTCTTAAGAGGTATATCCCAGTTTCAACATGGTTGGCCCTGCAGAGGCAGTTTCTGCATCTAATGCAGCGAGACAAGACAGTGGATGAGTACGTGCAGGAGTTCACCCGTTTGGGTCGTTATGCGGGAACGACAATGTCGGATGATGTAGAGAGGGATAACCTCTTCTACCAAGGGTTGAGGGAAAATCTGAGACAACCCCTCATCTCCATGAAGAGGGCGGGATTTAATGAGCTAGTTGAAGCCGCCAGGAGTTTGGAGAATGATCTGGCGCGAACCCAGCGTCGAAAGGGTTTTACTCCCAAGCACGGGGAAGGGAAGCCCTCCCAATCTCATGTAAAGTCTGATGGGAGCAGGTGGAGGAGGAAGCCTCACAATTCCAGGTCGGGTGAGAGGAGCACGTGGACGCCTGGGGGTTCTCACTCTAGGGGACCGCCGATGTGTTACAACTGCGGGAAGGTTGGGCACATAGCCCGTGCTTGTCAGCAAGGGGGAGCGGGGCAAGAGTCAAAGCAGGAGCAGTCTGTGCGCTCGGGCCCCAGTGCTGCAGAGAAAGGAAAGATGGCGGAGTCGAGCGCTTCTCGGTTCCAACCGGTGCAACCAAGGGCTTACAACCTTGGACAGCAAGAAGCGATCCGCCAAACTGACGTGGTGACAGGTATGAAGAAAATTTAAGTTTGCATTTGTGCTTCATACTTTTAGACCCCCTTTTTCGTGTGTTGTCTTGTTGTAGGCTTCGTGTTAGTTTCTGGATACCCCGCTAGGGTATTGTTCGATACGGGAGCATCGCACTCCTTTCTTGCGGAGAGCTTCGTCCGAAGGGTAGGAGTCGAGTCTTTCTCGGCGGACGCGGAACTGAAAGTGTGCATGCCCAATGGGTCATCTATGACCACCGGGGCTAGAGGGCGCATCTGTTGGGAGCTAGACGGAGTTGACTTCGTTTTGGAAGCGGCAGTGTTGCCGTTAGTAGAGTTCGATGTCATTTTGGGCATGGACTGGCTTGCAGAGCAGCGCGCCAGCATTGATTGTTTGTCCAAGGTAGTGACCCTAAAGAGTAAGGGGCAATCGGAAGTCAAATTTGTGGGCCTTTGTGGAGTAGCCCATTCCCTAATTACGGCCATGCAAATGATGCAGGCGGTTAACCAGGGAGGTGTGGCGCTGGTAGCGTTGTTGGAGGTTCGTCTCTCCCAGCTATCTTTTGAGGAAGTGCCTGTGGTGGCAGAATTCAGGGATGTGTTTCCGGATGAACTTCCTGGAGCGCCTCCTCGGCGGGAGATTGACTTTTCGATCGAGTTAGTGCCGGAGGCTAGACCGCTGTCGCGTCCTCCTTTTAGGATGGCACCAAAGGAGTTGGCGGAACTTAAGGTACAGTTACAGGAACTGTTGGAGCAAGGGTATATTAGGCACAATTCCTCACCGTGGAGCGCACCGGTGTTGTTTGTAAAGAAGAAAGACGGTAGCATGCGCCTGTGCATAGACTACCGAGAGCTGAATAAATTGACCGTCAAGAATAAGTATCCGATCCCTCGGATAGATGATTTGTTCGACCAATTGGTGGGGTCAGTGGTATATTCGAAGTTGGACTTGAAGTCAGGCTACTATCAGCTGCGAATTCGAGATGAGGACATACCCAAAACTGCCTTTGGCACAAGGTATGGACACTTTGAGTTTACGGTGATGCCGTTCGGGTTGACGAACGCACCATCGGTGTTCATGGATCTGATGAATCGAGTATTTCGGGATTACTTGGATTCGTTTGTGGTTGTCTTCATTGATGACATCTTGGTGTACTCCAAGTCTGAAGTGGAGCATGAGACCCACTTGAGAGTGGTCCTGCAAGTGTTGAGGGAGAACCAATTATTTGCAAAGTTCTTAAAGTGCGAGTTCTGGTTAGCCAATGTGGCGTTTTTGGGCCACGTGATTAGTGGTGATGGGGTGGCAGTGGATCCAACGAAAGTGGAGGCCATCAGAGATTGGCCGGTGTTGAGGACCGTGGCGGAAGTCCGAAGTTTTCTTGGACTAGCCGGGTATTATAGGAGATTCGTGGAGAATTTCTCGACGATTGCTCTACCCCTCACCTCACTCACTCGCAAAGACCATAAGTTTGTGTGGACCCAAGAGTGTAGTCAAGCATTTGAGGCCCTGAAGGAGAGGCTTATGATGGCTCCAATTCTGAGTTTACCGCAAGGGACCGATGGATTTCAGATTTTCAGTGACGCATCGGGATGCGGTTTGGGTTGCGTGTTGGTGCAACATGGCAAGGTGATAGCTTTTGGGTCTAGACAGCTGAAACCTCATGAGAGGAATTACCCCGTCCATGACTTGGAGTTGGCGGCGGTAATCTTCGCGTTGAAAATATGGCGACACTATGTGTATGGCGCAAGGGTGGAGATCTTCACGGACCATAAAAGCCTGAAGTATCTCTTGGATCAGAAGGACTTAAACATGCGGCAATGCAGATGGGTTGAGTTTCTTGGAGACTACGAAGTGGCAATTCAGTATACGCCGGGTAAAGCCAATGTGGTGGCGGACGCGTTGAGTAGAAAGTACTCGGGGCAAGGAAATTGGATTGAAGCTCATGATGAGCGGTTGGTACGGGAATGGGAGTCCCTTGGATTGGAATGTGTTGCGAGAGGCGAGTCTAGCGTGGCTCGGTTGAACTGGATTGAAGTGCAAAACGACTTGTCCGATCGTATTCGGGAAGCAACTCGATTGGATGTGGAGTTTCAACCTTTTGTGTTGGAGGCTCAAAAGAGCGAGAGCAGGGTCTGGGAGATGATTGGGGGAATCTTGAGAAAGGATGGAAGGGTTTGTGTACCGCAGTTTGGCAATCTCCGTGAGGAGTTGAGGTTTGAGGCTCATTTCTCAAAGTACTCCATTCACCCGGGCAGTACAAAGATGTACTTGGATATGAAGAAATCCTTTTGGTGGCCGGGGTTGAAGCGAGATGTAGCTTTGTATGTGAGTCGGTGCCAAACATATGCCTTGGTGAAGGCCGAATGTCAGAAACCGGGCGGGTTCCTGAAGCCCCTTCCAATTCCTGAGTGGAAATTTGAGGACATCTCCATGGACTTTGTGCATGGTTTGCCTAGATCGCAACATGGTAATGATTCTATTTGGGTGATCGTGGATCGCCTAACCAAGGTGGCTCACTTCATCCCAAATCAGAAAGAGGACAGCGTGGAGAAGCTGGTGGAGTTGTATGTTCGCAACATTGTGCGACTGCACGGAGTTCCTAAGAGCATAGTCAGTGATCGAGATGGACGGTTTACGTCTAAGGACTGGAGATTGGTTCAGAAGAGCTTGGGCACGAAGCTAAAGTTCAGTACGGCGTTCCATCCTCAAACTGATGGGCAAACAGAGAGAACGAACCGTACTATGGAAGATATGTTGAGAATGTGCGTTCTTGATTTCGGCAAGAGGTTGGAGGATCACCTCTTCATGATAGAATTTGCATACAACAATAGTTTTCAAGCAAGCATAAAAATGGCACCATACGAAGCTTTGTATGGGAGGCGGTGTCGAACGCCAATGTCTTGGGCAGAGGCGGGAGACACCAAACTGTTGGGAAAGGATGCGGTGGTTGACGCTTGTGAGTTGGTACGGACCATCCAAGAGCGTATGAAGGTGGCGCAATGTTGGGTACATTGGTCAAATGTACCTGATTTGAAGAAGCCTCACCCAACTCAATGATATACATCATAATGTATTTGATGTATGTTTGAGTTACTTGTGCAGGTTAAGAAAGAACTGGACTGAAGCAAAAAGTTTCTAAGTCCATGTGTCGACACCCAGAGGGAAAGTGTCGACACTTAAGAAAGCTTGTGTCGACACCCAGACAAGCAGTGTCGACACTTGGAGTCATTGTGTCGACACCTGGGAAGCAGAGTCGACACCAGACAGAAAGTGTCGACACTTGGAGCTGTGTCAACACTCAGTGAAGAAAAGTGCAGACAGAAAGTGTCGACACAAGGAGCTGTGTCGACACCCAGTGAAGCTGTGTCTACACCAGAAAGTGTCGACACTTGGAGCTGTGTCGACACTCAGCAAAAGTCTGCAGAGTCTAAGTACAAGTGTCGACACTCAACACAATGTGTCGACACTATGCAGAAGAGTCAGCATTTGAAGTAAGTGTCGACACTCAACACAATGTGTCGACACTCAACAGAAGAGTCAACATTTGAAGTAAGTGTCGACACTCAACACAATGTGTCGACACTCAACAGAAGAGTCAACATTTGAAGTATGTGTCGACACCCAGAACAATGTGTCGACACACAGCTAAAGACTCAACACTTGAAGAAAGTGTCGACACATGGAGCTGTGTCGACACTTAGCAAAGAACAGAAAGAACAACAAATTATTCTAAGTACAAGTGTCGACACTATGGGAATGTGTCGACACTCAGCTGAAGTCTCAACAACAAGAAGGTGTGTCGACACAAGGAGCTGTGTCGACACTCAGCAAGAATCAACATAGAAGACTATGTGTCGACACCAAGAAGTAGTGTCGACACTAGACAGATTCAACACAAGAAGTTGTGTCGACACAAAGGAGATGTGTCGACACTTAGAAAAATTCAGCAAAAGCTAGAAGAACAAGTACTTGTGTCGACACTCAATTTTAGTGTCGACACATGCAGAAGAATCTGTGTCGAGAAATACAAGGAATTGTGTCGACACCTTGTAGACTTGTGTCGACACTTACACAACATGTGTCGACACTGGGACTATAAGTGTCGACACTTAAAGACAAAAAGTCTCGACACTTACTGACTGTTAGAGATTTTCAAGAAGTGACTGGTTGACATGACAGCTGCCGATCCAGCCGGTCTACAACAACTGTCAGAGATGTCAGAAGTCAGTTATGAACCGCACCAGCCGGTTACCATGAAGAAGGCCTATAAATAGGCATCCACAGTTTAGAGAAACTGTTGTTGTTGAAGTTGTTGAGAAGTTGAAGTAATTGATCAGATTGCTGTCAAGGTTGATCAAATTGTTGAAGTGGTACCAAGGGTATCAACACAAGAAGATCTTGCAGTCCAACTGCAGATCTAAGAAGTTGGAGAGAGAGGGCTCCATCCAAGAAATCAGTCTCTGGAACTAGGCTGAGAAGAAGGATTCAGATTCAATTCTGATTCTTAAGTGGCAGAGGTCAAGGAACAACTGCAGAGGATTCAGCCTTATTCAGTTCTACTCAAGAAGCTTTGAAGAAAGCTAAGTCAGGGTGAATCCATCTGAGTTCTTCCAAGAACTCATCAAGAATCTCTCAACTCCTCTCTTATTATTCTGAGTTGTAGAGTTATATTTTGTAATATCTTTTTAACTTGTAGGATCCTTTGGATCTGAGTGATTGTAAGCCTATATTTATAAAGGCTGAGGGTAGGGCTTGTTTGCCTGAGTGTAGGAGATTGAGATCTCTGAGTGTAGGCCTTGGATTGGCTGAGTGTAGGCCTTGATTGGCTGAGTGTAGGCTTTGGGATAAAGCTGAGTTGTAAGGCTTTGGGCCTGAGGTAGGAACCAATTTGGGTTCTGAGACAGTGCAGGAGTTTGGCCGAATCTAGTACACTGCTAGATAGGCGAAGGGGGAAAGTGGATGTACCCATATCTTGGGGAACCACTATAAATCACTGTGTGCTGTGCTGTGAATGTGCTGTGGATTAGCTGTGTATGTTTGATTATTGCTGATTGCTGTAATAAACTAGTTAGAAATCTGTGATATAACTGTTTGGCTGCCAACAAAGTAAGAGAAGGATTAGGTCACCTATTCACCCCCCCCCCTCTAGGTGTTTAGGTACCATATCTTTCAAGTGGTATCAGAGCTAGGTTCCTCAAAACAAGGACTAACAGCCTGAGGAAATCCTGTTTGGCAGATTTAGAGTAAGGTATTACACAGTTTCAAGAAAATCAAGAACATCAAGCATGGGTTCTTATGAGAATCACAAGGAATTGGGTTCCATGAAATTACCCATATGCAGAAAGGAGATCTTTGGGATCTGGAAAGAGAGGGTAAGGCTATTTATGGAAGCCTCTGACCCTAGAATATACATCACAGTAAAGGAAGGGCCTTATGTGTCAATGAAGATTTCAGTATTGGATGCAAATCAGAGAACTCCAAAGGATTTCTCTGAGATGACTAAGGATGAAATTGTCCTGGCCACCATGGACAAGAGGGCACAAAACATAATAGTGAGTGCCATTGATGATGCCACTTTTCAGAACTTAATTCACTGTAAGACAGCAAAAGAGATGTGGGATACTCTCATTGTCTATATGGAAGGTTCTGAAGAAGTTAGGCAAGATAGGAAGTCCTTGCTAAATCAGGAGTATGAGAGCTTTAGGCAAGGAAAGAGTGATAGCATCACTGAGTGCTATAAGAAATTTTACAGAATAGTTAATGAACTCATGTCTTATGGAAGAGAGTTCACTAACTATGAACTAAATGACAAGTTCTTAAGGTCCCTAACCAAAGATTGGGACACCAAGATCTGTGCCATAAGAGAAATGGCTAAGTTGGGGGAAATTCCACCTCCCACACTATTTGGCAAGCTATTGTCATATGAGATGCAGTTAACAGTGAGATAAGAGGAGGAGAAATTAACAAGGACTGAGCACAAAGAAAGAACTGTTGCTTTCAAGACAGAAGTTCCCAGAAAGTGCAGGAATAAGTCTTCAACTCCACCTCCAGAGGTAGTTGAATCAGAATCTGATGAGTCTATCAGCACAAAGAGTGAGAGCAGTGAAAGTGATGAAGACTTTGCTGCCTTCACTAGACATTTTCAGAAATTCCTGAGGAAGAAACAGTGGAGGTCAAGACCTTCTTCTTCAAAGGGAAAGGAAGCCTTTCATCAGTAGAAAAAGTCTTCAAAGAAAGACAGGAAGAGGACAAAGTCAAGCAAGGCAACTGGTTCAAAGATTGTTTGCTATTGCTGCAATAGACAGGGCCATGTTATTGCAGATTGTCCAGAGAAGAGAAAGGATTCTGGTGACAGGAAAAAGACTTACTTCAAAGGGAAGAAAGAAAAGTCTTTTGTTGCTAAGAAGGAGAAGACTCTATCAGATATATCTTCTTCAGAAACTGAGTCTGAGGCTGAAGCCTACATAGGGCTGTATGCAGAAGAAGAAGAGGAAGAATTCATGCAGATTTTGGAGTCAATTTATGAACAAGAAGACAGTCATTGCCAAGGGCTAATGGCTTTGACAGACAGTGCCAAAATCCTGGAGCAGCCAGGACCCAGTCAGGTACAAAGTTCAAGTTTAAATTCAGATTCTTGTTCTAGTTCAGAATCAGATTCTTCTTCATCAAGTGATGAGAATGTATCTGAGTCTGAGGAAGATATTCATCAGCTTATAGATGAATATAAGGTGCTGTTGCAAGCCTACAAGAAATGCAAGACCCTAGACAAAAGTCAGGCAAAGGAGATTGCTGATCTCAAGGCTGTTGCAACAGATTTTGAGAAATAATTTGATCAAAAATTGAATGAGGTAGCCAGGCTGAAACACATTACTGTGATTCAGATGGGAACTATCACCTATAAGAATGATCAAATTAAGAGACTGGAGATCAATCTTCAGAAAGAAAGAGAGCTTGTTGCTAGGTTTTCAAAACCTAAATCAGTGCTACCTTTAATTGATGAATTTGTTCATCATAAAGGCAAGGCTGGACTGGGCTTTGTTAGACCTGCAGGGACTGAGCAGTCCAAGTCTAAGTCCAAGGGCAAAGCCCCAACATTCAACAAACCTGCTGTAGTCAAGACAACCAAGGCAGTATTGGACTGTTGGTACAATGCCAGTGCCAAGGTAAGTAGCAAGCTACCTGGTGGAAAGCCAGTAGGTAGCTTTGTCAAGTTACAGACTAACAAGTACCAAGGACCCAAGATTGCTTTGGGTTCTAAGGTCCATTAATCTGTTTTGCAGGTGAGTCCAAGTGGCCATACCCCTACATGGTACTTGGACAGTGGATGTTCCAGACATATGACTGGAACTAGGGGACTACTGAAGGACTACATTCCAATCAAAAATGGTCCTAAAGTGACCTTTGGTGGTTCTGAAAAAGGAATCATCAAAGGGTTTGGTAACATTTCTTCAAACCTTGTTACCATTACTCAAGTGGCTTATGTTAAAGGGTTGAAACACAACCTAATAAGTATAAGTCAGTTAAGTGATGTAGGGTATGACATCTCATTTGTTAAAAATGGTTGTCATATCAAGAGGTCAAGTGATCAAGAGATCATTTTGACAGGATATAGAAAGAGGAATGTCTACTGTCTAGACATTATGATTGAGAACAATGGTTCTCCTGTTTGTCTTGTAGCTGATGAGACAGTCTCTCATTGTGTCAAATGGCACAAGAGGCTAGCCCATCTAAACTACAAAACTATTAGCAAACTCTTTAGCAAAGAGTTAGTGAGGAATGGTCCTCAAGTTAAGTGTTTTAAAGATAGCATTTGCTCAGCTTGTCAAAAGGGCAAGCAGACTAAATCCACCTTTAGAAGCATAGATAACAAAGATGCTGTGAGGTGTTTATACCTCTTGTATATGGATCTCTTTGGTCCAATGCCAGTTCACAGCTTAGGTAGGAAGGTCTATACCTTTGTAGTTGTTGATGACTACTCAAGGTTTTCCTGGGTGTTCTTCTTGAGACAGAAATCTGAAACACCTAGTGTCTTCTACAGCTTTGTCAAGCAAATTCAGAATGAACTAAATAGTACTGTGGTCAAAATTAGAAGTGACCATGGTACTGAGTTTCAGTCTGAAAGCATGACAAAACTATGTGAAGACTTTGGGATATTTCAAGAATTCTCTTCACCAAGAACACCTCAGCAAAATGGCATTGCTGAGAGGAAGAATAGGACCTTGATAGAAGCTGGTAGAACCCTATTAAGTGATACATCACTACCAGAATATTTCTGGGCTGAAGCAGTTAACACTGCATGCCATGTTATAAATAGGGCTACCATCACTAAAAGGCTAAACAAGACCCCCTATGAAGTTCTGAAAGGCAGGAAACCAAACCTATCCTATTTTAGGATCTTTGGTTGCAAATGCTTACATACTTAACAATGGGAAGTCTTACTTAACTAAGTTTGCTGCCAAGTCCCAAGAGGGAGTTTTTGTTGGGTACAGCAATAATAGTAAGGCTTATAGAGTCTACAACTTGACTACACAAGTTGTAGAGGAGAATCTGTGCATGTAGTTTTTGATGAGACTACAACTAATTAACAATGAGTTGTCTAGCAATGTATGCAGCCCCACAGGTCTTGACTAAGACAGATGGACAAGCTAGACTATAGAAGAAGTGTACCTGCTGCAAGACAGCAAGTAGAGGAGAGTAGCTGCTTATGTCCAGGGGGAGAACTACATGTACCAGGAGCTGAAGAAGTATCCAAGGAACTACAGCATGATGAAGATGCTGTAGAAGTGGTTCAACCAGAAGTAAGGATGCCTCCAGCCAACAGGCATCTAGAGATCATCCAGTAGAGCTGATAATTGGAGATCCAAGACAAGGTGTACAGACAAGGAGCAGAAATCATGAATGCTGTAGTATCTATTCAAGTTTTCTGTCTCAAAGTAGAACCAAAGAAATTTGAAGAAGCTATACAAGATCCACAGTGGACTGAAGCAATGCAAGAAGAAGCTTAATCAGTTCAAAGAGGTGCAAAGGTTTGGGAGCTGGTTCCTAAAGCCTAAAGACCACAATGTTAATAGGAACTAAGTGGATCTACAGAAATAAGTTATGGATGAACAAGGGGTCATCATTAAGAATAAAGCAAGACTGGTTGCAAAAGGATATAGGCAAGAAGAAGGTATTGATTTTGATCAAACCTTTGCTCCTAGTAGCCAGACTGGAGGCCATAAGGAATGTTCTTGGCCTATGCAACTTATCAAGGATTCAAGGTATACCAAATGGATGTCAAGTCAGCATTCCTAAATGGTAATTCTGAAAGGAAGAAGTCTATGTGGAGCAAGCCTTCAGGTTTTGTTGATCCAACTCTACCTCATTATGTCTATAGACTTAGGAAAGCATTATATGGGTTAAAAGCAAGCACCTAGAGCTTGGTATGAAACCCTATCTAGTTTCCTCATTGAGAACAAGTTCTCAAGGGGGAAAATAGATAAGACTCTATTCCTTAGGGAATCTAGAGGCAAAGTCATACTTAGTCCAAATATATGTAGATGACATTATATTTGGGTCTACTGAAAGTAGCCTTTGCAAAAAGTTTGTAAAGCTTATGCAAGGTCAAGTTTGAGATGAGTAGTATGGGAGAAGCTGAAGTTTTTCTTGGGTCTCCAAGTTAAACAGACTGGAGAGTGGTCTATCCATATGTCAGTCCAAAGTTCACCCTAGAACTCATAAGGAAGTATGGTATGGATTCATCCAGTACCATGAAGACTCCTATGGGGTCAAGTATGTCTCTAAGCAAGGATGATGCAGGGAAACCTGTAGATGAAACCTTGTATAGAGGGATAGTTGGCTCCCTACTATACTTGACTGCAAGTAGGACCTGACATTCATGTATGCTACATGTGTTTGTGCCAGGTATCAAGCCTGCCCTAAAGAAGTCTCACTTGACTGCAGTCAAGAGAATCTTGAGATATCTAAAGGGCACTCCCTATCTAGGCCTCTGGTACCCTAGGAATGGAGATTTTGATCTAACAGGCTATTCAGATGCAGACTTTGCAGGATGCAAAGAAGGATAGAAAGAGCACTACTGGATCCTGTCAATTCCTAGGTGGAAGACTCATTTCATGGAGCAGTAAGAAGCAGACCTAGTGTGGCTATCTCCACAGCTGAGTCAGAATATGTAGCTGCAGGAAGTTGCTGTGCTCAACTTCTGTGGATTCAACATCAGTTAGAAGACTATGGATTTCAGGTAAGTAGAACTCCACTTTACTGTGATTCTACTAGTGCTATTTCAATAGCTAACAATCCTGTATCACATAGTAGAACTAAACATATTGAGATTAAATATCACTTTCTTAGAGAGCATGTAGAAAGAAATGATATTGCACTTGAATATGTTAGAACTGATAATCAAGATAGCTGATATGTTCACTAAGACCTTAGAAGAAGCTAAGTTCAATAGGTTCAAAATTGAACTAGGTATGATAAACTTAGACTAAGTTTACAGAACTAAAAATTGGCTAAGTAAAAAGGTGTCGACACATAGACAAGTCTATGTCGACACAGAATAGTAAGTGTCGACACTTCAGGAAAATGGTGTCGACACATCTAGGAATGCTGGTGTCGACACTTCAGAATGTTAGTGTCGACACATGTCGAGTAGGTGTCGACACATCCAATAAGGTGTCGACACTTAAGTTTTACTCAGAATTTTCTAAGTAAAGTCTCGACTACATGTCGAGTAGTGAGGTGTCGACACTTCACCAAGTGTCGACACATCATATCTGATGACTTAATCTTGTGTCGACACATGAGTGTCGAGACATTATAAGTTAGTGTCGACACTTCTTGCCAGTGTCGACACATCTTTAGTAATCCATCCCGCCTGTTCGTCTTCAAACCAGAAAGGTATAAATAGGATTCTGTCTTTGTGTGTCGACACGCTTTCAAAAGTTTCGAGACCAAAACTCTTGTGTCGACATTTCTCTTCTCTAAAGACTAATTCTCCAAACCCTAATGGCTCCCAAGCTGGAAGAGAACGTTAACGAAGGCTATGAACTGGTGCGTGGCGCATTCGACGACGGTGATCAAGAAATCAAATCGGTGATAACCCTAGTCACCAATTCAGGATTGGAGTTCTTGGTTTCAGAACCAACCAAGATATGGAAGAAGGAAGTTATAGAATTTCTTACTGGAGCGTCTGTAGATGACTCAGGCTACAGAATCAAATCAAGGGTGCATGGCACCAAGGTCAAGATTTCACCCAAGTCTCTGAGAAAGGTACTTCAGCTACCTAAAGTCCAGGAAGAAGAGGAAGTAACAACATCTAAGACCAAAGAAGCACTTGCCTGGTGTGGTCTAGATTCTAAGATGAAAATAGGTTCTGTCTTCAACAGGAAAGGAATGAATACCCAAGGAAAATTTCTGTCAGAAATTGTGGGTAAAGTACTACTCAGCAAGACTGGAGGGCATGACAGGGTGTCAGCCTCCATGTTCAGTGTTATGACTAGAATCATCTTCAACCTCAAAACAGACTGGTCCATGGTTGTGTTTGAGAAAGTAAAGGAAAGTCTGAAGAAGCCCAATCTGGGCAGGATACTTAGTCTCTACCTGGCTGGTACAATACCAGAGGTAATGAGCAATGCTGCTGGTGCTAAAATCAACCACATGAGAAGGATGGACATGAGGATCTTCTCCAGGTGGGAAAGGGTGCTGTCGAAGGAACTGACCACCCCTGAGAAACAAGTTTCTAAGAAGGATTCCCCTCCAAAGAAGAAGAGGAAAATAGCTGCTGTGACTCAGGAGTCCTCCAGCAGCTCAGGTAGTGAAGAACATGTGGTTTTCACTCCTGATAGTCAAATAGATGTGGCTGCAGAGAAGTCACCTGCTCCTCAAAAGCCAGCTGAAATCCAGGGGGAGCCTCCAGCTGTAGATCAACCCTCTACACTGGAGAGTGAGCAAGCTTCACTCATTATCCTAGAGGTACTTTCTGACCTCAATACTTTAGATTTTTCTGTAATAGATTCTGATTTGTCTGATGTCCCTCAGCAAACTCAGCAAGCAAACCAAGAACCAGATGTTGTTCTTCCAGACACATCTGTAGAAATTCCTGATAAAGTGGTTGATGAACCCAGTACATCTCCTGCACAGTCTCCAGCTGAATACACAATGGAAGATCTATTTCTTAATTTAGATCAAGAGGACTTTGACATGGATAAAGTTGCTGCAGCTGAAGAGAAGGGTGCTGCTACTGAGGGGGAGAACATGGAAGTTGTGGAAGAGCCTATTAGGCTGGAAACTGAGCAAGCACTTGGTGTGCAGACTGCAAGGCCTGAAAGCCCTAAGGACAGGGTGAATATAGCCAGTACCTCAGAGTCTGAGGATGATGAGACTGAACACGCTAAAAAGAAGCAATTCTTTGTATTCAAAAGAAGGAGTCAGAGCTATAAGAAGGCTCTACAAACTGTTGCTCAACACTCTCTAGTCCAACAAGCTCCATCCACTGATTACAGTGGATTAATGGTAGCAATGCAAGTTAAGCTGGATGAGCACAGGAGGGCCATAGAGACGTATATTGATGAAAGCCAAAAGTCCTTACAATTTGATCTAGCTCAAGATATCAAATCAATAAGGTTTGAAATGAATTTGAATAAGAAGGAAATGACTGACTGCTTCCACAAGGGTGGTAATGCAGTGGTCTATTTGGCAACTCACCAGGAGAAAATCAAGTCTCAAGTAGATGATATAGCACTGAAGCAAGGCTATGTGCTGGAGAATCAATTAAGAATGAATGACAATTTAACTGCCTCCCACAATGCTATAGTGACTGAATTAAAGAATAAGTCTGCTGAACCATCTACTTCTACTGATGCTGCCAAGGCTGAATTTGATAAAGCTTTTCAAGAAGAACTTGCTGCTGTCAAGACTGCAATCAAGGATTCCCAGAAGGTCATTTCTGAACAGCTTACCAAGCTTAGACCTTTCTTTAAGGATGGCATAAGGTATTTGGACAGCCAAATCAGGTTCCAGAAAGATGATGTAAGAGACCATGTAGCCCAAGAAGTCATAAAGGGGGAGAGAGTGTTAGTCAAGGCCAGTTCTGAGCATGCAAAATGGATTTCAAATTCAATCAGGGCTACACTTGGATATCCTCCCCTGTGTGATGACAATGAAGTTGCTGAATCTGGACTGAACCCTGCCTATTTTGGAGGTGAGCCACAAGAAGTAGCTCAAGTCATTTATCCACCTCCAGATTTTGAAATGATTCATGTAGAGGTGAGCACTATGTATAGCCCATCTGGGGGCAAGGACAATGTCCATTTAGAAAAGGTTACTCAACCTATTACAGCAGCTATGCAAGAGGCTATGGACAAAGAAGAAGAAACAAGGCTGTCAAAGAAGAAGTTCAGGGAACTGGCTGAGCAAAAACCAGATTTTGAACAGTGGAGCCCTACTTCTAGGAACATCATTCTCACAGCCTGGAAAGCAGCCAAGGACAATGCACATGAGAGGAATAAGTGGTTCTCAGAAGCTGAATGGAGGAAGCATGAGATCAGGCAGGAAGCCATTGTCCAGTATAGAAGGAAGGCTAAGTTAGGAAAGCTACCTCCTACAGCTGTGGAGCCTAGCAAGTACTTTCCTAAGCCCTATCATTATTTTGAGAGACAAAAAATCAAGGCTGAAGAACTAAAGAAGAAGGACTCCAAAGGCAAGAAGCCTGCTGATGCTGAGCCTGCTACTACTGCTGCTGTCAAAGCTCAAGTTAAAGCTGGAAAGGGAATAGTTATCAAAGAACCTGATCTGAAATAGATTAGGAATTTAACTTAAAGCTTGTTGTAAACTTTTGAATGAAAAACATTTTTGTACAACATTGAAAATGTATAAGGAACTATGTTAGAATAATATATGATAAATATATTATGATTGTTCTGAAATATGTCTGTTTCTTATTTGTTCTGGAATGTTGAATGTGTATATGTGTGAAGTTTTACATGTTCATGTTAACCCTGCTGATTATAATTTGCTTTTCATCATTTTATAATTTTTTAATTATGAATGGTGTATATCATTGACTAAGGGTTATGACTTCTCCAAATAGGGGGAGATTGTTGGGTACATTGGTCAAATGTACCTGATTTGAAGAAGCCTCACCTAACTCAATGATATACATCATAATGTATTTGATGTGTGTTTGAGTTACTTGTGCAGGTTAGGTATTCACTAGACTGAAGCTAAAAGTTTCTAAGTCCATGTGTCGACACCCAGAGGGAAAGTGTCGACACTTGAGAAAGCTTGTGTCGACACCCAGACAAGCAGTGTCGACACTTGGAGTCATTGTGTCGACACCTGGGATGAAGAGTCGACACCAGACAGAAAGTGTCGACACTTGGAGCTGTGTCGACACTCAGTGAAGAAGTATGCAGAAAAGCTGTGTCGACACTTAGCAGAAGTGTCGACACCTAGAAGAGCTAAGTCTACACCAGAAAGTGTCGACACTTGAAGATGTGTCGACACTCAGCAAAAGTCTGCAGAGTCTAAGTACAAGTGTCGACACTCAACACAATGTGTCGACACTATGCAGAAGAGTCAGCATTTGAGGAATGTGTCGACACTCAGCACAATGTGTCGACACACAACCAGAAGAGTCGACACTTGGCAAAGAACAGAGAAGTTTATAAAATATTCTAAGTACAAGTGTCGACACTAAAGGAATGTGTCGACACTCAGCTGAAGAAACAAAATTGAAGACTTGTGTCGACACCAAGAAGCAGTGTCGACACTTGACAGTTTCGACACTTAGAAGAATACAGTTAAAGAATGAAGTACAAGTACTTGTGTCGACACTCAATTTCAGTGTCGACACATGCAGAAGAATCTGTGTCGAGACATACAAGGAATTGTGCCGACACCTTGTAGACTTGTGTCGACACTTACATAACATGTGTCAACACTTAGTCTATAAGTGTCGACACTTAAGAACAGAAAGTCTCGACACTATCTGACAGTTAGAGAATTTCAAGAAGTGACTGGTTGACAAGACAGCTGCCGATCCAGCCGGTCTACATCAACTGTCAGAGAAATCAGAAGTCTGTTATGAACCGGACCAGCCGGTTACCATGAAGGAAGCCTATAAATAGGCACTCATAGATTACAGAAAGAGAATGGTTGTTGTTGTTACAAGTAGTTGTCAAGAATACTTAAAGTGGTTGATCAGATTCTTCAAGTAATCAGGAAAGTGATACACGGAGGATCAACACAAAAAGATCTGACAGTCCAACTGCAGATCTAAGAAGTTGGAGAGAGAGAGCTCCAATCAAGAATTCAGTCTTTGGAACTTAGGCTGAGAAGAAGGATTCAGAATCTTCTGAATCTCAAGAAGCAGAGGTCAAGGATCAACTGCAGAGGATTCAGACTAATTCAATTCTAACTCAAGAAGCTTTGAAGGAAGCTAAGTCAGTTTGGATCTAACTGAGTTTTTCCAAGAACTCTTCAAATAATTCTCAACTCCTCTCCTATTTTCTGAGTTGTAGAGTTAGCTATTGTATTTCTATTTTAACTTGTAGGATCCATTGGATCTGAGAGAATTGTAAGCCTATATTATAAAGGCTGAGGGTAGGGCTTGGTTGCCTGAGTGTAGGAGTTGAAGAACTCTGAGTGTAGGCCTTAATTGGCTGAGTGTAGGCCTGGGTGGCTGAGTGTAGGCCTTAGTGGCTGAGTGTAAGGCTTTGGGCCTGAGGTGTAGGAACCTTGTTGGGTTCTGAGATAGTGGAGAAGGTTGGCCGAATCTAGTACACTGCTAGATAGGCGAAGGGGGACAGTGGATGTACCCAAAGATTGGGGAACCACTATAAATTAGTGTGTCTGCTGTGCTGTGCTGTGCTGTGGATTAACTGTTTATATTCTATAATTGCTGTTAGCTGTAGAATTCTTTAAAATAACTGTTGTGCTGCCAACAAAGTTCTAAAAAGGTTTAGGTCACCTATTCACCCCCCCCCCCCCCCTCTAGGTGTTTAGGTACCATATCTTTCAACGATCTTCCTTCTTAGCCATGTGAAGGATTCCTTTTCGGCATGTACATGGAATTCCCCCACCAGAATGTGGATTGTGAAGGGATTCCCTTGGGTTGATTCTTGGAATCCCCACTTGTTTGGCATATAGATCCGGAAATGGAGTATGGAATAGGCATGTTATGTGAAGCCCATCTGGACAGGTTTGTCTGGATTGGTGATGTTGCATATATGCACCGGAGAAGACTCAGTGATTAAAAAGGTAGTTTATGGAGTCATTGGGTTGGACCTGTGAAGGGCAGTAGCAGGAAGTACTGGAGTGGTAGTCCAGGAAAATACCCTTGTGATGTTTGTGATATTCAATAGGTTGTACCTGTGAAGGATAGTTGCAGGAAGTACTGGATTGGATGTCTAGGAAAATAGCCTTGATGCTTGTGATGTTTAATGGGTTGGACTTGTGAAGGATAGTAGCAGGAAGTACTGGATTGGATGTCCAGGAAAATACCCTTGATGCTTGTGATGTTTACTGGGTTGTGCCTGTCAAGGGTAGTAGCAGGAAGTACTGACGCGGAAGTCCAGGAAAGAACCTCTGATACTTGTGAAACTTAATGGGTGGTGCCTGTGAAGGGTAGTAATAGGAAGTACTGGTGTGCCCAGGAAAACGCCCAAGCTTTATGCCAAACAGGTAAGGTGAAACCGACCCGCGTCTTTTTCTTAGTAGCGAGTACATTAGTATTCGGTGATGGCAAGGTGACTTGAGCAACGGGGGGTAGTTGATTCGACCTGCATTATGTCCGTCCGACTTGAAGACCTGAAAGTGCGATCTGTTGGAGCGCATAACGAGAATCTTAGGCCTGCGTGCCACTAAGAATAAAGTCTCCGGCTGCACGCCATGGAGAAAAATGCTCAATATTACCATTGGGTTCCAGCCCTGATATGGTGGTGGACAACTGGTATATCCAGTTCACCAAGAATGTACCCTGAGTGCATGGATCATCGGACCGCGTGGCAAATGATTGTGATGGTTTGTTTGTGTGTAAAAGCACAATATGTGGTATATATATCTGCCTGTGAATTGCTATGCCTGCAGGGAAGGAATATCACTGCCCTAGGAAAAGGGTAGGGTCGTTATAATATTGGTCAGCTGAATGCTGACCGTTGCCTTGTTTGCCACCGTTGGTTGGACTGTCCTTGTACAGGTGCTGGAGAGCCGAGCGGGACATTTAAAGGTTGAAGTCCCTGTTGCTGCTGTTGCTAGTCCTTGAAGACTAAAATGAAAATATTATGTTTTGTTCATGTGTGGCCGGCCTGCGCGCCGAAGTTTGGAAGCCACTCTTGTAAAGCATAACTGTAAGGCCATACAGTCAAATGACTTTGTATTTGAGATACATTCCTATATAAATGTGGATGTGTTTATAGTGGACATTCATGGTTGGAGTTCAAATCTATGTTAAAATCTTCTGCTAGAATGCTATGAGTTAGGATGCGCAACCCTGGTATCACTTTATGACTTCGCCGCCTGTTTTGTCGTATATGATGTGGGGTCCTGTCCGGACCTTCTATTATATGTTATATGAACGGATAGAGTCGTTACACCTGGGGTACAAGAGAACCAGACAGCAGTGACGGGAAGCAAAAAAGAAAATACACGCCAGTCCGCGCAAGAGAGGCGGACTAGGCTTGCAGGCTGGAGCTTTCGTCTGTTGCTACAAGACATGTTCCTGGCTAGAGGGTCGCGACATGTGCGGATTGAGTACTGAGTCCACCTAAAGAGGTATCAGTGCGATCCTAGGGGCTGATACCCTAAGGTAGAACAATCTAGGCGGACTGGGAACTGAGTCCGTAGGTGGTGCTGGATCTTTATATGTCGAAGCTTGACAATCTGGGCAGACTGGAGAATCGAGTATGCCTCTTAAGCGGTATGTGACCTTGGAACCTTGTTGAACATGTTGCGGACTTTGGGGTTAACAAGGAACTCCTCTTTTAACATCTAGAAGATTCCTTGCAGACCGAGACATTGCGAGTTACTGTACATGGCGGTCTGGACGATCAGAGTCAAAAATTTAAAAATAGAGAAACAAACCCTAAGTATTATTTGTTGAGTATCGTCGAGTATATACAGTTATACTCGTCGAACTGCTTCAAACCTCGACGAAAATAACTTAGACGATTCCAGACAGATCTAACCGAAAACTCAATGCTTTCCTATAGATATACTCGACGAATTTGATGAATATCGACTAGCTTACTCAACAAATTAGATGAGTATCGGCAGATACTCTCAACGCATTTGACGCATAGGCAAAGTAATATTCGATGAATTTGACTTATAGAAATCTACAGAAGTAAATCTGAGAACTCAAGGCATATCCAGTGAGTCTTGATGAATTCATCATGCATCGACATATATATTCGATGAATTTGACGAGTATCGAAAGATACACTCGACAAATTCTACGAGTATATATGAAGATACTCAACGATATTTTACTTAACTGATTTTCAAGAACTTAGAGTTTATTCCCTAAGTAAATAAGATGAATTCGACAAGTGCTAGAAAGTATACACGACGAATTCGATGAGTATTCATGACTATACTCGACGAATTCGATGAATATTCACTACTATACTCGACAAATTTTACTTGGAGAAAAATTCTTTTCTTCTGAAAGCAACAACTTGTCCTTCCTTGATTCTTCTATTGTACTTAAAATAGAAGTACGCCCCAATAGAGAGATTATACGTGATTTAACACATTATCCTACATAATGAAGGATTATATTGCATTGTCCTGTTTTTCATGGCCCAGTGTAACCTGACAATGGTTTGTACTTAGCAATATAGTCCTACAAGCACATAACTAAAGAAGTGGCATCAAATACAAACTCAATTCATCTTAGTTCAAAGGTCATTTCTTCAAATTATGGTCATTGTGGATACAATACCCAACACTCGCCCAGAGTTAACCTAAAGAACTGATTTTTCATTGCAATCTACTGTGTAGATGAAAGATATCTTGCCAGAAAAAGCCTTGATAACTCCTCCATTGAGATCTCAATCAACATTCTACCAGCAAACAGGTGCAGCTCCAACACATCCCACCATAACTTCGCCTCTCCATCTAAGAGGAAGGTAGCTATATTGACTTTCTTCCACTCCTCCATCTTTATTGTTGTCATGGTTCTGTTAATACGAGAGAGCCAATCTTCGGCTTGCGTTGGGGTTCTAGTACTGCAAACACTGGAAGGTTGAAACTCATCACCTGCTTCAACTGCTTTTCCGTTACTTGCATTACGACCACTGGATTCACGGCCACTTATCTCAATGTCATAGTCTAAACTACGCCAACCGACTACTAGGCCATCCCAAGGGTAGGTGATTGTACTTACCCTCCTGGTTGTGCATTGATTAGCGTGAACATGGATTTAGCAACCAAACTTATAGTTTCAGCAGAAGGATGCGGTGTAGGCACCTCAGTCGGTGCACTACTCTCTGCAGAACACTGGGGTTCAAACTACCCCGCGCCGCTTTTAGTCACCTATAATCGTGAAACACACAATTAAGACACCAATAATATTGCAAAATGCAATTATAGGAACACGCAGGTTCCGCAAACATGTGTATTTTCATTCCAAAGTGAACATTCATGGGTTCTTTCAAGTTATAATGGTAGCGCACATACATGTGCTCACCACCCCGTAAAAGATTTCGACTACAAATTCGAAGAAAGAAGACCAACACGAGAGGCTGATACCAAATTATGGCACCTCCATCCGTCATGAAGAATATAACAGAAGGTCTGGCTGAGGCACCATGCCATATTCCATGGACAGACATTGGAGTTACGCATTGAAACCAAACTATCGCGCATTATAACTCATAGTTACATTCTAGTGGAAGGTTTAGCATTAAATTAGAACCCAAACACAGGAATGTCCACTATCAACCTATAAAAATGATATAAAATACATAAAGTCTTTTGTCCTTAAGGCCTTACAAACTATTTTCTCATCAAAAGTGTTTTACAAACATTGGCACACAGGCCGGCCGCACATGAAAATAGTAAAACACGCTTCACTTAGCCATCAAGGGCAAGCGTAGCTCAAAAGGGCTTCTGCCCGCTACTTCCCGCTCGGATCTCTGGCACCTACATAGGGACAATTCACCAAGAGGTGAAAAATAAGGCAGAGATCATCTTTAGTTTACCAAAATATAACGTCCCCACCCCTCACTTGGGGCGACGATTCTCCTTCCCTCCAGGTATACAACATGTATATATAATGTCATTAAAATGTGCAATTTAAGCATCATTCAACACATAAGTTGGTGCGCAAGGCCACACGTCCCGTGCACTTAGGGAACATTATCGGTGTATTGGAATCCTAGCCTCACCACCGTACTCAATGACGGTCCACATTTGAGCATTACTAATCATTCTGGCCCGTATCCTAAGACGCTCTCTCTTATGCTATAATAAAGTCAAAGGAGCTCTATTACCTTGAGATACAATCCAAGGAATCACTCTAAGTCGATCGCCATAGGACATGTAAAGTTACTAGTCTTTCTAGCCCATAGCCTAAGACTCTCCTATATGCTAGGAAAAAGTCAAAGGTAATCTTCCAGATCCATGCCAGTGGCTCACTCCAAGTCAAATGTTATTGGATAGTGTTGGATCCCTAGTTTGATTTGGGATAGGTTCACTAACTAGGATAATTGACCCACCATGTATAGCTAGGGTCATGTCATTGTGTCCTAAAGTTTATGCTAAGTCCTTAGATTCAACCTTGCATGGACCAGCCAATAGAAGACAGCAAAAGACTCAGACTTAGAAGAAAATCAAGTTCAGGAAGTGAGTTCGACGTTCGTCAAACTCAGCTCGACGAAAGTCGTACTCTGCTGGACAAACTCAGAGTCAATTCTCTGAGTTTAGCTCGACGATATTCGAGCTCAGGTCGACGAATTGTAGAAGTTCAACTTCAACTCATTTAGTCCAGAATACTCTCTCTCAACTCAGGTCGACGAACTTGGTTCTTAGGTCGACGAACAAGAATTCCCAGGTCGACAAACATGATTTCTCAACTCGACGAACTTGGATCTCAGGTCGATGAAATATGTTCTCTGGTCGACGATTGTTGTGCAGTTCCAGACTTGGAATTTTCCTTCATTTTGTCCTTATTTTATAGCAGTAATTCCTGAATAATCAATGCTTTTATTCACTGAATATAGCCGTTAGTGGCAGCATTGATTATGGTCTTCATCAAGAATATTACTTGCCGTTTCTTAATAGGACAGTTGGGGAAATTCCTTAATGTTATATTCTCTCCAGCCGCATTTCCATTCTCCAGGCAGTCAGCATTTAATGCAAAAGGAATTCAAAATTCAAAGGAGAATTAGAAAGAGAAATATATATAAAAAAAGATTTTTCCCTTTCAGTCAACCAGTGATAACAAGTAGAGACAGAACACACGAAATCATTCAAGAAAAAGAATTCTACTCTGTCTTCATCAAGTGTTCATCCTCCAGCAAGCTTCCAAGAGTCAATCAACTTCAATCTGTCTATAGCTTCATGGAGAACCTTTCAAGAACACCTACTCACCCTGCAAAGCTCTCAATCCTCTTGAATAGTACTTCATCTTAAGTGGAGCTTTGACACCATCAAGGATCCATAAGTCTTCTTTGTTGCTTTGAGAAAAGAGAAGACAACATCTAGTTTTATTTGTTTTACCCCAATGTACATAGGGTTCTAGCTCCCTTCAAAAGTTAAACACTTGGTTGCAAGTCTCCTGATCAAAAGACTTGATTTGGTTTTTAGGCACCTGAACAAAAGCCTGAAGGCTTTCTTGATCTACATGAAGCAGATCTTGTGGTGACAGGCACCTGAGCAAAAACTTGATTGGTGATAGGGCACCTGATCAAAAACCTGAGTGGATTCCTACCAGGGTGGTAGAAGAGTGGGTGTACCCAAGTTTTAGGGGAACCACTATAAAATTATTGTGTCGTCTGTGATGCTATCTTATTTCTTTCGGTGTGCTTATTGCTGAATAGCTTAGTTTTATTTCTGCACTCTCTGATTACACTTATAAGTATCATAATTTTACTTATGCAATAAAAATCTAATAAGACTTTAAAAGACTCTCTAGAGTTAAACAGTCTAACCTAGGGTGGTATCTTTCATACCCTCCTTCAATTAGTATCAAAGCCTTGGTTTTCTTTGGTTTCACATATTTACATCTGAACCAAGATCCTTATTAGATTATTTTTCTCTTCTCTAGTTTTTCTATTATTAAAGCAATGACACAAAATAAAGATTATGCTAGCACCAGACCTCCAGTCAGCAACTTAAACAAATTAGCAATCTGGAAGGCAAGAATCAAGCTATATATGAACTCTATTAATGAGGGTATTTTTAACTCTATTTTGATAGGTCCTCCTCAACCAACAGCTTCTACATCTACAACAACCTCCAGCACTCATGCAGTTCGACCACCTGAGTGGACTGATGCTCAGAAGAATGCCAAAATAGCTGATGCAAAAGCTATGAATATATTGGCTCAAACCATGTCAGATGATATCTTCCAGAAGGTGGCTGAGTGCACCTCTGCAAAAGAAATTTGGGATTCTCTAAACCAGATGGTGGCAGGCTCAGTAGATGAAAGAAAGGATAGAAGATCCATCCTAATATCTCAATATGAGAACTTCAAGAAGGAGGAATCTGAATCAGTGGCTGAGATGTATAACAGGCTCAATGTTATCATCAATGAACTAAAACCATGGATAAAGATATCTCCTTAAATGATATCAATGACAAGATCCTGATGTGCTTCCCCAGCACTTAGGATTCTAGGATATGGCCAATCAAGGAAGCCAGGAGTTTTAATGAGATATCCACTGAGTCTCTTCTGGAAAAGCTCAAATCCTATGAGCAGTTAATCAAGACCAGAGAAGCTGCTGAAATGAAGCCCTCAACCTCTTCAAGGAAGGAGCACAATATTGCTTTCAAAGCAACAGAAGAATCAGAAACCCTTCCTGCCAATGAAGAGTTGATGAGTTTGCTGGCCAAAAGGTTCTACAAACTGGCCAAGAAGGACTTCAAGAGAAGACCATCTAAGAGTGATGACAAACCCAAGTATAACAGAACTCCTACCAAGGAGATTATCTGCTTTAGATGCAGAAAGCCTGGGCACATTCTTCCTGAATGCCCAGAAGCTCAGAAAAGAGATAGAATAAAAGAGAAAGAGAATACGAAGAATTCCAGCAGGCACTCGAGCAAACACTCCTCCAACAAATATAAAAAAAAGAAAAAGTTTTCATTGTTGAAACCTAGAGTGACACTGATGAAGTGACCTCATCTTCCATCTCCAGTGAAGATGAATAAGAAGCCAAGGCAAGAGAAGTTTTCCTCATGGCAATTAATGTCTCATGCAGCAGGCCTGATGTTGAAGATCAAGCAGAAAGTCATTCTGAAGAATCAGAAGAGGAATCTGAGACAGAAGAGGATCAGGTAATCTCTTCCTTTGACTTTAATTTTATTGATTTTAAAAATGAATTCAAAGCTTTATGTAATGATCTAATAAAATCTGAAAAAAAAAATCAAAATGTTAAGAGATAGACAAGATGAATTTGATAATATATTTGCTGAGAACACTAAGTTTAAGGATGATCTAGTTTTAGCAAATGAACAAATTATTTCTCTAAAAATAGAACTATGTGAGGCTAAGCAACTTGAGGAGTCTCTCAATGGGAGAAGCTTTAAGCTGATGGACATCACAAGTACAGTCAATGCCTGACTAAATGACAAACTGTGCTTAGGTGCTTCATCAAGCTTACCTCCCATACTTAAGAAAAATATATTATCAACCCCCATAAAATTTGTTTCAGCTAAAGAAAAAGAGGTAATAAACAATAAGCACCCCACATAAGACTTGCTTAAATCTAAAAACCAACAGAACAGAAACAAGAAAATTCTAAATAAAAACAAAGTTCAACAGATTTCGTCGAACTCAGATCGACGAAATGTGGCTAGTTCGTCGAACTCCGATCGACGATCTACGAATGCCAACCTTAGCCATGATAATTCGTCTTACTGCGATTAATGAATCTTGTATGGTTCGTCGAGCAGAGATTGATGAACTTGGGGCACAGAAAATGAATACATTCATTCTCTGAGCAGAGATCGACGATCTCATCCCATTTCGTCGAACTCCGATGGACGAACTTACAACTTTTCGTCGAACCCAGTCAGACTTAACAAAAATCATAATTTTAACAGAAACTTTAATCAACCTAAAAAACTTTTAATCCTTTTGCTAATTAGGAAATTCCACCTAGGAGATACTATCCCTTAGGATATAAATCTCAACCTGAATTTTCTGTTATATCAAGTTTTTCATATTAGAAAAACAAAGGGCTCAAGGTAATCTGGGTCAAGAATAACTAATTTTTTACTTTGCAGGTAAAGAGCTGTCCAGCCTTAAATCAACAATGGTATCTGGACAGTGGATGCTTCAAGCATATGACTGGCAGCAAGGACAATCTAAATAATTATAAGTCCAAGCTGGGACCAAAGGTGATCTTTGGTGACTCTAATTGTAGTCAGTCTGAAGGCTTTGGAGAAGTTAAGATTGGTGTAGTCACTTTCAAAAAGGTTACATATGTCAGTGGACTGAAACATAACCTCATCTCCATAAGTTAACTATGTGATGAATATTATCAGGTATATTTTAACTCAAGCTCTTGTATTATTTCTGTTAAAGAAAACTAAACTATTTTAATTGGAAATAGACAAGGCAACATATATGTAGTTGATTTTCATTCTGCAACATCAGATATATATTTACTTAATCTTGTTAGCAATCAAAATGATTTATGTCATAAAAGATTAGGACATGTTAATATGAAAAACATTGCTAGGTTATCTAAAGACAACCTTGTTAGAGAATTGTCTTCTAGTCCCTACAAGAAGGAAGGCCTCTGTAGGGCTTGTCAATTAGGCAAGCAAACTAAGTCTAGCTTTAAATCAGTTAATAAGAGTGATTCACCTAGGATCTTGTACTTGCTACACATGGACCTTTTTGTCCCAATTGCTGTACAAAGCCTCGGAGGAAAATCTTATACTCAAGTTATTGTAGATGACTTCTCAAGATTCACTTGGGTGTTCTTTCTGAGATCTAAGTCAGATACATTCAAGGTTCTTACAGATTTTCTCAAGACCATACAGATTGAGTACTCTACTCAAGTTTCATTGATCAGAAGTGATCATGGTACTGAGTT
Organism: Platanthera guangdongensis; assembly: GCA_039583875.1. Classification (NCBI taxonomy): domain Eukaryota; kingdom Viridiplantae; phylum Streptophyta; class Magnoliopsida; order Asparagales; family Orchidaceae; genus Platanthera; species Platanthera guangdongensis. The sequence goes on from CM077165.1 coordinate 49,957,246, forward strand.
TGAGTCTCTTCTTATGCATGAGTTTTGTGAGAAGGAAGGTATCAGGCACTGCTTCTCAGCTTCTAGAACTCCTCAACAAAATGAGGTAGCTGAAAGGAAAAATAGAACCCTAATTGAAGCTGCAGGCATATTACTTGCAGATGCTTACATGTCCCTATCCTTTTGGGCAGAGGCTGTAAGTACAGCAAATTATGTACTGAATTGAAGTTTAATACATAAACTTAAGAATAAGACCCCTATGAATTGCTTAAAGGGAAGAAACCTAAAATCACTTATTTTAAAATATTTGGTTGCATATGTTATATTCATAACAATGATAAGAAATATATTAGAAAGTTTGAAGCTAAGGCTGCAGAGGGAATTTTTCAAGGATATTCCCAAGTCAGCAAAGCTTATAGGGTGTTTAATAAATCTTAAAAATTGAGGAATCTGTTCATGTAACCTTTGATGGAGCTAACATGTCTTTTAAGGAGAAAGAAATTTCTACCAACAGCACTTTACAGGTACCTCACTTGTGTGAGAGATTGGATTATATAAACCTCACCCAAGAGGTTCCAATACATCCCTCTCCACAAGTTGAAGAAGAAAGTGAAGAAGAAAGTACAGAGGTGATTGAACCCTTTCCAACAGCCAATGAAATTCCACAAGAGGAATTTATTCCCCAAGCTATTACCCAACCAGCTCCTCCCACTGATTTTATCACACTTAGAGATCACCCTAGATCTCAAGTGATTGGAGACATTTCAGCTAGTATGCAAACAAGGCATCAACTCAACCCTGACTTGATGTTTGTCTATTTCCTCTCTCAACATGAGCCCCAATCCATTAAAAATACAGAGCAAGATCCCCACTAGATCATTGCAATGAAAGAGAAGCTCAATCAATTCGAGAGATGTAGAGTTTGGTAATTGGTTCTTAGACCCACAGACTATCAAGTCATTAGAACCAAATGGGTATTCAAAAATAAGTTGGATGCAGAAGGAAATATTATGAGCAACAAGGCAAGGCTAGTGGCTCAAGGCTATAGGCAAGAGGAGGGCATTGACTAAGATCAGACATTTGCTCCTGTTGCAAGGCTTGAGGCTATAAGAATCTTCCTTGCATATGTTGCATTCAAGAAGTTTTAAGTCTATCAGATGGATGTTAAAAGTGATTTTCTGAATGGAGATCTCAAAGAAGAAGTATATGAGGAGCAACCACCAGGTTTTATCTCTCCAACCTATCCCTCTTATGTCTTTAGATTGCATAAAGCTCTCTATAATTTAAAGCAAGCTCCAAGAGCTTGGTATGAGACCTTAGCTAGCTTCTTGTTAGAGCATAAATTTTCTAGAGGCATTATAGATAGGACTCTTTTTATTAAACATCATAAAGATAAAATCTTATTAGTACAAATTTATGTACATGATATAATCTTTGGCTCAACTAATCCCAAACTATGCAAAAGGTTCTCTAACCTTACGCATTCAAAGTTTCAGATGAGTAACTTGGGTGAACTTTCATATTTCCTTGGTCTCCAAGTGAAACAATCATCTGATAGTATCTTCATCTCCCAATCTAAATATGCTAAGGAGCTTATTAAGAGATTTGGGATGTGTGATGCCTCAGCAATGAAGACAGCCATGGCTGCAAATGTTGTGATAGATTCTGATGAGCATGGAAAATCTATTGATTAGAAGTTGTATAGGGCCATTGTTGGGTCCCTATTATATCTCACAACAAGTAGGTCAGACATCATGTTTGCTACCTGCATTTGTGCTAGGTTCCAAGTGAACCCGAAAGAATCTCACTATATTTTGCTAAAAAGGATTTTGAGATATATAAAGGTTTGTCCAAATCTAGGACTTCTATATCCATCAGAGTTAGAATTTGACTTAACTGGATTTTCAGATGCTGACTATGCTGGATGTAGAGTGGATGGAAAAAGCACAATAAGAACATGCCAGTTCCTTGGTGATAGGCTAGTGTCCTGATTCTGTAAAAAACAAACCTCTGTGTCCACATTCACTACAGAAGTAGAATATATAGCTTCTTGTAGTTGTTGGTCACAAGTTTTGTGGATACAAAACCAAGTACTGGATTATGGATACAACTTAAATAATTCAACTATACACTGTGATAGTACCAGTTCTATATCCATAGCATAAAATCCAGTGCATCATAGTAGGACCAAGCATATAGAAATAAGACATCATGTCATTAGAGATTGTGTAGACAAAAAGAAAATTAATCTTGTCTTTATTTCCACTGATCTACAAAGGGCAGACATCTTTACCAAGCCATTGGATGAGAAGAAACATCTGTTTTTCTTAAATCAGTTAGGAATGATCAATGGAGATGAGTTAATTTAAAGTTTGTCTGTGGTCGATGATTTGTTGACACTTCGTCGAACGGAGATCGACGATCTGTGAACTCCTCATGAAGAGTTCGACGAATGGAGTTCGACGATCACTTCTTAGTGAAATAGTTTTCGTCGAACGGAGATCGACGATCTCTACTTTAGTGAATTTTTCGTCGAACTGAGATCGACGATTTATTCGTCTTCTTCAGACTGATTTCGACAAACTCATTTTCTATTAAAATACTTAGTCGAACTCAGATCAAAGATCTTTTCATTTTTCGTCGAACGTAGTCTGGTGGTTCATATTCCGAAAACCTTATATCTAGGTTTTCTTCGACCTCTACCCCACGCTTTCAGTTTCTTTGCACTTGATCTTTGTTTCTCTCTTGCAGGTGTATTCATAGCGATTCCAGCAAGCGCTCTCTCCACCATGAAATTCGATATGGGTTTTGATATAGATTTCAACTCTTTCCAGTTTTCTGACGCAATCTTTGTGGAAATCCTGATGTTATTTGAATATCAACATTTGAAGCAGTTCATGACACTCAGAATCAAGGTTGCAATGATAGAAATCAAAGAATGTGTCTTTACTTCATCAACCTCTGAAGATAACATGACGAGAACTATTTCTGGTAATCAGGTTTCCCTCTCTCTGAATATACTAACTGAAATCTTCGGTCTATTAAATGGTGCTGATGAGATAGAAATGGACTCTGAGAAATATAACAATATGTTAATCAAAATGGGTCATTTTGGAGATAACCCTAATAAGTTACTGAAAAAGAACTTGTCTGCTAAATACAAGTTCTTAGCAGATGTAATCGAGAAGGTACTGTTAGGCAAGCATACAACGCATGACTACATCACCATGCACCAGTTCTTGGTGATGGCTGCCTTGGTTGATAAGAAAGGAATTAACTGGGGTAAGTTATTATTTGATCTGATTAAGAAGAAGAAGAACAAGAAAGAAGTCTGCTTCGGACGGGTCTTGGGGATTTTTCTGCAGGAGAAAACATCTGAACATCTGGTTTCCACACCAGTGTTCATAAATGCCTCCAAGAGGCTAACCTCTGCCTTGTTTGGTAGATGGGAGAGGAGGATCACAAAGCCAACCAAGGCTTTCTCCTCCTCCAGGCCTTCTGAGGGCACCAGGGCTGATACATCCACTCCCCACCCTAGTTCTGAAGAAGCTCCTCTTCCACATCCTTCTTCAGCCATATCCATTCCAACAATAACTCCTCAATCTCCCCATCCATCATCACCTCCTCCTCTGCAACCACCAGCCATCTCAATCACTTCACCAACTCATCTGCCAACACCTCGTCAATCTCCATAACATATCACACCTCCTCAATCTCCACTACATCCTACCTACAGGACATAAACACTGAATCCTTCTTGTCATCCCCCACCTTCAATCTGCTCACATCATTACCCTCTACACCTACTTCTCATGTCCATCACATTCCCAGTCACACACCATCCCCTGCACCATCCTCTCCTCAGGATGAAATCCTCCCCGATGTCACTCCTGCTAATCCCTCTGTATCCACCCAAACTCCACCTGATTTTATGGATACAACGTCTCCTTCCCTATCCACCATCCTGGAGCACATCACTCTTGTGATTAAGACTCTCATTGTAGAGGCTATTATACCTCTTGTTAATTCTATTTATTCACTTGCTGCTCTCTTTGTTGCCTCCTCTATCCCTCCTTCTTCCACTAAGGGCCTGATTCCAGCTACCACTGAAATCAAGCAGGGGGAGATGCTCAATGAAGAAGCTTCTCCAGTTTCAGCAGCAGTAGTAGAAGTTTCAGATACAGATATTTATATGGTTCTAGATACAAATACACTTATAGCGCCTCAGAAGAAATAACTGTTGGTGATTGTATTGTCCATCCCACAGTTGATCTCTTAAGTTTGTTGAAATCTTTTGATACTATTTATTTAAGTTCTCTTCCATTTGTCTGACAAAAGCCATCCTTGGCTATTGTACCATACATAGCCCCAATAAGTCCCACAGTTGCCAAGCAACTTAAGGACAGTTTTGCAGTTACTGAGAGTCAAACAATATCCCCTTCCAAAGATATCTCTTCTCTAAAGGCTGTCTCAGCTCCTACTTATAAGATGGATGACAGTCCTCTTCCAGATTTGGATGAAATCATCATGGCAGATATAAAAGCAGAAAAGTTATCAGTTGCTAAACCTATCCCTGAAACAGTTACTCCAGCTCCAAAACCTCCAGTACAGCCTCAGGCTGAAAAGCAAATTGACAAAGATCTTCTGAAAGCTCTGGATGATTTATATGATAATACTCAGGAATCCTCCTCTGATAAAGATGATGATGATAATGATGATTCTGATGATAGTCCCTCTGCCATGAAGAAAGTTTTAAAGAAAAGAAAGGCTCCTCCAGTTGCTGCTCCCAAGCCAAATCCAACTCATGTGGAAGTGCAACTAGATCTGATATACTCTAGAGGGGGTGAATAAAGTATATGGTTCTTTAAAAGTTTTTACAACAATTGTTGTAATATGTGTGAGCAGGGAAGCAATAATAAATCTAATCATAGCACTAAGTTAAGCAAAAACTAAGCACAAAAAAATCAAGGCCAGAAACAAAAATGAAAGCAAGCAAAACCAGAAGACACAAGGAAATATAGTGGTTCCCCAAACTTGGGTACATCCACTCTTCTACCACCCTAGGTAGGAATCCACTGCAGGATGAGTTGATCAGGTGTCCTGGGCACCAATGAGCTTTTGATAAGGTGCTCAAAAACCAAAGCAGATTTTTTGATCAGGTGTCTTGCCACCAATGAGCTTTTGACAAGGTGCTCAAAAACCAAGTTCAAACTTTTGAAGGGAGTTTGAGAAACCCTTTACAGAGTGGGGGTGAGAGAGTGATGGAAGTCTTCTCTTTCTCAAACAACTGAGAAGACTATGTGGATTGATGTCAAAGCTCCCCCTGAATCCTTGAAATCTTCAGGAAGAAAAGCTTTGCTGAGGTTGATAGGCCTTCAAAGGTTGAACTCCAGCAATATATGATTTCAGCAAATAGCTGAAATGTTGAATGCCTGAAGTCTGGAAATATGTTGGCCTTGAACACTTTGAAAACTACAGAGATCTGAAGATTTTTAGAAAGCTTGATCTCCTTGGATGAGTGTTCTTCAGAATTCTTTGTGACAGAAGATTTTTAAATGTGTCTTTGTAATCTGTATTGTGTATGCTCTATGAGAGATTCAAAAAGTTCTGTCTTTTATTCTCTGGTCCAGAATAGAATATCATTCTCTATCAAGTATAGCCATTGGCCTGTATTAATTGCATCCTTAATTGCATAATCTCTTCTGGAGGAAAGTCCACAGAATTATTCCTTGAAAAATCCCTTGAAACTTGGTCTAGAAATAAATGAAAACGGCTAGGAAATCTCTAAATTAATTGCAGAATAACTCCTAACTGATTTGAATTTGAATTAAGAAATATCCTGGAAGTCATCTGAAATCGTCGAACTGAGCTCTGTCATCGTCGAGCTGAGCTCAGCAATCTGGAAACACACAGCAGCAAAATATCGTCGATCTGAGATCAAAGATCGTCGAACTGAGCTCAGAGATAAAGATCCAAAGCAGAGTCAAAAATCGTCGACCTGAGCTCACCGATCTTCGAATGGAGTTCGACGATATAATGAAGTTGAGCTCAGCGATCGTCGAATGGAGTTCGACGATCTTGTCGAAGTTGAGCTAGATGATCGTCGACCGGAGTTCGATGAATCGTCGTACTGAGCTCGACGATCAGACTTGGTCTCTAGACTGAGAATCCTGGTCTTCAGGGCAACTTCCAAACCTAGACTTCTAACCCTTAGACTCAATTCTAATTGACCTATTAAGCTATACAGAAGGTCAAGCAAAGGATTCCTAGAGACATAGTGATCCTGACCCAAATGAGTAATAGGGTATTCCAACAATCTCCCCTTATTTGGGTTAGGATTACCATTTACAGACTTTGGAAAAACTTAAATAACAACATACAATCAGAAACACAGAAAAGCAACAGCTAGACATAGCAGAAACACAGAAATATATATCATCGAGATAGCAGTCAGAGATCACAGAAAATGTCACCTTACAATATCATTTCTTCTCTTTGCCTTTAACCATTTTAATTTCTCTGTTTAGGTTGAGGTTTCTTTGTTGGATCTGGTGTCATCTGCTGCACCCAAATAAGTTTGCTTTTTAGGCTTGGGGACCACTGCTTCAGGATGTAATTCCATGTATCTGTCAGCATCAAAGAATTTACTGGAAGCATATTTCTCTAATTCTTTTTGTCTTTGTTCAGACATAGTAGAAATGTTAGAAGAATCTAATCCTTGATCTCTGGCCTTTTTAATCTGGTCCAGTGCAGCTAATTCCTTTAACCTTGCAGTCCAAGCAGCTGGATTATTTTCAGGGTCCTCAAAAGGTACAGGTGGCGCATACCTGTTGGAAGGATTGTCTTGAGGAGGCCTGGCAGACACAGTCTCTTTTAGCTTGTAGGGGAAAGGACCAGAAGTTGTATCAGAAGAACTATGTCCTCCCCTAGAATATGGGTGCTGCCTGGAGTACCCTTTGGAATAAACTTGAATGGGAAAGGACCAGAAGTTGTATCAGAAGAACTATGTCCTCCCCTAGAATATGGGTGCTGCCTGGAGTACCCTTTGGAATAAACTTGAATATCTCTTTGAGTTCCTCTATATCCTCCTCTCCTAGAATGTGAACCCCTGGATTGGCTTTCCCTTTGGTAAGATCTGGCATGAGGTTGATAGGGAGCCTGGCTTCTGGCTGGGGGTTGACTTGCAGAGCTTCCACCTGCACCTGCATCATGAGGAGGTGGTGGAGGAGGATGAGAGTGCTGGAATTGGGATGAACCCTTCTCATATTTTCTCTTTTTCTTCATTGCTTTCAGCTGATTCTTAGAATATTGCATCCAGTGTTCAGTGATTGGGCAGTTATGCAGAATGTAATATGGGATATCATTGTTATCTTTAACTTTAGCAGGAGGAACCCTTTTCATTGCTTTACTCCTTGCCTTCCTTTTTCTGACAATGGTAGCAGATGAGTCATCAGAGTCTGTTTTGAATTCATCATATTCAGAACTCTGGTCATCATATAGAGCATCTATTTTCTTCATCAAATCTTTCTTTAGCTGAACAGAGGCAGATGAGGCAGAAGCTGAAACAGCAGCAGCAGTAGGTGTTGAGATGGTAACAGCAGGGACAGCAGCAGATGGAGAAGGTGTAACAACAACAGCAGTCGTTGGCTCTGGAGAGGTGACAGCAGTAGCAACTTCACTAACAACAGCAGATTCACTAACAGCCACAGAAGCATCATCAAAGTCTACAGAAGGCTCAAATTCAGTGGCCTCTGTCATAAGAAAGTCCTTGGAAGATGGTTCAGCAGAAACAGCAGAAACTTCAGCATCAGCAGTAACAACATTCTCAGGAGCAGCAGTATCAACAATCCTTTCTTCAGGAGAAGCAGCAGCAGAAATGACTGAATTTACAAAGGCAGAGATCATGCTAGTGTCACAGCAAGAAAGAGGCACAAGTGCCTTGGATAAGTCTTCTGGAGGCTGGACAGCATGGACCTCTGGCAGACAGCTAAAGTAGGCAGAATCAAAAACAGATAGCAAAGACCTGAGGTCTATTGCAAGAACTGCAGTAGGAGGCACAGCAGCAGCAGACAGAGGGCTCACAGCAGCAACAGCAGCAGCATGAAGATTCTCTTCATATGACATCTCCCCCTGCCTAAATGCAGATACATCTGGATCAAGGCACACTACTGTAGGTGCTGCCTGAGGGAAGAGGGAAGAGAGCCTGGCAGAAAGGGCTGCCACTAACAGGTGCAGAGGAGCCAAGGAGGTCTCTAACAATAGAGAGAGCCTGGGGGCAAGCAACTCATATAGCCTGTCAGCAAGGGCTGAGAGGTCTACTTGCTCAAGAGCTGGAGCAGAGGTAGAAGGTATGGAAGCAGCTGAGGTTTCTGGAAGTGGAGAGCTGGAGAATGGTGGAAGGGATGGCTCAGGTGTTGGTAGGGTGGATATGGAGGATATGGGAATGGATATGGATGGGGTGAATGTTGGTTGGTCTATGATGTGGTGTAGGAGATCTTGGAATGAAGTGGAGGAGGTAGGTAATTCAGGAGGAGATGAAGGGGAATCATCCATAAAGGAATCATCCAGTAGGGTGAAGGATGGAATAGAGGGTGAAGAGGTCACATCTGGTGGAGGGTAAGAGAACAGTGGGTGGAATTTGTCTGCTGGAGGAGGTAGAATGGGTTTTGGAGAAGGTGTGGATGTTGGAGATGGGCTGGATATGATAATGGTGGATAGAGCTGGAATGGTGGATGGTAGGGGCAGGGATGGAATTGGAGGAGGAGAGGCAGCAGAGGCAACAGCAGCAGCCAGGTCATCTGCAGGAGCAGAGACCTGTGGGGGAGTGACTCTTGGAGTCCTTGTGCCTGAAGTAGCACTGGAGGAGGGCCTGCTAGGCTTGCTTATTTGCCTGTCCCACTTTCCAAAGAGGGCACAGGTCAGTCTCTTGGAGGCATTGATATGAACTCCAGAGGAGACTAGTAAGGCAGGACACCTATGCTGCAGAAATACTCCAATAATTCTTCCAAAATTAACAAAACTTTTGTTTATTTTCTTTTTGATGAGGTCAAAGAAGACCTCTCCCCAATTCAGATTTTTTCTATCCACCAGAGCTCCCATGAGGCAGAGCTGATATCTTGATATAGTATCATGGGCAGAGTGCTTTGCCAGTAGCACTTTCCCTACCACATCTGCCAGGAACCTATATTCAACAGACAGATTCCTCTTGAATAGCTTGCTAGGGTTTCCCTCTGGATGACCCATCCTGGCAAGCAGTTCAGAAAACTCATCTCCAGATAATTCAGCAGAGTCTTCTCCATTTCTCAATCCAAAAACTTCTGATAAAATTGTGGGGGTCAAGGGTACCTGAGTTCCAGCTATTGACCCAACTATGGTGCTGTTATCTTGATTATGGGCAGTATAAACCCACTCCTTGATCTCATCAGAAGCCAGCTTGATCCTGGTGGTCATTATGGCAGTCAGATTCTGATCCTTGAACAAACCCAGTATATCTTGAAAAATTTGATCAGTCGTGCCGAAGGATTCTATATCAATATCAAACCCAGCATCAAACTTCATTGCAGCAAGAACAGCAACTGACACAGCCATTTGTACCTGCAAAAACTCAACAAACAAAATGACCAAGTGTAGAACTGTTTGGAGGGAAAGAAAATCCTTGCAGAGAAATCGAAAGCGCAAAAGAGAACGACGGCGAAAAAAATGAGTTTTATATTAGGGTTCGACGCAGAATTGGAAAGATCGTTGAACTCAGTTCGACGATCGAGGCTCCTAAAGGAATCTGAAGCGTCTTCCACATCGTCGATCTCCGTTCGACGATCTTGGAGAGCGTCGAGCTCCGTTCGACGATCGTTCAGTGAACATAATCGTCGAGTGCCGTTCGACGATCGTTGACCGGAAGAGAGAGTTCATACTATCTGATAACCGTTGAACTCAGTTCGACAATTTTTGTAAATCGTCGATCTCCGTTCGACGATCTTGGGGAAAATCGTCGAGCGCAGTTTAGAGATCAGAGAAATGCTAGACACTAAGAAAAATCAGAAAGTTTGCCTAGTCTTGGTCAATTTTTAAGCTTTCAAAATCTTGGATATTATTTAAGACTTCCTCCATCTAACATTCCTAACTGATTTAGGAAGAAGGTGTGTTTCTTTTCATCTAAAGGCTTGGTGAAAATATCTCCCCTTTGTAAATCAGTTGGGATATAATGTAATTCAATTTTATTCTTTTCAACATTATCTCTTAAGAAATGATGCCTAATCTCTATGTGTTTTGTCCTACTATGGAGGACTGGATTTTGAGCTATGGAAATAGCACTTGTATTGTCACAAAAGATTTTAGACTTCTCTAAGTTGTAGCCATAGTCTAGGAGTTGGTTTTGGATCCACAAGATTTGTGAACAACAACTGCCTGCAGCCATATATTCAGCTTCAGCAGTTGAAGTTGACACAGATGTTTGTTTATTACAAAACCAAGAGACAAGTCTGTCACCAAGGAACTGACAAGTTCCAATGGTGCTTTTCCTGTCAATTCTGCATCCAGCATAATCAGCATCAGAGAATCCAGTTAACTCAAATGCTGAATCTTTTGGATACTATAGACCTAGATTTGGACAACTTTTAACATACCTAAGAATCCTCTTTACTAATGTTAGGTGTGACTCTCTAGGGCTTACTTGGAACCTAGCACATATACATGTAGCAAACATTATATCTGGTCTACTAGCTGTAAGATACAGTAAAGAGCCAATCATTGCTCTATATGTTGTCTGATCAACAAGTTTCCCATGTTCATCAGCATCCAATACAGCATTGGTAGGCATGAGTGTTTTCATACAAGATGCCTCAGACATGCCAAATTTCTTAACCAATTCATTTGCATATTTGGTTTGAGAAATAAAGATGCCTTCAGCATGTTGCTTGACTTGCAATCCTAGGAAGAAGGATAGCTCACCCATGCTACTCATCTCAAATTTAGAATGCATCAGGTTAGAAAACCTTCTGCACAATTTTGAGTCAGTAGAACCAAAAATAATATCGTCTACATAAATTTGTACTAGTAGGGTATGGGACTTATGGGTTCTAATGAAAAGAGTTTGGTCTACTCTACCCCTTATAAAACCATTTTCCAAGAGAAAGTATGCTAGGGTCTCATACCATGCTCTAGGAGCTTGCTTGAGACCATATAATGCTTTGTTCAGTCTAAAAACATAATCAGGATAAGTTGGAGAGATAAAACCTGGAGGTTGTCTGACATAAACTTCCTCTTTGATGTCTCCATTTAAGAAAGCACTTTTGACATCCATCTGATATACTTTGAAGCCTTTATGAGCTGTATAAGCTAGAAATATTCTGATGGCTTCTAATCTTGCAACAGGTGCATAAGTCTGGTCGTAGTCGATTCCTTCTTCTTGAGAGTATCCCTGAGCAACTAGCCTTGCCTTGTTCCTTATTATTACTCCTTGATCATCCAGTTTGTTTCTGAATACCCATTTTGTTCCAACAATGGAGTGATCCTTAGGCTTTGGCACTAGTTCCCATACTTTGTTCCTCTCAAAATGATGCAACTCCTCTTGCATTGCAATGATCCAGTGTGGATCTTGCTCTGCATCTTGAATGGACTGAGGTTCAATTTGAGATAGGAAGCAGGTGTGCAACAGGTTTTGGTTGACCTGATTTCTGGTTTGCACACCAGCTGAGATTTCTCCAATTATTTGGGAAATTGGATGGTCTCTTGATGTTACTAAATCAACAGGGGGTGTTGATTGTTCACCAACCTGTGTTGTTGTTTCCTCTTGTGGTACAACAACTGGCTCTTCAAGTTGTGCTTCAATATGTTGAGCATTCCCTTCATCTTCACTGCTTTCATCCTCTTGAGTAACCTGTAACCTGTTCAAGTCTTCAACTAGAGAGTGTTCCTGCAAAGGTTCTATGGTAGAAGAAATCTTCTCCTTGAAAGACATGTTAGTTTCATCAAAAGAAATGTGAACAGATTCCTCAATTTTCAAAGATGATTTATTATAGACCCTATAGGCCTTGCTGATCATGGAGTATCCCAGAAACACTCCTTCATCAGCTTTGGCTTGAAATTTTGCTAGATATTTCTTGTCATTATTATGAATGTAGAAAATACAACCAAAGACTCTAAAATAGTCAACTTTAGGTTTCTTCCCTTTGAGTAATTCATAGGGAGTCTTTCCCTTTAGTTTATGTATCAGACTTCTATTCAGCACATAGTTGGAGGTGTTCACTACCTCTGCCTAGAAGGATAGAGGTAGATGAGCATCTGACAACAGTGTAGTGGCAGATTCAATAAGGGTTCTATTTTTCCTTTCAGCTACCCCATTTTGTTGAGGAGTTCTAGGAGCTGAGAAAGTATGTCTGATCCCTTCACTCTGACAGAACTCTTGCATAAGAAGAGAATCAAACTCTGTCCCATGATCACTTCTGATCAGGGAAATGTGAGTATTGAACTCAATCTGTATACATTTGAGAAACTCTGTCAGACACTTAAAGTTATCAGACTTCTTCCTTAGAAAGAACACCCAAGTGAATCTAGAGAAGTCATCTACAACTACTAAAGTGTAGGATTTCCCTCCTAGGCTTTGTACTGTGATGGGTCCAAAAAGATCCATGTGTAACAGATACAATATCCTAGGTGAATCACTCTTATTAAGTGACTTAAAACTGTTTTTAGTTTGCTTGCCTAATTGACAAGCCCTGCAGAGTCCTTCCTTCTTGTAGGGGCCAGGAGGTAGTCCTCTAACAAGGTTGTCCTTGGATAGCCTAGCAATAGTTCTAAGGTTTAGGTATCCTAATCTCTTATGCCATAATACATTTGGTCTACAGACAGAGTTAAACAAGCAAATATCTACATCAGTTGAAAGAAAATCTACTAGATAGATGTTACCTTTCCTTTTACCTGTCAACACAGTTGTGTTGTCCTCTGACTTGATTTTGCATAAGGCTTTGCTGAAGGTCACCTGGTAGCCTTCATCACACAGCTGACTGATGCTAATTAGGTTGTGCTTCAGTCCTTCTACATATGCTACCTTCTTGAAAGTTACTGATCCAATCTGCACTGCACCATATCCTTTAGTCTGTCCAAAGTTTGAATCACCAAAGATAACTTTGGGTCCAAGCTTGGCTCTGAAGGATGTGAGGTTGTCCTTGTTCCCTGTCATGTGCTTAGAGCACCCACTATCCAAATACCATTGCTGGTTAGATGTTGGATAGGTCTTCACCTGCACAGAAGACAATTCATTTGTTTTTGACCCAGTTTACCTTGGGCCTAGGTTGATAACCTTTAAATTCAGAAATGAAAGACATCCCAGGTTGACTCTTATATCCTTCAGGATGATATCTCCTTGGAGGTAAAATCCATTCAGTATAAGGGTTAAAGATTTGGGATGAAGGACCCTCAGGATTCAATTTTGATTTGTCTTTGAAAAATTTTCCAGAGCTCTGACCTCTGTTCGACGATCTTGGAGCTGCGTTCGACGATCTTGGGTCAGATCGTCGAGCTCCGGTCGACGGTCGACTATGGCTGAGGTCAGGTATTTGAGATCGTCGACCTGCGTTCGACGACTTTGGCTGAGATCGTCGATCTGCGTTCGACGATTGTGCCTGAGATCGTCGAGCTGCGTTCGGCGATCGTCGATCTTCATTCGGCGATCGTCGATCTCCGTTTGACGATTTCTGCTGGGGCTTAGTTTTCTGAGGCAGATCAGAATTTTTCCTAGCTACCTCTACAACTCCCTTTCCCTTATCAGAAATGAATTTGATGGGAGTTGTTAGGACTATAGGTTGGCTGGATGAAGCACCCAAGCCCAGTGTACTGTTGAATCTGGAGTTCACTGTGCTTGTGATGTCCATCAGCTTGATACTTCTCCCATTAAGGGATTCTTCAAGCTTCTTGGCCTCAGAGATCTCACTTTTCAGTGAAGCTATCTGTTCCCTACAACACTCCAACTCCTGAGAGAGTTTGAGGTTTTCTGACTTTAGAGCATTGTGTTCAGATAATTGATTTCTGAGAGAGATAATCTCTTTCTCAGACTTTAGCAGGTCTAAACACAGTGCTTTAAATTCAGATTTAAAATCTTCTGAACTAAAATCAAAGGAACCAATTACCTGATCTTCTTCAGGTTGAGTCTCTGAGTCTGACTCTGACTCTTCTTCCTCTGAATTGTGTTGTGAGGCATTGATTGCCATCATGCAGAACTCCTTTTCTTCTGCATCATCCTCATCATCACTGGAGCTGGATGAGGCTTCTGACTCCTCTTCTGTCTCACTCCAGGATTCAGCAACAAACCTTTTTCTTGTATGCTTATTTTTGCTTGAAGAAGGTTTGCCATTGCCATTCCTTTTGGAGTCTTTCTCCTTTCATCTTTCTTTTCTGTCCCTTCTGTCCTTATTCTTGTTTTCTGGACAGTCAGGAACTATGTGCCCCGGTTTCTTGCAACCAAAGCAAATAATGTCTTTATTATTGCTAATGGACTTGTCATACCTTGGCTTATCCTGCTCCTTGTATGATCTTCTTCTGAAGTCCTTTCTGGCCATCTTGTAGAATCTTTTGTCCAGTAGACTGAGTAGTTCATCAGTGCCTGTAGCTTTATCTTCAGGTAGATCCTCAGTTGCCTTGAATGCTATGGTCTTCTCTTTTCTTGTGGCTGGTGAGGCAGCCTTCTGTTCTTCATCTCTATTCTTGATGAGTAGCTCATATGATTTGAGCTTACCCAATAGGGCTTCAGTAGTGATCTCATTCAATCTTCTGGCATCCTTAATTGACCAGATTCTTGAATCCCAAGTGCTGGGGAAGCACATTAGGATCTTGTCATTAAGTTCTGTTAGAGGGATCTCTTTGTCTAATGTTCTGAGTTCACTGACAATTAGACTTAGCCTGTTCTACATATCTCCCACTGACTCAGTCTCTCCCTTCTTGAAATTCTCATATTGAGAGATGAGGTGGGATCTTCTATCCTTTCTCTCATCAGCTGAGCCTGAGACTATTTCTGAGAGCTTGTCCCAAATTTCTTTTGCTGAGTTGCATTCAGCTACCTTTTGAAATATATCATCTGACATTGTCTGGGCTAGGATGTTCATAGCCTTAGCCTCAACTACCTTCCATTTCTTGATGTCAGCATCTGTTCCTGATGGAGGTGGAACAACACTTGTACTTGTGTTCTCTGGAGGTCTTGGACATACTGTCAAAACAGAATTAAAGATATCTTCGTCAATAGAATTCATGTAAAGTCTGATCCTTGCCTTCCAAAGTGCAAACTTGGAGAGATTGCACACTGGAGGTCTGGTGCTTGCATAATCTTTGTTTTGGGCCATGATTTGTGCAAACAAAATCTAATAATACACTATAAAAGAAGAACAGATCTAGTTTGGGATCTTTGGGTTCAGGTGTTAACCTATACAACCAATCAAGTATGGTATGTTTAACCAACCTGGCTTTGATACCAATTGAAAGTGCAACTAGATCTGATATACTCTAGAGGGGGGTGAATAGAGTATATGGTGCTTTAAAAGTTTTTACAATAATTGTTGTAATATGTGTGAGCAGGGAAGCAAAAATAAATCTAATCACAGTACTAAGTTAAGCAAAAGCTAAGCACAGAAAAATCAAGGCCAGAAACAAAAATGAAAGCAAGCAAAACCAGAAGACACAAGGAAATATAGTGGTTCCCCAAACTTGGGTACATCCACTCTTCTACCACCCTAGGTAGGAATCCACTGCAGGATGAGTTGATCAGGTGTCCTGGGCACCAATGAGCTTTTGATAAGGTGCTCAAAAACCAAAGCAGATTTTTTGATCAGGCGTCTTGCCACCAATGAGCTTTTGACAAGGTGCTCAAAAACCAAGTTCAAACTTTTGAAGGGAGTTTGAGAAACCCTTTACAGAGTGGGGGTGAGAGAGTGATGGAAGTCTTCTCTTTCTCAAACAACTGAGAAGACTATATGGATTGATGTCAAAGCTCCCCCTGAACCCTTGAAATCTTCAGGAAGAAAAGCTTTGCTGAGGGTGATAGGCCTTCAAAGGTTGAACTCCAGCAATATATGATTTCAGCAAATAGCTAAAATGTTGAATGTCTGAAGTCTGGAAATATGTTGGCCTTGAACACTTTGAAAACTACAGAGATCTGAAGATTTTTAGAAAGCTTGATCTCCTTGGATGAGTGTTCTTCAGAATTCTTTGTGATAGAAGATTTTTGAATGTGTCTCTGTAATCTGTATTGTGTGTGCTCTTCTTGTTGTTCTTAGAGATTCAAAAAACATTCTATCTTTTATTCTCTAGTGCAGAATAGAATATCATTCTCTGTCAAGTATAGTCATTGGCCTGCATTAATTGCATCCTTAATTGCATAATCTCTTCTGGAGGAAAGTCCATAGAATTATTACTTGAAAAATCCCTTGAAACTTGGTCCAGAATTGAATGAAAACGGCTAGCAAATCTCTGAATTAATTACAGAATAACTCCTAACTGATTTGAATTTGAATTAAGAAATATCCTGGAAGTCATCTGAAATCGTCGAACTGAGCTCTGCTATCGTCGAGCTGAGCTCAACGATCTAGAAACACACAGCAGCAAAATATCGTCGATCTGAGCTCAAAGATCGTCGAACTGAGCTCAGAGATAAAGATCCAAAGCAGAGTCAAAAATCGTCGACCTGAGCTCACCGATCGTCGAATGGAGTTCGACGATATAATGAAGTTGAGCTCAGCGATCGTCGAATGGAGTTCGACGATCTTGTCGAAGTTGAGCTAGACGATCGTTGACCGGAGTTCGACGAATCGTCGTGCTGAGCTCGACGATCAGACTTGGTCTCCAGACTGAGAATCCTGGTCTTCAGGGCAGCTTCCAAACCTAGACTTCTAACCCTTAGACTCAATTCTAATTGACCTATTAAGCTATACAGAAGGTCAAGCAAAGGATTCCTAGAGACATAGTGATCCTGACCCAAATGAGTAATAGGGTGTTCCAACATCATGGTACTCCTTATTAAGTTTTGCAAAAAAATCACTCCTTACCCTGGAATGCCATCTTGGATGTGACTTTCTAAAAATGAACAAAAGGCAAGAAAGAAAAGTAGGAGATATTCTCCTCCTCCTCCTCAAAAGCACAGGAAAGGTCCTCGTCCTCCTCCACCTGTTGCTGGTGCTTCAGGCAATACTCCTCAGAGGTCTACCTCATATGCTCAAACCTACCAAAGACATCAAGGTAGATCCTCATCTTATCAAGGAAACAGCCAACAGAGGTACTCTTCAAGCAGACAGCAACACCAACAACCTTAACAACAGCAAACAACAACATCATCTGCAACAACAACAACAAGTTCCTGAACCAGTAAAAGATGACAGTCCAAAAAGGCCAGAGTCTGCTCCCATTCCCTTTGTGGATCCAGAGATAGAGACTACTACTAGAATTGCCAGGTTCTAGGAACTGGTTGGATTATCATTGATAAATCAAGCTAAAGCTGAAGGAAAGGATCCTTCACAGTATTCAACAATGTCCAAGTACAGAAAAGAAGAATTAAACAGGTATGAGAAAGCAAATAAATTCTTTAATGTAGATGCTTATATGAACCCACATCCAGAGGTTGTTGTGCCTAGAGCTACATCTCTGAATATTATTGGAGCTGCTGATATGACAATGTCCAAGAAGCATGCAGCAAATCCAAATAGGGAAATCATGTTTACACAGCCTGCTGACAAGGAGAAAGATGACAAGCTAAAGGAGAAAATGAAGAAAAAAAATGAGTTTATTCTGTTTAAGTTTCTGTCTCTCTGAACTCTTTATTTATGTATTGTCACAAAGCTACTGTAAATATCCGCTGCATATTTCTATTTTTCTGTCAGATATATTTTGTTGCTTTGTGAATGTTTTCATTTCATGTATATTTGTGACCTCACCCAAATAGGGGGAGATTGTTGGATCCTTAGTTTGATTTGAGTTAGGTTCACTAACTAGGATAATTGACCCACCATGTATAGCTAGGGTCATGTCATTATGTCCTAGAGTTTAGGCTAAGCCCTTAGATTCAACCTTGCATGGACCAGCCAACAGAAGACAACAAAAGACTCAGACTTAGATGAAAATCAAGTTCAGGAAGTGAGTTCGACGTTTGTCGAACTTAGCTCGACGAAAGTCGTGCTCCGCTCGATGAAATCAGAGTCAATTCTTTGAGTTCAGCTCGACGATATTCGAGCTCAGGTCGAAGAATTCTGGAAGTTCAACTTCAACTCATTTAGTCCAGAATACTCTCAATGAACTAAGGTCGATGAACTTGGTTCTCAGGTTGATGAACAAGAATTCCCAGTGTTAAGCCCGGAATCTGCGACCTATTCGCACAGCTTTCAAGACCGGGCGGCCTGGTTCTTCTAGCCGCCAAGCATGTCAAGCCGACCGGTCATCAGAGACAGGGTGGCCTTTACCTTCTAGCCTCCACAAAACTCAAATCGACTAGTTATCAGAGAAGCCGAGCGGTCTCCATATCAGGCCGCCGTCAGCGCCAGCCCTGCTCAACGTCAAGGCCCAGGACCTAGGCCATCAGCTCGGTAGGAGGAATCCGCCAGGCCACGCGGCTTCCCTCCTTTCTCCTTTTATGCTCATTTGCTTCCCTTCACTTATGCCAGGTTCTCCTGTACCCCGGGCAGCCAGTAACTTTAGCCCTGCCCGTTTGGGCAGGCCCCCGAGCCTATAAATAGTGGGAGGGTGCACTCCCCAAAGAATGTTGACTTGTATCCAAGATCTCGCTTGTTAAGAGCTTCAGTCTCAAGTCTAGTTCCTTGTGGCTTGCTGTCTGGCCGACTTATCTGTTTACTCCTTGTAACTGATTCATTTTTAATCAAAGGAAAGCCCGTCGCAAGAGAGGCATTCAGGTTGCGACGGGCGCAGTCGGGTGTTGTCGTGGTCCACGGCTCTGCTATTCTCTTTCTCTCATCCCCTCAGTAGATAGCTACTTTCAGTTTGCCTTTTCCCTTCTATTTCCCGGTACTCGAACCGTTAGCTGGTGGTGCCCGACTCCCTTTCTATTTTTGTGCATCAACAGTTAACACGCGTCCTTCAGATCAAGCAGTGTTTTGAAGTCTGCGGACAGAATGTCAGACCGTCAGACCGCTCGACCTGAACTTCATCCCGGCAAGGATACCCTTTGGGAAGCCGTCGTGCATTAGCTCAAGAAACTGCAATATCGGAATTCGACGTGATTTTTGGGATGGATTGGCTTGCGGAGCAGCATGCTATGATTGATTGCCAGTCCAAAGAAATCACGTTGGACCAGAATACCGAACAAGAGACAAAGTTTGCGGGTATGCGAGGAGTGGGCGGGACGTTGATGTCTGCACTCCAGGTAGTCAAGGCTGTTCGGAAGGGTGTGGAGTGTTACTTTGCACTAATTCAGGCTGTTGAGCCTAAGGCCAGTTTGTGCGAGGTTCCGATTGTGGCAGAATTTACAGATGTGTTTCCCACGGATCTCCCTAGGCTACCACCCCAGCGGGAGATTGACTTCACGATCGAGTTGGTGCCAGGTGCGAAACCTATGGCCCGCTCGCCATATCGCGTTGCGCCCAAAGAGATGGCGGAATTGAAGGTTCAACTACAAGAAATGCTAGAGCAAGGTTATATACGCCCAAGCATATCACCTTGGAGCACGCCTGTGCTGTTTGTAAAGAAGAAAGACGGTGGGTTGCGATTGTGTATCCATTATCGTGAACTGAATAAGCTGACCGAGAAGAATAAGTATCCGATACCCCGGATTGATGAGTTATTCGATCAGCTGGTGGGATCGACCGTCTATTCGAAGTTGGACCTGAAGTCTGGTTATTACCAGTTAAGAATTCGGGAAGGTGACATTCCCAAAACCGCATTTGGAACGCGTTATGGGCACTATGAGTTTACAGTCATGTCATTTAGATTGTGCAATGCACCCTCAGTGTTTATGGATCTGATGCACCGTATTTTTCGCGAGTACCTGGATCTGTTTGTGATAGTGTTCATTGATGACATCCTGGTGTACTCGAAGTCCAAAGCCGAGCATGAGATTCACTTGCGGTTGGTGTTGAACACGTTGAGGCAAAATCAGCTATATGCCAAGTTCTCGAAGTGCGAGTTTTGGCTATCGTCAGTGGCATTTTTAGGCCATGTGGTGAGTGGAGCGGGCATTGCAGTGGAACCAGCGAAGATAAGGGCCATACAGGAGTGGCCAATGTTGTCTTCCGTGGCCGAGGTCAGGAGTTTTCTTGGACTTGCGGGCTACTATAGAAGATTTGTGGAAAACTTCTCGCGGATCGCTTTGCCGCTAACCACACTGACGCGAAAAGATCAGAAGTTCGTTTGGACGCCAGATTGGGCACGAGCTTTTGAAGAGCTAAAGAGTCGGTTGACCACGGCGCCGGTGTTGTCTTCGCCATATGGAACCGATGGATTTGTGATTTATACTGATGCCTCAGGGAGCGGCTTAGGCTGCGTTCTTCTGCAGAATGGAAAGGGTATTGCTTATGTCTCACGCCAGCTGAAGGTGCATGAGCAAAACTATCCCGTCCATGATTTGGAACTAGCGGCGGTGATTTTTGCACTCAAGTTGTGGCGACACTACCTTTATGGGGTGAAGGTGGAGATCTATACCGATCATAAGAGCCTAAAGTATCTTTTGGAGCAGAAAGACTTGAACATGCGACAACAAAGGTGGTTGGAGTTCCTTGGGGACTACACGTTTGAGATTCACTATACGCCCGGGAAGGGGAATGTTGTCGCGGATGCGTTGAGTCGGAGGGTTCCGGCTAGAGCGAATTGGTTACAAAGGCATGATGAACGTCTTATCCAGGAGTTGGAGGCGTTAGAGATCTATTGTGTTGACAAGAATTCCACTGCCACTGTATGTTTGAACTGGATCGAGGTGCAATGTGACCTTTCAGACCAAGTTCGACGGGCAACGGAGTTGGATGACGATCTCTTACGCTATGTGAATGAAGGGCCAGAGGGCAAATTCACCTGGAATGACGGTCTTTTGCGTAAAGAAGGTCGTTTGTGCGTCCCGAATGTGGGGAAATTGAGGGAAGAACTGATGTATGAAGCGCAATATACAAATTATTCCATTCACCCCGAGAGCACGAAGATGTTCAACGATATGAAGAAGCTATTCTGGTGGCCACGGCTCAAGAAAGATGTTGCCCTTTATGTATCCAAATGCCAAACATGTGCGATGGTGAAGGCGAAATGCCAAAAGCCGGGCAGTTATTTGAAGTCACTACCGATCCCAGAATGGAAATTTGATGATATTTCCATGGATTTTGTGCACGGGTTGCCAAGAGCGCGGCGAGGAAATGATTCCATTTTGGTGATTGTTGACCGGCTAACGAAAGTAGCACATTTTCTCCCGAACAGGCGGGATGATTCAGTTGAAAGTTTGGCAAAGTTATATGTTGACCAGATTGTGCGGCTTCACGGTGTTCCTCGGAGCATCGTCAGTGATCGAGATGGGCGATTCACGTCAAATGATTGGCGGCTAGTTCACCGACTGTTGGGCACGAAGTTGACTTTCAGTACGGCCTTTCATCCCCAAACGGATGCCCAAACTGAACGTACCAACAGAACAATGGAGGACATGCTCCAAATGTGCGCCCTTGACTTCGGAAAGAGATGGGAAGATCATCTCTATATGGTAGAGTTTGCATATAATAACAGCTACTAGGAGAGCATTGGGATGGCACCATATGAAGCTCTATATGGAAGGAAGTGTCGTACTCCCTTGGCTTGGGTAGAAGCAGGCGAAGCTCGGGTTTTTAAACCAAATGAGGTTGATGAAGCAAACTCAACCATCCGGACTATTCGAGAGAGATTGCTTATTGCTCAAGATCGACAAGCGAAGTACTACCACGCCAAGCACCGGAAAGTGGAATTTGCGGTTGGCGATTGGGTCTACTTGAAGATCAAGCCATTCAAAGGTGTCTCCAGGATTCGACAATTGAAAAAGTTGAGTCCAAGATATTTGGGTCCTTTTGAAGTGGTTGAGCGAGTTGGCGAAGCGGCTTATCGGCTAGCTCTGTCGGCAGACTTGGGTGGATTACATGATGTATTTCACATCTCGGTGCTTCGGAAGGCCGTGAAAGAACCAGCTCAAGTGGTCGCGGATGATCGTATGCCGGTGGAGTATGGACTAACAACGAGAGTTAGACCCATTCAGATCGAAGATCGAGCCGAGAAACAGTTGCGGAACAAGACGGTGGGCATGGTAAAAGTCCGCTGGGACAATTGCGGCCGTGAAGAACGGACATGGGAGCGAGAGCAAACCATGCGAGAAGAGTTCCCTGAGCTGTTTTGTAATATGTAAAGAAAATGTTGTAACAAAAAATTTTGCATGTTGTAACATTTTTCTTGCTGATTACTGTTGTCTTTCCTGTATCTGAATTTCGAGGACGAAATTTCTTGTAGAAGGGGAGGATTGTAACAGTCCAAATTTCTGAAACAGGAATTTTTGGGTGACACGGCCTGGGACACGGGCGTGTCCCAGGGCGTGTCGGCGGACACGGCCTACGACACGGGTGTGTCGCAGGGCGTGTCGAGGTTGTGTCGACGATTGGCCTTAGTGTCGACGATATTTCGCTCGACGATGTGTCGAGAGGAGACACACGGCCCAGGACACGGACGTGTCCAAGGCCGTGTCGCGTGCTCGACGACTTTTACTCGACGATCATCGAGTGTCGAGACGTGAGTGTCGAGTGTCGAGTGTTGAGTGTCGAGAGGTTGAACACGGCCTGTGACACGGGCTTGTCACAAGGCATGTCAAATCGGATCGACGAACTCAGCCCGCCAAAGGATTTCGACAGGGCGTGTCTTTGTGCCGTGTCTGGGCACACGGCCTGGGACACGGGCGTGTCACAGGCCGTGTGAAGTCTCGGGATGTTTTGGGATTTTTTTCGCCCAGGCACACGGCCATAGACACGGGCGTGTCTGAAGGCGTGTTGGTGACACGGACCATGACACGGGCGTGTCCCATGGGCGTGTCACTGGTTTGGATAGGTCGGTTGACCACCGCTTGAGGCACACGGCCTGGGACATGGCCGTGTCACAGGCCGTGTCAGGTCAAATTTAGCATTTCTGGCAGTTTTGTGGTCGTCCATTCCTTCAGCTGAGATCCAAGGGCTGAAGCTTCTTTCCTCTTTTCCTAAAGGCCGAAATCTGAAAAGTTATTCTCATTTACTTGGCCTTTATATTTCTTCAAGTTGGAGAGAAAGAGAGAGAGAGAAAGACGGAGGAAAAGGGGGAAGGGCTGCTGCTGGTGGTGCTGCGGTTTACCGACGAGAGTTCCGAAGCCGGCGTTGCGGAGGAAACGCTCTTGCGAGTCTTTCAAGCAAGCTTTGAGGTCATGGCACCGAAGCGGTCGTCAAGGGTAACGACTTTTCTTCCTAGCCATGTGAAGGCTTCCTTTTGGCATATCTTGTGATTTCCCCCACCAAGAGGTGGCTTCTTTTGGGAGTCTTTGGGTGGATGCTTGAAATCCCCTTTGTTAGCATATAGATCCGGAAATGGAGTACGGAATAGGCATGCTGTGTGAAGCCCATCTGGACAGGTTGGTCTGGATTGGTGATGTTGCATACGAACCGGAGAAGACTCCGTGATAACGTGTAGTTTAAGGAGTCTACGGGTTATGCCTGCGAAAAGGAGTAGCAGGAAGTACTGGGGTGGTAGCCCAGGAAAAATAGCCATGTGATGTTTTTGGGTCCAACCTGTGAATGAGGCACAGGAAGTACTAGTGTGACCAGGAAAGGCCCTTTGTGCTGCTTGATGTCGTAGGGTGTCCACCTGTGAAGCGAGTAACAGGAAGTACTCGCATGATAGCCAGGAAAGACCCCTGACATTTGTGCTTGTGCGGTGTCCACCTCTGGAGAGAGTCACAGGAAGTACTGGGAGGCCCAGGAAAGACCCGCTGTTGTGCTAAGAAATGGGTATAGAGAAATACCCAGGCTTGAATGCAAAGAACAGGATTGGTGAGACCGACCCGCGCCTTTGATATAGCCATGAGTACGCTGTACTCGGAGAAGGCAAGGCGATTTGAGCAACGGGGGGTGGAGGATCCGACCTGCTCTATGTCCGTCCGACGTGAGACCAAAAGGTGCGGTCTGTTGGAGCGCATAGCAAAAGTCTTCGGCCGGCGCGCCATGACACAATGGGGGGCTACGGGCCATCCCGGTGTAGGAAGACTAACTCCGGCTGCACGCCATGGAGTAAATGCTCAAGAGATTTACCGTTGGGTTGTGACCGTAATACGGTGGTGGGCAAGAGATTTGCCAGAACACTAAGAATGTGCCCTGAGTGCACGAACCGTTGGGTCGGGTGGCGAATGGTTGTGATGGCTTGTGTGCGTGAAAGCACATTTTGATGAAATATTGCCATACTTGTGATATAATATGCTTGCAGGGAAGAATGCCGCTGCCCCGAGAGAAGGGGTAGGGTCGTTATAATTTGGTCAGCTGAATGCCGACCGTTGCTTTTGTTTGCCATCGTTGGGTGGATTGTCCCTGTACAGGTGCTGGAGAGCCGAGCGGGACGCATAGAGGTTGATGTACCTGCTGTTGTTGCTGCTACTGTTGTGAGCCCTCGAAGGCTCTATTTTTATGTTGTGTGTTTTCTTTTCTTGTGGCCTGCCTGCGCGCCAATTGTTTTAGGCCACTATTTGAAAGCCATGTAAGGCCATAAGGCCAACTCTTTGTACTTGTTGTAAGACATTCCTATCATGTATAAAATGTGGAGTTTTATGTTTGGACATTCATGAGGAGTTCAAGTTGTAGTCTAGGCTTCCGCTAGAATGTTTTGTGATAGGTGCGATGCGCTACTCTGGTATCATCATGTACCTTCACCGCCTGTTTTGTGATATATACTGTGGGGGCCCGGCCGGACCTTCTAGAATATACCATATGAACGGATGGGGTTGTTACACAAAATTTCTCAGGTTATCGGTTTGTAGTACGCAGCGGTTTACGATGACTTAGGAGTTATTGTTAATCAGCTAGATGCACAGTCCGCACCAGCACCGATCTCCTCTGTCAACTCGGCACCACTAGGGTGGAGCTCAAGCCAATCCGCAGGCCTATCTACTAGTCTGCCCGCAAAACCGCCCGACATCCTATTCGCCTGTGTAGTCCGCAGCCCCCCTGTGAGCTGTAAAACCCGATCCCCAGTTCGTCGCTTACCCTGCTAATCACATGAAGATAATACAAAAAACTTCTGCTTCTGTGAAAAGTAAAAAAAACACGTGTCAGCTTTATTCCAAGTCAAACAACGTGAGAAGGAGACTCTCTCATTTCATCAACCGATTTCAGTAGGAGGTTTTTGAAGTTGGGGGAGCCAATCCAAAATTGTATAAAATTGCTCTAATTGATGGATTAAAGGAAGGACCATTCAAGTTCAAAGCCACCCTCAGAAAGGAAAAAACCTATCAGGAGCTAATTAGTCTTGCTAATCAGTATTCT
Organism: Platanthera guangdongensis; assembly: GCA_039583875.1. Classification (NCBI taxonomy): domain Eukaryota; kingdom Viridiplantae; phylum Streptophyta; class Magnoliopsida; order Asparagales; family Orchidaceae; genus Platanthera; species Platanthera guangdongensis. Next base: position 49,982,691 of record CM077165.1, read on the forward strand.
TGTGCTGGAAGAGGCAATTTGGACTATGTCATAAAGAACAAGCGAATTCCAAGGAATCCTTTCAGCCTCTAGACCAAAAATTCAAGGACTCTGATCAATACTGCGAGTATCATAAAGGAAAGGGTCATTTGACAGAGGATTGTAAAGCTCTTAAACAACTAGTGGAGAGAATGATGAAGCAAGGAAAATTTGGTGATGCCGTCCAAAAGATTTTTACATCTCACTCAAGAGCCTGAAAAGGCAAAGGCATGTTGGACATGCTCCCTGGCTTGGAAATAATAGGCCCAAAAGGCCTCATCTTCAATCTTGAGAATAAATGCAAATGCATTAGTTTGTTTTTATTGCCAACTCATTTCCTAAAGTTTCTATATTGAATATATTTCTATCTCATATCTCAAAGCCTCTTACTAACACTTTTTCAAGCGTTCCTTTTTTCTTAACATCTTGATAAATAGGGATAACTGACTCCAGGAGACATCGCCGAGTTTAGCAGAAACCTCCCTTAGAAATGTTGTCATTAGCATAACACCACAAAGACCACGTGTTGCGGGGAAATTTTGCACCGTGTAATGGGAGCTTGCAGGTTCTAGTGTGGCAGGATACTGAATTTCGGATCTCGACAAGTGCCTGACCCCACCTCTACATCATGGAGGGACAGGGTGGGTGTTAAGCTCTACCATGACATTTAAGGGATATCGTTGCAACTTTGATGATCGTGTGTGAAAAGCAATGTTATACCCACCTACCCACGGATCATCTTAGTTTGTGACCCTCGAATACTCTTTGGAACCCTCAAGCAGTGCCTGCAGGAGACCCACAGCTGGGTTGATCTCATAGGAAAGCAATGCCACATGCACCTGCCTGAAAGATCAACTTGGGTTGTACTCCAGGCAAGAGGGCAGTGAATCCTTCCCCTTTTTGAGTGTGTAGCTTTTGTGACCTTGCATGGAAAGCAATGGCACACGCACCTGCCCTCTTGGTCATCTAAGTCTGCAACTCTTGCAGAAGATTCAGGCAAAGGTGCCAGCTGTCAGCAGGTTGATCTCACAGCTTTTGTGACCCTGTGAGAAAAGCAATGCTATATGCACCTGCCCGCTTGGTCGCTTAAGTGGTGGGTCATTTCAATTCAATTGGACTTTATTATGGTTTTCAGCTAGTCCGCAGAGCTTGATTTATCAGTCTGCCAAGCCTACTTGGGTGATGTGGTTTACAGTTTTCGTGACCCTGCTTGGAAAGTAATGGGCTTCGTGCGCACCTGTCCTCTTGGTCGCTTAAGTCTGTAACCCATCTTCCTCAGATAGAAAGATTAATTTATAATTCTCAGTTCACAGACCACGCGGTTACATATGCCGATTTATGTTATTCGGCTTCTATATGCATATTTACTGGTTTATTATTTATGTATTCGGAAATCTGACCAACTTATTTCAGTCAATCAACCCTTGACCTGTGTACGCCGGATTATGGTATTCTGCTCTAATCGACGTACAACTTGTTTGCCGACTAAGCATACTTAAGTATGTTTGATTACCGACTTGTATGATCATATGAGAAGCCGCAAATTATTTGTCTCTATCCTTAAGTCTCTTGCATCAAATACGCAATCTACATCAGAGTTCGCCCTAGCTGCAAACATAAATTTCTTCATTAAGGCTTTTGGCGGTTAAAGTTCTTAGTTGTGCGGTTTATTGGTCACTGTTTATTTGTAAATAAGCCGCGAGAATTTCCCTCTTCCCAGTAGATAACTCTATTTCTTCACTAAGGATTTTGGCGGTTAAAGTTCTTAGTTGCGCGGCTTTGTGCTTAATGTATATCTTCAAGTAAGTCGGGGGAATTTCTCTCCTTTGCTGCGGATAACTTCATTGAAGTCGCAGAATCTCCGGATTTCATTATGATCTCCGACCTGTTTGCATAGTAACTATCTATTAAATCTGAAGTAACACTGAGACCGCGCGAACTAACGCAAGTAAGAAAAATGAAAAGTAAAACATGCCACATCAAAGGTAAAGTTTTATTTCATTTCTATTTCATAAAGGGTTACAAAAATCTAACCGCACGGTTTACAAAATCATACCGCCGGTTTCCAAAAAATTCAAAATACAAGTTAAAAGTAAAATTTCCCTAATCGTCCGGCTTGAGTTTTTTAGTCGCAGGAGGACTTGAATCACCAACACTGTTCATGTCGACTGGGGATTCAGAGTAGCCACTGCTGCTAGTTGTTGAGCCTCCCGAGCAATCAAAAGACGCGGGATCAGTCTGCGCGGTCTCCGAAGCCTGGCCGCCGGTCTCGGTGAAGCACCCTCGCTCCGACTTTTCTTGTTGTCTTCCTCCTCTTCACCTTCCTTATCTTCTTCCACATCTTCGTCTTCATCTTCACCGACCTTGCCTTTACCTTTGACCGCTCGGTAGACAGCGGCCACCTTCTTTTTCAAGCTAGGGTATATGTCGGCACAGGTAAAGTCAGTGAAGCCGGCCGCTAAGTCGCCAAGGTCTCGGAGGCGATTAAGCGCTCCATCGATCCCCTGGACAACCTGCGAGAAGATGTTATCTTGGAAGGTCGGGTTGACCGGGTCGTACATCGCCTGCAAAAGGAAAGGTTAGACCGCGCGGTTTAAGAATTGTAACCACACGAATATCAGGTGATAACTTACCAATTCCTTCTCCTTTAATCGTTTGATTTCTTCTTCTTTCTCCTCTAACTGCCTCTCCAGGCCGCTTGTCTTTCACTAGCTACTTGTAGGCAAGGCCCATGAAGTGGCTCATTATAAAGCTCATTGCCCCGACCTGCATGACTAACTGTGGTAGGTCGTCTTCAGGAACTCTGTGCAGTGCCTTCAAGTTGCACTTGCCGTACAACGCGGGGCCAATAACGGTTGTGTGGCGGCTTACTTTTTCCCTCCCCCAGTAGGGGAGGGTGGTGAAGACCTTCACAGAGTCGCCGTCCGGACTCCACAACATCATTGGGTTGTCGCGGACATCGTTCAGGCCGCTGCCCATCCCTAGCAGCGTGAACTCGTCGGAGGAGGCCGACTCCTCCTCTTCCTCATCCCGTTGTGGCTTGGACCGCTTGGCGCGCTTCTCTCTTTGTATAAGCATTAAGCCACCAGGCATCAGCGGCTCGTTGAGCGGGATCGCCATAGCAGCTACAAAGGCAAAGTGAGAAGTCAGTTCATAGGCCGCGCGACTAAAATATCAGTTCGGTCAGCTTGAGACTTACTGTCCTCCGCTTCGATTCCTTCCAAGGATGGCAGTAACGGAATGTAATGGTTCACATCGAGCCGCTCGCCCTTGTAGAAGGTGTACACCTCCTTCTCCATGCCATCCAACCCGATGTTCCTGAAGGTGGCCTCGTCCTGGATTTGCGGGTCGATGGGCATCAGCCCTTGGTTTCCCTCAAAGATGAGGTACCTCTCCTACCAGTTCGGGATTTTGTTCGCCAGGTTGATGACCTTCAATCCCCTGCAGCCGAAGTAGAGGTGCCAACGGAAGATTCTAGCACCGGAGTCCGGGATAGACTGCACCAAGAAGCACTCACGAAAGAGCTTCATTGAGCATCAGACTCTCTCCGACCTCATGTATGAGATGAAACCGAAAATGGCGGCTATCGAGTTTGGTGGTAGTTGTCCGGGCACAACAGCATAGTGGTCGAAGATCGCCACAGCTTGCATCTTGACCGGGAAGCGGAAGCCACAGTCAAAATGATCGATGGGAATGGCGATCTAGTTTGCGTTGGTGGTGTTGATTCTCTCGTCCTGCAGTGGAATCCGCGCGACTAGCGGGCTGCCTTGCATATGCTTCTCCAAAGTTATCTAGCTCGGCTTGGGTAAGTCGGCATTCCCTGTGGTCTGTAGAGTGAAATGCAGAAGCCGCATCAGTCTTGACCGCGGTGGCCTTGTCAGACTGCATCGACTTGGATTTAGCCCGCATCTTCTTTTTATTGTGCAGAAACCTCCGGAGTCATCTCTATTTATAGAAAACCATGGAAGGTACAGTACTCAACGTAAAATCGCGGCTAGATGTCAAGCCGCGCGACCTCAACCTGCAAGGAATATAGATTAATATAGATAGTTATCGAGGTTAAACCGCAGTTCAGTTCGTCAGTCCTCGCGACTATGTTCCTACACTTAGAAAATTTCGTGGAAGAGCATGTGGAAACCATACTTTCAAGTCGGCAATTTGTTTGCCAGACCACGGGACTAAGTTCCTGTACTTAGATATTTCGGAACAAAGCACATATATGGTGATCATAAAATACAAACCACATAAACCGCAAATAGTTCGCAGAATAATAAGCATACAACAATTGTTCACAAGCGACCAAATTGTCCAGCATCCAGAAGAAAAATATATTACAACACAATGTTCAAATCATTCACGCGGCTTATCTCTCTCAAGTTGCTTCGCCATGCTTATCGCCCTCCTGTCCCTCTCGCCCTATTCGCGCGACCTGTTCACCGGTCTGTACTATCGTAGCATACACCTGGCTAACCAGATGGTGAAGTGAATGCAGAGACCAGTGAAACCGCGTGGCGTCGCGCTCTACTCTGGCAAATGGAACCATTTGTAGAGCCCGAGCTTCTAGCCCGCTAGAAGCTGCGGCCTGCCCTACCGCCGCGACCTCTGCTAGATTTGAAGCCTCACTAGAAGCCGGGCAGCCTGTTTCCGGCAACTTTCCAGAAGCTGCTGGTGTAGGCCGCTGATCTCCATCAGTCTCCGCTGACGGACCTTGGTCTTTTCCTTCAAGGTAGCTAATCTCTTCTCTCTCACTCTCAAGACGTCCGACCATCAACACCTGCGCTTGCATATCCTGTTTCTCTACCCTCTCCAGTCCCAAGGCGGTCTGCATCTCTACTATCTTCCCCTCAACGGCCTCCAGCACGGACTGCAACCTTGTGGTCTCTTGCTCCAGTGCGGACTGCAACCTTGTGGTCTCTTGCTCTAGCGCGGACTGCAACCTCATGGTCTCTTGCTCCAAGGTGGTCTGCAACTCTTGAATCCTTCTCTCAGCGGCCTCCTGGGCAGCCCGTTGTTCCTCCTTAATCCACAGTGCTTCAGCGTGCACCCTCACAGCCGCCTGCAATGTGTCGACCTCCTTCTGGAACGCGGCCATCCTTTCGTCACGGGCACTTGGCGGAGGCGGCGGCAGCATGGGCAAGAAGGATGTGAGGTCGCCCGGTTTCATTGCGGCCTCCGGTTCACCTGCAGAAGATAGACCACGGTCAGGTTCAGTAGGATAATTGCGACCTTTTTGCAAGGAAATCGGTAGGATAAGAACACCGGTTTGGCATTTATCTCCTTTAGAGGCCGCGGTATGGTATCTAAACACTGGCCGCCTGAATCGCTCGGGATCTATCTACTTTAGCTTTTTTTCCATAGCTGCTCGGCTTCTTTAGCTCGACTTTTTAGTTGAACTGTGGTCAGGAAAAAGCTGGCCGGAGGATTTAAAATTGTGTTCGCCACCTTCTTCCTTGACCGCGACTTGTAAAAGTTTACAGTTCGCTTAACTTCCCCATGTTTACCTTGTAGAAGAGGAAGTGTGGTTGCCACCGGTTTCCCAGCGATCAGCTTCTTCATCTCCTCCATCTTCTCTCGAAGTTTCAATTTTTTGGTTCCTTCAGAAACCGCGAAGACCGGCCCGCCAGGCTTCTCCCCGGTGACTTCGACTTCAGGGCGGTCGACCTCTTCAGAAGCCACTAGGGTTGTCAACAACTGGTCTTGCTGCTGTAAAGTCTCCATGCCCTTGAGAATGTCACTGATTGTCTCGCTAGCCGCGGATACATTCTTCGGCCTGTTCTGTTTGGAATCTGGTGTGTACGGACTCTCGGGTACTTCTTTCTCGTGCGGCCTATGTTGAAGACTAGTCGTCCCGGTCTTCATGGAAACATTCCGGTTACTGGCCTGCATCTTTCACACTTTCCTCTTCATCCTTTCTTTGAGGGTCTCGCTCCATTTCCTCTGCCATTTCAAGGAGCTGACTACCATTTTTGTCCTCTTGCTCTTTTCAGTCAAAGACTGCATGGCCTCTAGCGTCGTCTCCGGCTCGTTATCATCCACAATGACTAGGTCGACCCTGGCTGGCAATTCGCGCGGCTTGCCAGCTTCAACGCTTTTCTCCTCTATCTCACCTATTTTTAAGAGCAGTTCACCCGATGGAGAGTAAGTTACCTCAAAGGATTGGCAGTCTCGATTTCCAGATTATTTGCAGCCTTCAAAACCGCTTCATGATTGGTCACGGCCTGCGAAGATTTGCCGACGGTCTGCGTCAGCCTCTTTTCAGATCCAGAAGCCGCTGGAGTACTCGGCTTCTCAGTATTCTCCGCAGGCCGTCGGTCAGAGTCTTCCGGTTTCCGGCTCCGGCTCTTTTTCTTCTCAGTCGATTTCTTATCACGGGCTAACATCGACGACATCACGTCCATCTTGTGAAACACCGCGTCGGCTTGAAGAATTCTGACCGCAAGTTGTGAGTAGCGACACGTGACTTGGCAGAGATCTTGAATAATGACAAGGGTCAAGGGATTTTATAGACGAAGATGCATTAAAGGCAGTCGCGGTCTCCGGCTTAGTTCTACATTTTTGAAGTTTTTCCAAAACTTAAAAATGTGTGGGGATTATGTTAAGCCCGGAATCCGCGACCTATTCGCACAGCTTTCAAGACCGGGCGGCCTGGTTCTTCAAGCCTCCAAGCATGTCAAGCCGGCCAGTCATTAGAGACCGGGAGGCCTGTACATTCTAGCCACCACACACTTCAAATCGGCTGGTTATCAAAGAAGCCGGGCGGTCTCCATATCAGGACGCCATCAGCGCCAGCCCTGCTCAACGTCAAGGCACAGGACCCAGGCCATCAGCTCGCCAGGAGGAATCTGCCAGGCCACGCGACTTCCCTCCTTTCTCCTTTTCTGCTCATTTTCTTGCCCTCACCTCTGCCCTGTTCTCCTGTACCCCGGGCAGCCGGTAACTTTAGCCCTGCCCATTTGGGCAGGCCCCCGAGCCTATAATTAGGGGGAGGGTGCACTCACCAAAGCACGCTGACTTGTATCCAGGAGCTCACTTGTTAAGATCTGCGGTCTCAAGTCTAGTGCCTTGCGGCTTTCTGTTCGGCCGGCTTATCTGTTTACTCCTTGTAACCGCTTCATTTTTAATCAAAGGAAAACTCGTCGCAAGAAAGGCATTCAGGACACGACAGGCGCAGTTGGGTGTTACCGTGGTCCACGACTCTGTTGTTCTCTTTCTCTCTCCACTCAGTAGATAGCTGCTTGTAGTTTACCTTTTCCCTTCTATTCCCCAGTGCTCGAACCGTTAGCTGGTGGTGCCCGACTCCCATTCCATTTTCATGCATCAACACCCAGGTCGACAAACATGATATCTCAGCTCGACAAACTTGGATCTCAGGCCGACGAAATCTGTTCTCTAGTCGACGATTGTTGTGCAGTTCCAGACTTGGAATTTTCCTTCATTTTCTCCTTATTTTATAGTAGTAATTCCTGAATAATCAATGCTTAATATCTCCTAATATAGTCGTTAGTGACAGCATTGATTATGGTCTTCATCAGGAATATTACTTGCCATTTTTTAATAGGACAGTTGGGGAAATTCACTAATGCTATATTCTCTCCAGCCGCATTTCCATTCTCCAGGCAGTCAGCATTTACTGCAAAAGGAATTCAAAATTCAAAGGAGAATTAGACAGAGAAATATATATAGAAGGAGATTTTTCTCTTTCAGTTGACCAGTAATAATAAGTAGAGACAGAACACAAGAAATCATTCAAGAAAAAGAATTCTGCTCTGTCTTCATCAAGTGTTCATCCTCCAACAATCTTCCAAGAGACAATCAACTTCTATCTGTCCATAGCTTCCTGGAGAACTTTTCAAGAAGACCTACTCACCCTGCAAAGCTCTCAATCTTCCTGAACAGCACTTCATCTCATGGGGAGCTTTGACACCATCAAGGATCCACAAGTCTTGTCTGTTGCTTTGAGAAAAGAGAAGACAATATCTAGTCTTTTTGTTTTACCCCACTGTACATAAGGTTCTATCTCCCTTCAAAAGTTAAATACTTGGTTGCAAGTCTCCTGATCAAAAGACTTGATTTGGTTTTTAGGCACTTGATTTAAAGCCCGAAGGGTTTCCTGATCTACCTGAAGCAGATCTTGTGGTGACAGACACCTGAGAAAAAAACATGATTGGTGACAGGGCACCTGATCAAAAACCTGAGTGGATTCCTACCACGGTGGTAGAAGAGTGGATGTACCCATGTTTTAGGGGAACCACTATAAAATTCTTGTGTCGTCTATGATGATATCTTATTTCTTTCTATGTGCTTATTGTTGAATAGCTTAGTTTTATTTCTGCACTCTCTGATTACACTTATAAGTATCACTATTTTACTTATGGAATAAAAATCTAATAAGACTTTAAAAGACTCTATTCACCCCCCCCCCCCTCTAGAGTTAAACAGTCTAACCTGGGGTGGTATCTTTCATATCCTCCTTCAGATAGGTACAGTTCAGCCACAGCCTATTGCTCAAGTTGTCAGGCTCATAAGCCACGATGCGGATCAGCCTCCCCTTGCTTGTTGATACATACATAATCATGTTATGTTCCAAGGATAGCACTCACGGCCACCAAAGTTGGGCACTTTAAGCACACAGCTAAATATATTGGCCCCTAGTCTCCAAAAGATGGGCCTCACAAACATAGCTCTCTGGGAGTTGCCGCTAGTGGTAGCACAACCGTTGTGCGATAGGGGATAGAACACCATTTCGTCCCCAACATTTTAGGTGTTTTCCTGGAGACCAACTCCAGTACTATCACTACAACAACCGGCACACCCCATGACTCTATAAATCACATGTTTAACTATAGAGTCTTCTCTGACATTCAAATCAACAAGATATCCATCAGTAATTTAGACTAACCTATCCGATTTGGCTTCTCATAGTATGCATATTCCGTACTTCGATACTGAATTCTATATGCAAGTTTATTACTGGGGATGTCATTTATCAACACATTGGAAACTTAGCGTTCTGGTGAGGGTTTCCATGCATATGCCCAAATAAGGACTTTTCATATACAAGAAGGAAGATCGTTACCCTTATTGATTGTTTAGGGGCCATGATCTTGCACTTGATTCAAATGGAAATGACCGTAGTGCTTTCCTCTCCCCAGATCTGGCTTCGGCTCATAAATTTGATCACAAGAACGCCTTCACATCTTCCCTTCAGGGATGGATCAACCTTGCCCTTGCTCTCCTATCCATCTCCTTCTATCCCAAGATCCAAGAGAGAGAGAGAGTGTGTGTGTGCGTGTGAGAGAGATACAGAGAATAGGAAACATGTTTTTCTCATCTTAAGATTTTATCATGATGCTACCGATGCGCGGTAACTTACTACTATGGCGTGGTTGCTTAGGATGTGGTTATTTGGCCCAATCAACATCGGTCCGCCTCTTAAAGACTATCTCAACCTTACCTGACATGTGGCACACTACCATCAGTAGTACTGCTACTACTGCGTGTTACGTGCCAGAGACAATAGTTGAATTAATTCATTGTCTACCACCACGTGGTATCACACTACCGCTACACGGTACCTTCCAAAGATGCTGGTATTTTAAATCAGCTGGATACCACCAACACTAGCTCTACCACATGGCGGTAACCTCCAGTGACCAACTTATTGTTGTTTTCAAAAAATTTGGGGCATTATATATAAGGGTTGGTCTAGTTCTTCTAGTGTTGCTAGTTTTGAGCAAATCTTGGAAAGGACATCCATCAATAAACAAAGAAGAAGGGTGAACTGACCTCACCTGATGAATTGATCAAAGATGGAAGCACTTCCAAAGAATATACAAATGAAGCTGCTGAAAGGAAAGAGCAAACTGAAGCCCCACCTGAACCTAAAGTATGGGAGAATATAAAAAGGTTACTAACAACATCAAGACATCTAAGGGACCACCCTCAAGCTTAAATCATTGGTTATCTGGATCAAGGAGTTTAAACCAGAAGAAGTGTAGTGTATGAAGTTCTCCACTTGAGCTTTCTCTCTTGGGTAGTGCTAAAGAAGTTTGAGGAATCCAACTCAGATCCATCCTAAATCTTGTTTATGCAAGAGGAACTAGATCAATTTAAGAGATGAAAGATCTGGAAGCTAGGCCCCAGGCCTCAAAACCGCAATGTCATCGGAACAAAGTAGATATTCAGAAACAAGCTGGATAAGCAAGGAGTCGTAATAAAGAACAAAGCAATACTGGTTGCAAAAGGGTACAGATAAGGAGAAGGAATAGACTTTGATCAGACCATTACACTAGCGGTTAGATCAGAAGTTATAAGGTTATTTCTAGTATATGTAGCTCACAAAGGGTTCAAAGTTTTCCAAATGGATGTGAAGTCTGTATTTCTCAGTGGAGATTTAAAAGAGAAAGTATACGTAGAATAACTTCAAGGTTTTGCAAATTCCTCTCAGCTTAGCTATGTATATTATTTAAGAAAAGCATTATATAGTCTCAAACAGGCACCTAGAGCCTAGTATGAAACTCTGTCTAACTTCCTCAATGAAAAAAAAAATTAAGGGGAAAGATAGATAATATATTATTTCTAAGGGAAGTGAAAGACAAGATTTTGCTAGGGCAAATCTATATAGATAACATCATCTTTGGATCGACAGATGATAACCTTTGCAAAAAGTTTGCTAAACTTATGCAATGAAAATTTGAAATGAGTAGTATGGGAGAGCTGAAATACTTCTTAGGGCTCCAAGTGAAACACTCTAAAGATGAAATCTTCATCTCTTAGACCAAATTCACAAAAGAGCTTATCAAGAACTTTGGCATGGAGATTGCAAACTATATGAGGACTCCAATGGGCACCAATGTATCTCTAGACATGGATGAAAAAGGGAAACCCTTTAATGAAATAATTTATAGATGTATAAATGGGTTTATGCTTGTCACAACTCTTATTTTCTCTGCATTTAAATAATGTATCAGAGTAAGAGAAAACACACGTCATGATGTCATGTCGTGCAGGGGATAACTGTAGGCGCTCACGCAAGAACTCGAACCTAATATTTTATATGAAATCCTCAAGTTTGTTATGAAGAAAGCTATAATTTAAGTTTTAATGGTTGTATCCCTCATTTCAGTGGATCAACCACTCCACATGTAGAAATATGAATATGCACTGCAGAAAATACTTTGTTTATATGGTTTGACATCCTACATCAGCATAAATATCCAAACAGGACAACTCATCATATGCATACCTCTAGATTTAATATAAGTATAGAAATAGCTTTTACGTTAGTTAAAATATAGTAACTTTAGTTTAAAGCAATGTTATGCATAAGGTAGTCAAATGATACTTTTATACTTTTTAAAATAACTAACATGCAATCCTAGCATAAAACCTTCCCAGAGAGCAAGTAAAACCAACCAGTCATCAAAAGAGACTAAGCAGCTAGCAGGTATCATAATAATATAAAAACTCTGGTGGGTGTCAATAACCTAACACAAACCAACTAACATGAAAAATGAGTAGGTCTAAACTAATCAACAAAACAACAACACTACCTCACCCTGGTGAGGAAAAGACGTCTGCAATAATAGTAGAAAACCAGTAACCACCACACCTAGCTGCTTAATCGGATACTGCTCCAAATCTGAGGCATTCCAAAGAAAAGAATACCTTAGTAAGAATATACAAGTGGTAAAAAGATCACTAGTAGATAATAAGCAGAAGAAAATAAGAGCGATTACAACCCCAACCACAGGAAAGCTGCCAAACCACAATAAATGAGAAATAAAACAGTTATGACTTATTAACTTAAAAAGTCCAAGAGTAAGGAAATTGCACCAAGTGCGAAATGAGGTCATGCTTCTAGAATATCTGCAAGAGTAAGCATAAAGACATATGTCTAAACAATGAGAAGCAAGAGACTAAAAATCTCTAAACATGTGAATCATTAACACCGGTGGAAATGGTTCTGAGTTGGTGGCCACAATGCCCAACACAAATGAACAGACCCAAACATCTCGAGAAGGCACTGCGGTGGTGGCAACAAGGTCCAACACAACCCAACAGTCCAAACATCTCAAAAAGGCACTGTGGTGGTGGCATCAAGGTCCAACACAACCCAACAGTCCAAACATCTCAAAAAGGCACTGTGGTGGTGGCAACAAGGTCTAATACAACCCAACAGTCCATGAGAAAACATCATTAACCACCAAGTTTAATAATTCACGAGCCGAAACTAGGTTGGTGGTCCTTTATCTACTGCCAACCATAGGCCATACCTAAACATCCATAAACACCTATAAAACCGCAATCAAAACACCGGGCTTCTCCAATGACAAGATCTAGGAAAATCCCGAAATTCGCCCTAAGGCCCAAACACCACGAATTAGACTTAATTCGGCAAAAAAAAAATAAAACCCATACTATTTTGTTGAGTATACTAAACGAATGCATTAGATACATGACGAACTATACTTGGCAAAAAATCAACTGTCTTAACGATACTAAACGATTCAGCGTAATTACCTTAATACTCGATGAATCGGCGAAATTAACCAAGTCCATGGAAATTCATCGAGTATACTTGACGCCTCGCTGAGTTAACTCACCTCTTGGACTTACCCCCATGATATTACTTTACTCAACGCCTTCACTCGACGCTCTCGATGCCAACAGACAATACTCGATGAATTCGTCGAGATTACATGAAGCTTTGACTTAGCCTTGCCGGCACTCGACGATCTCAATGCCAAAACCATAACACTCAACGCCAATCCTATAACTCAACGAACTCAACGCCTAATACTCAACTAATGTTGAATCACTCAACGCCGAGACTAATACTCAACGAATTCGTTGAGATTACTCGACGATTCTGATTTAGACTCACAGATCACTCGACGCTCTCGACGCCAAGTCACAGTCACTCAACGCCAAGCCTATACTCAACGCCAAAGCCTAATACTCGGCAAATTCATCGAGAATACTCGACGAATTTGCCTTAATCTCAACTCTTAAACAATTCGATGAATATACTTAATCCAAGAACCATACTTGACAAATTTGAGGATATTCGACGATTCTGACTCTACTGCAGCTAATACTCACCGAATTTTACTTGAACCAAATCAACCTTCACTCGATGAATTCTATTCACACTTATGCAATGAACTTAGACTTAGGTAGACTGTTATATATGACAAAAACTAGACTTAAGTTAATTGTCTTATACTAGACGAATTGTAATAGACTAATAGTCAACTACTCGACATATTAACCTAATTCGACAGATTATACTCGGGATGTCTCCTACATAAACAATGAAGTTAATAAAAATTGGCCGGAAAACCTACACTACCCAACAGATCGATCGAACCCTACACAACCCCTATTTATCCAAGGAGATAAGGGAAGAAAAGCAACAGGGAACACAAAGAAACGAACTTGGCATGGGGAAGAAATCACCACTTGCCTTGAATTGCCCGAAAACTGGCCATGCAAGCACTCCTTAAGGATCTGGCTGCAAGAACACCAGGGCAATGATTCTTGAAACTTTTGGGGAGAAAAAAGGTCAAAACAACTAACCTAACGTCCAAAATTTCAAGAAACGGGAAAAAATTCACCGTACACATGTAGATCTCGGCGAGAGCAAACCGAATCTACCCTCCAATGACAATTTCGTGCACCGGAGCTCCTTCAATATACGGCTGAAAGCCTAGCAAAGTCTGTCGTTCCTCTCTTTAGCAAAACAGCGCGGCGGCTCGGGAGGAAGACGATGAATAGGGTTTCTGTCACATCGTTAACTATTTATATTTATATAAGTAATATAATATTATATTATAATTATTTACTAAATAAACGTCCAAACGACCCGAAACACAAACCAACTCAGAATTCTACGAAAATTGCACCGTAATTATATATCGACACTACGAATCCAGCGGCAAAGTCAAAATCATAATCCGACAATCCAAACTTGGGTAAAAATCACCAATGCCCAAAACACCAACTATCCCAAAAAGGCTCCACCGAGTTCCAAAACAAACCCGACTCGCAAGGGATATCTCAAAACACACTAGAAATTAGCCAAGCTAATATTCTAAGTCAAAACCTCAAATACAATATGAGCAACAGTCATGCTCCAGCAACGGTACCTATCAACTACGCGTCAACGTAACTCTCTCATGTCAAAAATAAGCCACTATAGGAATTAAAATAAACAACAAAAAATCAGGGGCGTTACAGACACTCTCCCTAAAAGGAAGTTTCATCCCGAAACTTGATGCACAATAGAATCTTCTAAACAAGGAAAATAACCAAGGGTTATCGAATAGAACACTTACCCAAAAGATACTAGGAGAACAGATGAGGATGAGCCTCCCTCATAGCTAACTCCAACTCCTAAGTTGCGCTTTCCACATCTTGGTTTCTCCACAAAACTTTGACATGTTTATTGTCTTCCTTCGCAACACCCGATCTTGAGTATCCAGAGTGCAAACATGCATCTCCATATAAGAAAGGTTAGGCTACAGTAGGGGCACTGAATAAAGAACATGTCGGTCACTAAGCATACATTTCTGCAACTGGCTCACATGAAACACATTGTGCACACCAGGAAAAATTGCGGGCAAATCCAGCCTATAACCTGACACTTCGATACGTTCAACAATTTGGAAAGGTCCCACATACCTGGGATCCAATTTATGGTTCTTTCCAAACATCTTAACACCAGCCATCAGAGAAACTTGAGAAAAATCATATCTCCAACTACAAATTCCAGATCAATCCTTCTCTGATTAGCATTCTTCTTGTTGGGTCCATTGATCCTAATGTACCAGATTTGTAAGAATCCAAACAAATCAATGGTGTACATAGTTGTATTTGTTGTATGTTTAAGTTCATGCATGTAGGTTAGTCCTTATTACACTGATTGGAAAAGTGGTCACAAGATAGGCATGCGGAGAGATTGAAATTCTGTCTAAGTTTACAGTCGTTGAGTGAAGCAAACTCACTTAATACCAGATGCCTTAATAAAGGAAGCTGGAAAGAGAAATTCCACTAATTCCGCAGGCATTGAGTGAAGTCTGTTCACTCAACACCATATAGCTAAAAAGCATTGAGATAGGTGTGGACTGTCAAAGGCAAAGTTTTAACAAGCAGGAAAATCGACTTAGGCAAAAAGCATTGAGTGATGTCAACTCACTCAATGCCATGCAGCATAATTCTTCGAGTAAAGCTTCCACAGTCAAAGCCCCAAAGTTTCTGGCAAAGAAAAATATACTAAGTCCAAAAGCATTAAGTGAAGCTTGGTCACTTAACGCTATGCAGAGTCTGTCAAAGCCAAAGCAAATATGTCAAAGAAATTTGAATGACTTCAAAAGCGTTGAGTGAAGTCAATTCACTCAATGCCATGCTGATTCAGTCAAAGCCTTGGAAGAAAGATAGAAAATTCTATCTAAGTATAAATAGTGTTGAGTGAACGTAAAATGAAGAAAGCATTGAGTCATGCTGCTGCTGTCAACGCCAAAGAAGAAAACGGAATTTGGCTAAAGCAAAAAGCATTGATTAAAGCCAGTTCACTCAACGCCTAGTCAAATGTTGAGGCTGAAGGAGAAAGCATTGAGTGTAGTCAACACACTCAATGACTTCCTGCGGAGCAGAATTATTCTAAGTCCAAAATCATTGAGTGAAGTCAGTTCACTCAACGCTCTCAACGCCATAATTGCAGAAAGGACTGAAGATCAAGCTAAGGCAAAAAACGTTGAGTGAAGCTTATACACTCAGCGCTCTCAATGCCTAGAGTTATAGAAGGATGCAGAATGTTGACTATGTTAAAAAGCATTGAGCGGAGCTTACTCACTCAACGCTTAGCAAAGAAGGAAATTTTGTAAGTCCAGATTTGCTGAGTAAAGCTTGTTCACTCAATGCACTCAACGTCTGGGTAGTTGTCTGAAATTTTCTAGGTCCAAAATGGCTGACGTCAGCAAAGTCAACAAAAGTTAACAAAATTCAAAATCATTAAGGAAGAGCTGTAATGCATTACTAACATCGTCATCAATCTTAATATATGAAATGAAGGTTATAATATGTCATTAATACAGTGACACGTGTCAATCAACTTGCTAGATGATGAGATTATAAATAGAAGATGAGATCTGGATCAAGATAAGTTTCTGAGGGATCAATTCATTACGAAAAAGGAGGGGCGGGACTTCGTCTTCTTCCCCTGCCATTATTGTAGAAATAAGAAGATTGTATCGATGATTTTGAATGGTTTCTGAGTTAGCTGTGGCGATCAACATCTACTACAGCAAGATCAGAGGATTTCTCTGAGGAAGAAGAATCAGTCTAGGTTAGCCCTAGCTGAAATTGCTTCAAGATCCAAGTCGGGCTGAATTTGAAGGTAAATCTCTGGATCTGTGAAGAAGAGGTAGAGCAGTCAGTGTTCTGTAAAATAGGTTAGCTGATTGCAGATCGTTCTTCTCTCTCCTTCATCGGTAGAATCAGAATCAAGGTTCTGAGCTACTTCTAGCACAAGCAGCAGATTCTTAAAGATTGTTATTCTTGTTGATGTGAAGAAGATAGGGCTGAGATTCTCTTACCTCACGAAGCAATTGAATGAGAGATTAATTTCTATTGATTCAAATCAACGTTACTATTCTATTTCTGTAGGATCTATTTAAGATCTGTGTTATAAGCCTAAATATAAAGGCTGGGTGGTAGGATCCAGTCTTGGATCTATGTGATGGGGATATTTTCTTAGCCTGTGTTGTAGGGCATTTGTGCCTGTAGTAGGTGATCAGGTGATTACTGAGTGGTTGGGTTGTGTGCCTGTGTTGTAAGTCACAGTGGAGATTGAGTGATCCGGTGGGATCGTGTTATAATCTTTGAGGAGCCAAGTTATGGGAGAAGTGCCTTGTCTAACATTATATTAGAAAGGTGGGAGGAACAGTGGATGTCACAACCCGCATTTTTCACCGCCAATAATGGTGTATCAGAGCAAGGGAAAAAATGTGCGTCATGATGTCACATCAGCAGGGGATAACTGAGGACGCTAAGGCAAAACACCTATTTAACCATGAAGAAAGATTCTTTAAGTTATTTAAAGGTGAAATCAGTTTAAGTAAGGAAGTTAGCCGTATCCCTCGGCTTGGTGGCTCATCTAATACATGAGAAGAGTAGTTAAACGTTGCGAAAAATACTTCTTTCACAATATTAGACATCCTACATGTGCTTAGAGGTTCCCAAAGGACACCTCAAGGTATGCAAGTTCTAAATTTATAATAGCAATAAAAGTAGATTTTTACGGTCGCTAAATATAGTGATTTAACATTTTTAAAACGTGCAATGCATGAGGTAATAGTAGTAGTTTTATACTTGAAAATACCTACCAAGCAATCCCAACATAAAATATCCCATAGAGCAAGTAATCCAAATACACAGAAGGAAAACTAAGCAACTAGCAAGCATCCAAAATCATAATGTTGTGGGCGTCAACAAACTGACACGAACCCACATAAAACGAGTATGTCTGAACTAGAAAAGTAAACAAAACAACAATCTACCTCATTATGGAGAGGCAAAACCACAACCAATATTGCTGCCCAGGAACTCCAACACCAGCACAGCTACCAGCTACAGCTCTGAACCTGAGGCATTCCAAAGACAGAACACCTCAGCAAGAATTTACAAGTGATGGCAGAAAGTAAGTCAAAATTAATCAAAGTCAAGGGGTACCAACCCAACACCAAAGGAAAGATACTAAAATAAGGTACTACAGTAAGGTACAAAAGTAAAAAGGGAACACTTATGTGAAGCGTCGCGTAAAAAAACAGTACCCCAAATGCATAAGACCATAAGGGGAAAAAGGTCGAGATTAAATCATCAGGAAGAGCAACAAACCCCTACTAGCCACTTATGGTCAACTCCACCAAATAAAACAAAACGGGAGGGGGGACAACCCCAAAGACAATTCATCCGTCTAAAAGTGGGGGAGACTGGATACTCCACCATACACCGCAAATGCCCAAAAACCCGGTGGAGCCCCACAAAGTACTAATATGGAGAACAAACATTATGGCGGTGGTTTCGTCCACAAATAACACCCGCAACAAAGGAAACCCGGAAAGAAAACCCCGTAACCACCCGGGT
This sequence comes from Platanthera guangdongensis, assembly GCA_039583875.1. Lineage (NCBI taxonomy): Eukaryota > Viridiplantae > Streptophyta > Magnoliopsida > Asparagales > Orchidaceae > Platanthera > Platanthera guangdongensis. Next base: position 50,000,856 of record CM077165.1, read on the forward strand.
TTAGAGCTCAGAGGCCCACCACAACCCTTCATGGTTTAGAGGCGTGTCTCGCCCCACGACATCGGCACAAATGAAACCATGATATAAATCTCCAGACAAGAATGACACATCGGATTCTACTAGACAATTCAAGATTAGGAACGGTTATAAGAGTAAAATTCCACCACATGTAATACTAACAAGATTTGGTAACAAAATCAGGAGCATGGTGATTAAAAAACGAACTAGACAAGAGATCTAAACCGCACAAAAATTTAGCAATTTAATTAATAATCATGACAACAAAAGGCTAGAAATTTCTGTAAATTGGGTTAAAGAAAGGAAGAGAAGGAGGAAACCATCACTTGCCTTGGTTTTACAGGGGAAAGACGTCCAAATCACACCACGACGTAGATCAGAGCTAAAGAATATGAGGGAAATCAAAATCTAACAAGAATGGTCAAAATAGGGGCTAGGGCCGAAAACCCAAGCGAGAAAAACTCAAGAAATGGGGAAAAATTTACCATGATGGCGTAGCTCTCGTTGAGAGCTTTCCGGATCTATATTCGGTTGAAGATTTCGAGCACCGGAGCACCATCGGCGGCCACTGGAAGGATAGCAGAAAAACTTTCTCTCTCTCTCTCTCTCACGCCGCTCTACTTCGGGAGATGAACAGGAAAATCGGTCCAAATGAGGTAGGAAAAGAAATAGGTATATATATATACTAAGAGTATTACCACAACACTTAAGAAAAAGGAACCGGGAAGCTGAACCTGGCATTTCGAGAAGAGGTAAGGGGGATCTCGAGAACAAGCAGACAATTCTCGAGAACTAGAAGACATTCTCGAAAACAAAGAAAGAATTTCTCGAGAGCATGCAACACCTCTCGAGTACAAGAAATCCCTTCTCGAGAACAAGAAATCACTTTTCGAGAATAGAAGGTAGTTCTCGAGAACAGCAAAGGCATCTCGAGAACAAAAGGTAGTTATCGAGAACAGCAAGGGCATCTCGAGAACAGAAGGTAATTCTCGAGAACAGCAAGGGGATCTCGAGAACAGAAATTAGTTCTCGAGAACAGCAAAGGCAACTCGAGAACAGAAGGTTGTTCTCGAGAACATCAAGGGCATACTTCTCGGGAATGAAGGACCATTCTTGAGTACAACAAGTCTTCTCGAGAACCAAAAAATAGCTCTCGAGTACAAGGAAAAACACTACTAGGGAACTAGAACAACATTTCTCGGGAACAACAAGACTCCTCGAGAACTTGGAGGATAGTTCTCGAGTACAGGAAAAGTTTCTCGAGCACAAATGCAGAGTAAATTTCAGAAATTCTAATTTGACTAACATCCGGGATAAAATGTGACTCTACGAATTTAGAGCATGGAAAATCCCTAGAATCCAACTTTCCATTCTTGAGACACTATCATCAAAAACTTACACAAGAAAAGAAAATCCTCACAAGGATCCAAACACACACCGAGACTCCAAAATGCTTGGAGCGCAACAAAACCGGACAAGTCCAAGTCCTCAAAACCTCGTCTTTATAACAGGGAAGACATTCCAACTCAACAGAATCCCAAAATCTGGATAAATAGGCCCGACAGATGCAAAAACGCACACACGGTTCAGCGTCATCAACAAAACAAAAAAGGGGGTAACGCCCTGACGTCGATAATCCAAATAATGACATCAGCAAATCGGGGGCATTATAGTCACACCCCTAAAAAGAAGTTTCATCCCGAAACTTAACACAACCTCAAAACCCAACCCAAAATAAAACTCAACTATTACCAACAACTCGATGATATACCTGAACTAAGGGAAGAGATGTGGATGAGATTTTCTCATCGCCGATTCCAATTACAATATCACGCTCTAGACATCTTTATTTTTCCAGAGAACTTTAACCATGGGGATGGTATTTCTCTGAAACACTCGATCTTGAGAATCTAAAATACGAATAGGTTCTTCCACGTACGTAACGTTGGGCTGAATCTAGGGCACCAATTTAAGAACTTGACGATCACTACGGATACACTTCCGCAATTGGCTCATATGGAACACATCATGGATACCAGGGAAGATAGCCGGCAACTCCAGCCTATAAGCTGACACTCTGATGCGCTCAAGAATCTAAAAAGGTCCCACATACCGGGGGTCTAACTGGTGGTTCCTTCCAAACCTTTTAACACCTGACATTGGAGAAACTTTTAGAAAAACAATGTCCCCAACAGCAAACTCCAGATTAACCCTTCATTGATTAGTATATTTATCATTTTGCTCTTTGATGCTTAAGATCACGGCAGTGAACCGGTCGCACAAGTAATATAAAATGGGGGTTTTCCCAAGTATCGATCTCACAAGGAACACAGTAAGGTGGAGTTAATTTCGAGGAGGACTTGAGATTGAAGTCCTCAGGTCAGAGCTATCTAAGTGGAGGTTTTGATGTTGCAGAAACAGAAAATAAAAGGCTAACAACTACTCCTATGCAACGCCGCTATGCGATGCTTCGCCAGGCGGGATGGAAGACTAGTCGGGCCGCTATGCACCAAATCGCTAGGCGGATGGGCGAGTAGGCTTGCGGATGAGGTGGTGAGAACGGCGGAATGAGGGTCGTGAGCACCTCTTCGCAACGCACGCCACTAGCAATTGCTAGTGCGGCAAGGGTGGATGGTGGTGGATGGAATATGGCGCACCTCAAGCAACTAAAGCGTAAACAAACACAGAATCGCATAGACATGAATCTAGTAAAGTTTACATCTAAAGTGCAACAACATCAATATAAATGAAGTTTTAACACACATATACAACAATAAAGGAAGAACAAGGCAAGAGATCGACCGAATCCGAAGTCTTGCTGAGGATTCACGGTTGGAATCGTCGGGTTGTCAATCTGCGTCCAAGCTCGGTCCTCAACTGCGTCTGGGGTAGAGAAGGGCTGTCACCACCTTCCAATGGCCCGTCTTCTTCGTCTCACGATAGCGGACAAAAGTTGCAAGCTTCCCTTTGCTTGATGGCTATGGCGTTGAAACTTGAAATGAACCCAAGAGATGATGGAGGAGGCCGAGAGGAAGCTCCGGCTTGGATTTGGCGGTGAAAGCTTGCCCGGAGCACCTCCCTAGGGTGGAAGATGAAGGGGAACGGCGGAGAAGGCGGAAAACGGCGGAGAAATGTCGAGCTCCGGATCCTCTCTTCATTAGGGCGAGACCTGCACTACTTATACAAAGCAGAAATGAACAATGCGCACGATCACAGGCGCACGACCAGTGGTCGTGCGCACTATGTCCTGTGCTCGTGCGCACTATGTCCTATGCTTGTGCGCACTGGCATGGAATATCAGGAAGAAGAACTGGGATAATGCGCATGAGTAGTGGAGCACGACCAGTGGTCGTGCACACTAAGTACAATGATCGTGCGATTACCCAGACAGGACTCCAGAAACGAGGAATCAATGCACACGATCAGTGGCGCACGACCGGTGGTCGTGCGCAATATGTCCAGTGGTCGTGCGCTTACCCCAGGCTGATTCTGGAAAAAGAAGAGTAGTGCGGACGATCAGGAGCGCACGACCAGTGGTCGTGCGCATTAGATCCCATGATCGTGCGTAGTATTCCTGTTTCACAACCATCCCGGAACACCCACACGACCCCTGTACCAAAAGGAAAAACCAATCACTGATATGTGTAGACATTCCAAGAAATCACAAAAAGGAGTACAAACTATAAAAATAACAAAATACACAACTACGGGCCTAAGTGTGCACTTCCTATGGAAATAAAGATAAGATGAGATATGAACGATATAGAACTAAAAGTGAAGTGCAAACGCGTGAAAACTAGCCCAGATGAGTCCGAAAATAGGTATATAAAGTGGACTCATCACACCCCCAGACTTAACTATTTGCGCGTCCCGAGCAAACAAAATCTAAGCAGATAGGGAAAAATACTAGTAAACAAAGAAATTGCGATACGAAGTACCATGCGAAGTCGCATGCTCGTGCGCGTAAAAATATAATAGAAGAAATTTCTAAGTATACAAAATAATTTATATTTTTCACAATGCGTATCAAAATTTTATTATTACTCAAAAATAGAATCACGGTGAATCATCCGGTCATGCGTAGGGAGAAAGTAGACTAATCGCTAGGCGAGCATTGCCAAAGATCGGGGCTCTGGATAACCTCCAAAGGAATCCACCAATGTCGGTGACCATATGCTTGCCCTTTCGCATTCTCTCCACGACACTAGTTTGGTTCACACACGAATCAATAGGACTTTAGGTGAAGAGATGGGGCTTGGGTTTCGGTGAGGTAAACAAGGATAAACAAGAAGGCTATGCACCTAACCCAAATGAGCTAGTATGAAAGGAATCCCTCTACTAAGAAAAATACACGTGGGTACACCACACCCCCAAACTTAACTTTTAACATATGGGTGTGTGCACCGCCTACTCCAAATATAATCACATTTCCAAAATGATTTTCAATTAAAACTTTTTCTTTTCATTCATATAAATTTTTTTCTTTACAAATATATATATATATTCTTTTTCTTCATTTTATTTTCACAATTCAGCAGATATTGAAAGTGCAACTAGATCTGATATACTCTAGAGGGGGGGTGAATAGAATATATGGTGTTTTAGTAATTTTAAAAACTTTTACAACAATTATTGTAATAAGTGTGAACAAGGAAGCAAATATAAATCTAATCACAGAACTAAACTATGCAAAAACTAAGCACAGACAAATCAAGGCCAGAAACAAAAATTAAACAAGCAGAACCAGATGACACAAGGAAATATAGTGGTTCCCCAAACTTGGGTACATCCACTCTTCTACCACCCTAGGTAGGAATCCACTGCAGGATGAGTTGATCAGGTGTCCTGGGCACCAATGAGCTTTTGATAAGGTGCTCAAAAACCAAAGCAGATTTTTTGATCAGGTGTCTTGCCACCAATGAGCTTTTGACAAGGTGCTCAAAAACCAGATTCAAACTTTTGAAGGGAGTTTGAGAAACCCTTTACAGAGTGGGGGTGAGAGAGTGATGGCAGTCTTCTCTTTCTCAATCAACTGAGAAGACTAAGTGGATTGATGTCAAAGCTCCCCCTGAGTCCTTGAAATCTTCAGGAAGAAAAGCTTTGCTGAGGGTGATAGGCCTTCAAAGTTAGAACTCCAGCAAAAGATGATTTCAGCAATGGCTGAAATGTTGAGTGTCTGGAGTCTTGAAATGATGTTGGCCTTGAACACTTTGAGAGCTGAAGAGATCTGAAGATCTGAAGATTTTTGAAAGCTTGATCTCTTTGATGAGTGTTCTTCAGGATTCTTTTTGATAGAAGATTTTGAAGGAGACTCAGTAATCTGTGTTGTGTGTCCTCTTCTTGTTAATCTCTGTATATCATCTATATTGATTCAAAAAAAATTCTGTCTTTTTATTCTCTGTGCCAGAATAGAATATCACTCTGTCAAAGATAGCCGTTGGTCTGCATTGATTGCATCCTTAATTGCAAAAACTCTTCTGGAGGAAAGTCCACAGAATTATTCCTTGAAAAATCCCTTGAAACTTGGTCCAGATATAAATGAAAACGGCTAGCAAATCTCTGAATTAATTGCATAATAACTCCTGTCTGATTTGAATTTGAATTCTGGAAGTTATCTGAAATCGTCGAACTGAGCTCTGCTATCGTCGAGCTGAGCTCAGCGAACTGAAAAACTTAAGCAGCAAAATAATCGTCGATCTGAGCTCAAAGATCGTCGAACTGAGCTCAGAGATAAGGATCCAAAGCAGAGTCAAAATCGTCGAACTGAGCTCACCGATCATCGAATGGAGTTCGACGATATTCTGAAGTTAAGCTCAGCGATCGTCGAACTGAGTTCGACGATCTGTCGAAGTTGAGCTAGACGATCGTCGACCGGAGTTCGACGAATCGTCGTGCTGAGCTCGACGATCAGACTTAGTCTCCAGACAGAAAAACTTGGTCTTCAGGGCAGCTTCTAATCCTAGACTTCTAACCCTTAGACTCAATTCTAATTGACCTATTAAGCTATACAGAAGGTCAAACACAGATTCCTAGAGACATAGTGATCCTGACCCAAATTAGTAATAGGGTGTTCCAACAATCTCCCCCTATTTGGGTTAGGATTACTATTTACAGACTTTGGAAAAAAAATTCAAACAACATCATACAATCAGAAAAGCATAAAAACAACAGCAGCTAGACATTGCAGAAACATCACAGATATATATATATATATATATATATGGCATCCAGATAGCAGTCAGAAAATCCAAAGATTGTCACCTTACAGAGTTACTTCTTCTCTTTGCCTTTAACCATTTTGATTTCTCTGTTAGGGTCTAAGGCTTCCTTGTTGGACCTGGTGTCATCAGCTGCACCCAAGTATGTTTGCTTTGAAGTCCTGGGAACCACAGCAGCAGGATGCAACTCCATATATCTGTCTGCATCAAAGAATTTGCTGGAGGCATATCTCTCTAATTCCTTCTGTCTCTGCTCTGACATAGTAGAAATATTGGAAGTGTCTAGCCCTTGTTCTTTGGCTTTCTTTATCTGGACTAATGCAGCCAAATCCTTCATCCTAGCAGTCCAAGCAACTGGATTCTTTTCAGGGTCCTCAAATGGTACAGGTGGTTCATACCTGTTGGAAGAATTATCTTGAGGAGGCCTAGCAGACACTGTCTCTCTTAGCTTGTAGGGGAATGGACCAGAAGTAGTATTAGATGAAACATGTCCTCCCCTGGAGTATGGGTGCTGCCTGGAGTGCCCTTTAGAATAAACCTGAATATCTCTTTGACTTCCCCTGTATCCTCCCCTCCTGGAATAAGAACCCCTAGACTGGCTTTCCCTTTGGTATGATCTGGCATGGGGTTGATAGGGAGCCTAGCTTCTAGATGGGGCTTGACTTGCAGAGCTGCCACCTGCACCTGCATCAGGAGGAGGTGGTGGAGGAGGATGAGGGTGCTGGAACTGGGAGGAGCCCTTCTCATAATTTCTCTTCATTTTCATTGCTTTCAGCTGATTTTTGGAATACTGCATCCAATGTTCAGTAATTTGGCAGTTATGCAGAATATAATAGGGAATATCATTATCATCCTTTACTTTTGCAGGAGGAACTCTTTTCATAGCTTTGCTTCTAGCCTTCCTCTTCCTGGCAATAGTGGCAGCAGAGTCATCAGAGTCTGTCTTGAACTCATCAGAGTCAGAACTCTGGGCATCATATACAGCATCTATTTTCTTCATCAATTCTTTCTTCAACTGAGCAGCAGCAGATGAGGCAGAAGTAGAAGGAGCAGCAGCAGGGACAACAGCAGAGATAGCAGCAAGAACAACAGCAGATTCAGCAGTAGATACAGCAACAGATTCAGCAGCAGATACAGAAGGAGAAGCAGAAACAACAACAGTAACTTCAGGAGTGGTGGCAGCAGCAACTTCAGTAGCATCAACAAAATCTTCAGCAGGCTCAAAATCAGTGGCCTCTGACATCAGAAAATCCTTGGATGTTGGCTCATCATGAACAATTGGGATTTCAGCAGCAGCAAAAAAAGTTTCAGAAGCAGATTCAGTCTTTTCTTCAACAGCAGCAGCAGTAGCAATTTCTGAGAACACAAAAGAAGATATAATGCTGGGGTCACAGCCAGAGAAAGGCACCAGAGCCTTGGACAAATCTTCTGGGGGCTGGACAGCATTAGGCTCTGGGAGATAGCTGAAGTTTGCAGTATCAAAGGCAGACAGCAAAGACCTTAGGTCTATTGCCAAGATTGCAGTAGGAGCCACAACAACAGGAACAGCAGATACAAAAATAACAACAGCAGCAGCAGTATCATGAACAGCAGGAGCAGAAGCAGCAGCAACAGCAGCATGAAGGCTTGCTTCATATGGCATCTCCCCCTTCCTGGATGCAGATACATCTGTATCAAGGCACACTGATGGAGGTGCTGTCTGAGGAAGGAGGGAGGAAAGCCTGGCAGAGAGAGCTGCCACTGACTGTTGTAGAGGAGCTAAGGAGGCCTCCATGAGAAGAGAGAGCCTGGGGGCAAGTAGCTCATACAACTTGTCAGCTAAGGCTGGGAGATCTACATGCTCAATAGCAGGAGCAGAGGTAGATGGAATATGGATGGCTGAGTATGCTAGAAGTGGAGGGCTGGAGAGTGGAATGGATGGCTCAGGAGTGGGGATGGTGGATATGGAGGATAAGGGGATGGATATGGAGGGGTGAAAGTTGGTTGGTCAATGATATGGTGGAGGAGATCTTGGAATGAGGTTGAGGAGGAGGGTAATTCTGGAGGAGAAGAGGGGGAATCATCCATGTAGGAGTCATCCAGAAGGGTGAATGATGGTATGGATGGTGAAGAAGTGACATCTGGTGGTGGATATGAGAACAATGGGTGGAATTGGTCTACTAGAGGTGATGAAATGGTTGCTGGAGATGGAATTGATGTTGGGGAAGGGCTAGAGATGGTAATGGTGGATGGAGCTGGAGTGGTGGATGGTAGAGGTAAGGTTGGACTTGGAGGAGGAGGAGAGGCAGCAACAGCAGCAGCCAGGTCTTCTGCAGGAGCAGAGACCTGTGGGAGAGTGACTCTGTGAGTCCTGGTGCCTGAAGGAGCACTAGATGAGGGCCTGCTTGGCTTGCTTATCTGCCTGTCCCACTTGCCAAAGAGGGCACAGGTAAGTCTCTTGGAGGCATTTATGTGCACTCCAGAGGAGACCAGCAAGGTAGGGCACTTGTTCTGCAGGAAGACTCCAATAATCCTTCCAAAATTTACAAAGCTTTTATTTATTTTCTTCTTTATTAGGTCAAAGAAGACCTCTCCCCAGTTCAAACTTTTCTTATCTACCAGAGCTCCCATGAGGCAGAGCTGATGTCTGGAGATAGTGTCATGTGCAGAGTGCTTTGCCAACAGCACTTTTCCTACAACATCTGCTAGGAACCTGTACTCAACAGACAAGTTCCTTTTGAATAACTTGCTAGGGTTTCCCTCAGGATGACCCATCCTGGCAAGTATGTCAGAAAACTCTTCTCCAGATAATTCAGCAGTTTCTTCTCCATTTCTCAAACCAAAAACCTCTGTTAAAACTGTGGGGGTCAGAGGTACCTGAGTTCCAGCAATAGAGCCAACTATAGTGTTGTTGTCTAGATTGTGAGCAGTATAGACCCATTCCTTTATTTCATCTGAAGCAAGCTTGATTCTAGTGGTCATGAGGGCAGACAAGTTCTGATCCTTGAATAAATTCAGAATGTCTTGGAAAACTTGATCAGTAGTGTTGAACGATTCCAGATCAATGTCGAAGCCTGCATCAAACTTCATGGCGGCTAGAACAGCAACTGATATGGCCATTGTACCTGCAAAAACTTAACAAACAAAACGACCAAGTGTAGAGCTGTTTGGAGGGAAGAAGATTCTTGCAGAGAAATTGAAAGCGCAAGAGAGAATGACGGCGAAAAAAAGAGTTTTATATTAGGGTTCGACGCAGAATTGGAAAGATCGTTGAACTCGGTTCGACGATAGAAGCTTCTAAAGGAATCTGAAGAGACTCCAACATCGTCGATCTCCGTTCGACGATCTGGAAAGGCGTCGAGCTCCGTTCGACGATCGTTCAGGGAACAAAATCGTCGAGCGCCGTTCGACGATCGTTGACCGAAGGAGATAGTTCATACTATCTGAGAGGCGCTGAACTCAGTTCGACGATTCTGGAAATCGTCGATCTCCGTTCGACGATCTTTGGGGAAATCGTCGAGCGCAGTTCAGAGATCCGAAAGTTCTAGTCACTAAGAGAAATCAGAATTTTTGCCTAGTCTTGGTCAATTTTTAGCTTTCAAAATCTTGGATATTATTTAAGACTTCCTCCATCTAACATTCCTAACTGATTTAGGAAGAAGGTGTGTTTCTTTTCATCCAAAGGCTTGGTGAAAATATCTCCCCTTTTTAAATCAGTTGGGATATATTGTAATTCAATTTTATTCTTTTCAACATTGTCCCTTAAGAAGTGATGTCTAATCTCTATGTGTTTTGTCCTACTATGGAGGACTGGATTTTGAGCTATAGAAATAGCACTTGTATTGTCACAAAAGATTTTAGACTTCTCTAAGTTGTAGCCATAGTCTAGGAGTTGGTTTTGAATCCACAGTATTTGTGAACAACAACTGCCTGCAGCCATATATTCAGCTTCAGCAGTTGAAGTTGACACAGATGTTTGTTTCTTGCAAAACCAAGAGACAAGTCTATCACCAAGGAACTGACAAGTTCCACTGGTGCTCTTCCTGTCAATTCTGCATCCAGCATAATCAGCATCAGAGAATCTAGTTAACTCAAATGCTGAATCTTTTGGATACCAGAGACCTAGATTTGGACAACTTTTAACATACCTGAGAATCCTCTTTACTAATGTTAGGTGTGACTCTCTAGGGCTTACTTGGAACCTAGCACATATACATGTAGCAAACATTATATCTGGTCTACTAGCTGTAAGATACAGTAAAGAGCCAATCATTGCTCTATATGTTGTCTGATCAACAGGTTTCCCATGTTCATCAGCATCCAATACAGCATTGGTAGGCATGGGTGTTTTCATACAAGATGCCTCAGACATACCAAATTTCTTAACCAGTTCATTAGCATATTTGGTTTGAGAAATAAAGATGCCTTCGGCATGTTGCTTGACTTGTAATTCTAGAAAGAAGGATAGCTCACCCATGCTACTCATCTCAAATTTAGAATGCATCAGGTTAGAAAACCTTCTGCACAACTTTGAGTCAGTAGAACCAAAAATGATATCGTCTACATAAATTTGTACTAGTAGGGTATGGGACTTATGGGTTCTAATAAAAAGAGTTTGGTCTACTCTACCCCTTATAAAACTATTTTCCAAGAGAAAGCATGCTAAGGTCTCATACCATGCTCTAGGAGCTTGCTTGAGACCATATAATGCTTTATTTAGTCTAAAAACATAATCAGGATAAGTTGGAGAGATAAAACCTGGAGGTTGTCTGACATAGACTTCCTCTTTAATGTCTCCATTTAAGAAGGCACTCTTGACATCCATCTGATAAACCTTGAAGCCTTTGTGAGCTGCATAAGCTAGAAATATTCTGATGGCTTCCAATCTTGCAACAGGTGCAAAGGTCTGGTCGTAGTCAATTCCTTCTTCTTGAGAATATCCCTGGGCAACTAGCCTTGCCTTGTTCCTTATTATTACTCCTTGATCATCCAGTTTATTTCTGAATACCCATTTTGTTCCAACAATGGAATGATCCTTTGGCTTTAGCACTAGTTCCCATACTTTGTTCCTCTCAAATTGATGCAACTCCTCTTGCATTGCAATGATCCAGTGTGGATCTTGCTCTGCATCTTGAATGGACTGAGGTTCAATTTGAGAAAGGAAGCAGTGTGCAACAGGTTTTGGTTGACCTGATTTCTGGTTTGCACACCAGCTGAGAGTTCTCCAATTATTTGGGTAATTGGATGGTCTCTTGATGTTACTAGATCAACAGGGGGTGTTGATTGTTCACCATCCTGTGTTGTTGTTTCCTCTTGTGGTACAACAACTGGCTCTTCAAGTGGTGGTCCAATATGTTGAGCATTGCTTTCATCTTCACTGCTTTCTTCTTCTTGAGCAACCTGTAGCTTGTTCATATCTTCAACTAGAGAGTGTTCCTGCAAAGGTTCTATGGTAGAAGAAATATTCTCCTTGAAAGACATGTTAGTTTCATCAAAAGAAATATGAACAGATTCCTCAATTTTCAAAGATGATTTATTATAGACCCTATAGGCCTTGCTGATCATGGAGTATCCCAGAAACACTCCTTCATCAGCTTTGGCTTGAAATTTTGCTAAGTATTTCTTGTCATTATTGTGAATATAGCAAATGCAACCAAAAATTCTGAAATAGTCAACTTTAGGTTTCCTCCCTTTGAGTAATTCATAAGGAGTCTTTCCCTTCAGTTTATGTATCAGACTTCTGTTCAGCACATAGTTGGAGTTGTTCACTGCCTCTGCCCAAAAGGATAGAGGTAGATGAGCATCTGACAACAATGTAGTGGCAGATTCAATAAGGGTTCTATTTTTCCTTTCAGCTACCCCATTTTGTTGAGGAGTTCTAGGAGCTGAGAAAGTATGTCTGATCCCTTCACTCTTACAGAACTCTTGCATAAGAAGAGAATCAAACTCCGTCCCATGATCACTTCTGATCAGGGCAATGTGAGTATTGAACTCAATCTGTATACATTTGAGAAACTCTGTCAGACACTTAAAGTTATCAGACTTCTTCCTTAGAAAGAACACCCAAGTGAATCTAGAGAAGTCATCTACAATTACTAAAGTGTAGGATTTCCCTCCTAGGCTTTGTACTGTGATGGGTCCAAATAGATCCATGTGTAACAAATACAATATCCTAGGTGAATCACTCTTATTAAGTGACTTAAAACTGTTTTTAGTTTGCTTGCCTAATTGACAAGCCTTGCAGAGTCCTTCCTTCTTGTAGGGACCAGAAGGTAGTCCTCTAACAAGGTTGTCCTTGGATAGCCTAGCAATAGTTCTAAGGTTTAGGTGTCCTAATCTCTTATGTCATAACACATTTGGTCTACAGACTGAGTTAAACAGGCAAATATCTATATCAGTTGAAATACAATCTACTAAGTAGATGTTACCTTTCCTTATACCTGTCAACACAGTTGTGTTATCCTCTGACTTGATTTTGCATAAGGTTTTGCTGAAGGTCACCTGGTAGCCTTCATCACATAGCTGACTGATGCTGATTAGGTTGTGCTTCAGTCCTTCCACATATGCTACCTTCTTGAAGGTTACTGAACCAATCTGGACTGCACCATATCCTTTAGTTTGTCCAAAGTTGGAATCACCAAAGATAACTTTGGGTCCAAGCTTGGCTCTAAAGGAATTGAGGTTGTCCTTGTTCCCTGTCATGTGCTTAGAGCACCCACTATCCAAATACCATTGCTGGTTAGATGTTGGATAGGTCTTCACCTGCACATAAAACAATTCACTTGTTTTTGACCCAGTTTACCTTGGGCCTAGGTTGATAACCTCTAAATTCAGAAATGAAAGACATCCCTGGCTGACTCTTATATCCTTCAGGATGATATCTCCTTGGAGGTAAAATCCATTCAATATAAGGGTTGAAGGTTTGGGATGAAGAACCCTTAGGATTCAATTTTGATTTGCCTTTGAAAAAGTTTCCAGAGTTCTGACCTCTGTTCGACGATCTTGGAGCTGCGTTCGACGATCTTGGGTCAGATCGTCGAGCTCCGTTCGACGGTCGACTATGGCTGAGGTCAGGTATATGAGATCGTCGACCTGCGTTCGATGACTTTGGTTGAGATCGTCGATCTGCGTTCGACGATTTGACCTGAGATTGTCGAGCTGCGTTCGGCGATCGTCGATCTTCATTCGGCGATCGTCGATCTCCGTTCGACGATTTGTGCTGGGACTTAGTTTTCTGAGGCAGATCAGAATTTTTCCTGGCAATCTCTACAACTCCCTTTCCCTTGTCAGAAATGAACTTGATGGGAGTTGTCAGAACAATAGGTTGGCTGGATGAGGCACCCAAGCCCAGTGTACTGTTGAATCTTGAGTTCACTGTGCTTGTGATGTCCATCAGCTTGATGCTTCTCCCATTAAGGGATTCTTCAAGCTTCTTGGCCTCAGAGAGCTCACTTTTCAGTGTAGCTATCTGTTCCCTACAGTTCTCCAACTCCTGAGAGAGTTTGAGGTTTTCTGACTTTAAACCATTGTGTTCAGATAATTGATTTCTGAGAGAGATAATCTCTTTCTCAGACTTTAGCAGGTCTAAACACAGTGTTTTAAATTCAGATTTAAAATCTTCTGAAGTAAAATCAAAAGAACTAATTACCTGATCTTCTTCAGGTTGAGTTTCTGAGTCTGACTCTGACTCTTCATCCTCTGAATTGTGTTGTGAGGCATTAATTGCCATCATGCAGAATTCCTTTTCTTCTACATCATCCTCATCATCACTGGAGCTGGATGAGGCTTCTGATTCCTCTTCTGTCTCACTCCAGGATTCAGCAACAAACCCTTTCCTTGTATGCTTATTTTTGCTGGAAGAAGGTTTGCTATTGCCATTCCTTTTGGGGTCCTTCTCCTTTCTTCTTTCTTTTCTGTCCCTTCTGTCCTTGTTCTTGTTCTCTGGACAGTCAAGGACTATGTGCCCTGGTTTCCTGCAACCAAAGCAGATAATGTCTTTGTTATTGCCAATGGACTTGTCATACCTTTGTTTATCTAGCTCCTTGTATGATCTTCTTCTGAAGTCCTTTCTGGCCATCTTATAGAATCTTTTGGCCAACAAGCTGAGAAGTTCATCATTGCCTGTAGCTTTTTCTTCAGGCAGATCCTCAGTTGCCTTGAAGGCTATGGTTTTCTCTTTCCTTATGGCTGGTGAAGCAGCCTTCTGTTCTTCCTCTCTATTCTTGATGAGTAGCTCATAAGATTTGAGCTTACCCAACAAGGCTTCAGTGGTGATCTCATTTAGACTTCTGGCATCCTTAATTGGCCAGATTCTTGAGTCCCAAGTGCTGGGGAAGCACATTAGGATCTTGTCATTAAGTTCTGTCAGAGAGATCTCTTTGTCTAATGTCCTCAGTTCACTGACAATTAGACTCAGTCTGTTATACATGTCTCTCACTGACTCAGTCTCTCCCTTCTTGAAGTTCTCATATTGGGAGATGAGATGGGATCTTCTGTCCTTTCTCTCGTCAGCTGAGCCTGAGACTATTTCTGAGAGTCTATCCCAGATTTCCTTGGCTGAATTACATTCAGCTACCTTTTGGAATATGTCATCTGACATTGTCTGGGCTAGGATGTTCATAGCCTTGGCATCAGCTACTTTCCACTTTTTGATGTCAGCATCTGTTCCTGATGGAGGTGGAACAGCATTTGTACTTGTGCTCTCTGGGGGTCTTGGACACACTGTCAAAACAGAATTAAATATATCTTCGTCAATAGAATTCATGTAGAGTCTAATCCTTGCTTTCCAAAGTGCAAACTTTGACAGATTGCACACTGGAGGTCTTGTGCTGGCATAGTCTTTGTTTTGGGCCATGATTTGTGCAAACAAAATCTAATAATAAAATACAAAAGAAAAACAGATCTAGTGTAGGATCTTGGGGTTTAGGTGTTAGCCTGTACAACCAAACAGATATGGTATGTTTAACCAACCTCGCTTTGATACCAATTGAAAGTGCAACTAGATCTGATATACTCTAGAGGGGGGGTGAATAGAGTATATGGTGTTTAGTACTTTTAAAAACTTTTACAACAATTGTTGTAATAAGTGTGAACAGGGAAGCAAATATAAATCTAATCACAGAACTAAACTATGCAAAAACTAAGCACAGACAAATCAAGGCCAGAAACAAAAAGTAAACAAGCAGAACCAGATGACACAAGGAAATATAGTGGTTCCCCAAACTTGGGTACATCCACTCTTCTACCACCCTAGGTAGGAATCCACTATAGGATGAGTTGATCAGGTGTCCTGGGCACCAATGAGCTTTTGATAAGGTGCTCAAAAATCAAAGCAGATTTTTTGATCAGGTGTCTTGCCACCAATGAGCTTTTGACAAGGTGCTCAAAAACCAGATTCAAACTTTTGAAGGGAGTTTGAGAAACCCTTTACAGAGTGGTGGTGAGAGAGTGATGACAGTCTTCTCTTTCTCAATCAACTGAGAAGACTAAGTGGATTGATGTCAAAGCTCCCCCTGAGTCCTTGAAATCTTCAGGAAGAAAAGCTTTGCTGAGGGTGATAGGCCTTCAAAGTTAGAACTCCAGCAAAAGAAGATTTCAGCAATGGCTGAAATGTTGAGTGTCTGGAGTCTTGAAATGATGTTGGCCTTGAACACTTTGAGAGCTGAAGAGATCTGAAGATCTGAAGATTTTTGAAAGCTTGATCTCTTTAATGAGTGTTCTTCAGGATTCTTTTTGACAGAAGATTTTGAAGGAGACTCAGTAATCTGTGTTGTGTGTCCTCTTCTTGTTATTCTCTGTATATCATCTATATTGATTCAAAAAACATTCTGTCTTTTTATTCTCTGTGCCAGAATAGAATATCACTCTGTCAAAGATAGCCGTTGGTCTGCATTGATTGCATCCTTAATTGCAAAAACTCTTCTGGAGGAAAGTCCACAGAATTATTCCTTGAAAGATCCCTTGAAACTTGGTCCAGAAATAAATGAAAACGGCTAGCAAATCTCTGAATTAATTGCATAATAACTCCTGTCTGATTTGAATTTGAATTCTGGAAGTTATCTGAAATCGTCGAACTGAGCTCTGCTATCGTCGAGCTGAGCTCAGCGAACTGAAAAACTTAAGCAGTAAAATAATTGTCGATCTGAGCTCAAAGATCGTCGAACTGAGCTCAGAGATAAGGATCCAAAGTAGAGTCAAAATCGTCGAACTGAGCTCACCGATCGTCGAATGGAGTTCGACGATATTCTGAAGTTGAGCTCAGCGATCGTCGAACTGAGTTCGACGATCTGTCGAAGTTGAGCTAGACGATCGTCGACCGGAGTTCGACGAATCGTCGTGCTGAGCTCGACGATCAGACTTAGTCTCCAGACAGAAAAACTTGGTCTTCAGGGCAGCTTCTAATCCTAGACTTCTAACCCTTAGACTCAATTCTAATTGACCTATTAAGCTATACAGAAGGTCAAACACAGATTCCTAGAGACATAGTGATCCTGACCCAAATTAGTAATAGGGTGTTCCAACAGATATAACATTGGAGCACATCCACATAATCACAAGTAAAATCACCACATCACATCCCAACATTAAAATGTAAACACTAAAGCTCAACTTGGGAGTGCGACTAGGATTGCTTTGAGGCTTTGGTGAAATAAAGGTGGAGCTGAATCAAAAGAATGGGTAGGCACAACGGGGCTAGCGAGGATAAGACGTTAGGAATGGTACAAAGCTCAACCGGGCCAAAATGATAGCCTACATCACACTCATGCATGACTAACCTATACCCATGCTTCAAGAATAGCTCGGGGCAAGTTCTTAGCCAACGAGAAAGACTATCCATCCTCCCCACTCGAGCAATATGAACCTAACGGCCGTCTACACACATCCCTAAGCTACCGTCGGATTCACATCGGATTCACCAACTTTTGAGTAGAATAAAAAGTATTTACGCAATTAGAAAAATATAAAACTAAAAGCATACAAAAAAATTTAATCTACTCCAATATCTACATGAGATGAGAGCAGTTGACTAGGAGCACATCAAGGTCAACATTTTACTCCGTCTCACAATCCTAAGCAAGCACCATAATTTTCCCAAATCTAACGAAGAAATGAGTTTAACTCGCGGCATGCAAAAAGCTAAGCATGCGCTCAAGTGGGTGCAGTGGTGTGTGATGCAATGAACTAATCAAAATAAAATTATAAAGGCTTCTAGTATGCACATGAGATGTGCACGTGCAAAAGGAAACAAAATGGCTCTCCCCCAGACTTAAACTAAACTACACAGCATATGATAGAGAAATTAAAATCATAAAGAGCTAAGGGAAGAGGTTACCCAATGCTCAGCTAGTGAGCATACCAGAAGACGCGTGGAAACCGAAGCAGGCCCGCCATACGAAGAATCAGAACCCCACCAATGCGATGTTGTCAAGAATACCTGCAGGGGTGAGCTCCGTAAAAACAAAACAAAAATATACAAACTAAAAATAAATACTAAAACTAAATAGACATGAAAAATAAAAATTGTAGAAAATAAAAGATAAATACTGGGGTTATTGTCATCCCAGCACGACTTATTAAATTCTAAACAGTTCTAGCTTATAGGCCTATGAAATAAAAAATGCACAGGTAACTGGCCTAATATCTGTTTCGGTAACGGGTACCGATACGGTGATAGAGCAGTTACCCCTCTACCTAAATAGTAATACCTGCCCAACACAGGTAGAGGAAATAGGAAATAAGAAGAGGAGGAGGCCTGGTCCTCACTCATCTTATCACAAAAAATATCCTCGCCTAGCAAGGCATTGTCAACCATAGGTGTGCAGGGTGCGATGGCAACGGCAAGAACACCAGGCTCATCATCATCCCAGCATACCCGTGGAGACTCAGCCTGCACAGGCTCAGATAGAGAAGGGGGATCAAGAATTAAAGTAGACGAAGAACTAAAATAATCAGAAAATGGGAGAGTGATCCCGGTATCACTCTCAGTAGGATCCAAGCAGAGATCACTGTCGGTGTCATATGAGTCGTACCAAGGGGAATCCTAGAACTCGAGGTCCGTAGTGGTAAGAGGAACGGCCTCATCCAATAAGGAGGTGCAAACCTCCGCATCGGAAAGAGGCTATTCCTCATCCCACCGGGGTGCGTAAAAGTGTTCCGAAGATCCACCTTCTCCGTCGGAGATAGAGGAATCATCATCCCACTTCGGCGCAACTTCAGGCACCGAATCATCCACAATCACAGCATCATCAACCGACTCACAAGAAAGAGGAATAGCACAATCCGGCAAAAATTGCAGAGGGGCAAGGCTGCTCTCAAAATCAAGCACTGAATGAGCAGGCCCCATCGCAAAATCATTCGATGACGCCACCCCGTCGATGACCGGAACAATCTCATCGTCCCATACAGGAGCGCCCATGAGTTCCTGCTCCTCTTTTTGTTGGCTAACACCAGAGTGATCATCATCACTCGAGGAAAGCTCGTAAAAAGGGATCGAGGGACCCATGAAAGAGATGTATGCGGCCAGAGATTCTTCAGTAATCTCAACGGGTAAATAATGAGCAAAGTGTGTTATATCAGTGTATGGGCCAGGCAACACCCTGGTAGGCCTGTCCATAACAATATTCCGCGAACGGGAGGTTGTTGTGCACACGCCCTCAGAGGGAGAAGGCTTGCACAAATGAGGGCAATCCTTCAACATGTGGCCCACACCTTGACATAACAAATACCGAATGCAATGCTCGGCATTCACAACAGCAATGACATCGATGGATCGGTGCAAAGTGTCAAGGATACGGCACTCAGCATCAGAATCCATCACGTACAAAAATAATTGCTGAAAACGTGCTACACAGCTAAAATGAAAATAGCACGGATCTGCTATCTAAATCAAAAATCAGAAAAGGGTAAAAAGAAAAAGGCAAAATAAAAATTCTAATAACCAAAGCAAATAAATAAAAAAATGATATGCACAAATGGAAAAGGGCTTCAATCTATTATCTCCCTCTTCACAAACTCACACGACTGTGTTCCCCGGCAACGGCGCCAAAAACTTGATGCTTAAGATCACGGCAGTGAACCGGTCGCACAAGTAATATAAAATGGGGGTTTTCCCAAGTATCAATCTCACAAGTAACACAGTAAGGTGGAGTTAATTTCGAGGAGAACTTGAGATTGAAGTCCTCAGGTCGGAGCTATCTAAGGGGAGGTTTTGATGTTGCGGAAACAGAAAATAAAAGGCTAACAACTACTCCTATGCAACGCCGCTATGTGATGCTTCGCCAGGCGGGATGGAAGACTAGTCGGGCCGCTATGCACCGAATCGCTAGGCAGATGGGCGAGTAGGCTTGCGAATGAGGTGGTGAGAACGGCAGAATGAGGGTCATGAGCACCTCTTCGCAACGCACGCCTCTAGCAATTGCTAGTGCGGCAAGGGTGGATGGTGGTGGATGGAATATGGCGCACCTCAAGCAACTAAAGCGTAAACAAACACAGAATCACATAGACATGAATCTAGTAAAGTTTACATCTAAAGTGCCACAACATCAAAATAAATGAAGTTTTAACACACATATACAACAATAAAGGAAGAACAAGGAAAGAGATCGACCGAATCCGAAGTCTTGCTGAGGATTCACGGTTGGAATCGTCGGGTTGTCAATCCGCGTCCAAGCTCGGTCCTCAACTATGTCCGGGGTAGAGAAGGGCTGTCACCGCCTTCCAATGGCCCGTCTTCTTCGTCTCACAATAGCGGACGAAAGTTGCAAGCTTCTCTTTGCTTGATGGCTATGGCGTTGAAACTTGAAATGTACCCAAGAGATGATGGAGGAGGCCGAGAGGAAGCTCCGGCTTGGATTTGGCGGTGAAAGCTTGCCCGGAGCACCTCCCTAGGGTGGAAGATGAAGGGGAACGGCAGAGAATGCGGAAAACGGTGGAGAAATGTCGAGCTCCGGATCCTCTCTTCATTAGGGCGAGACCTGCACTATTTATACAAAGCAGAAATGAACAATGCGCACGATCACAGGCACACGACCAGTGGTCGTGCGCACTATGTCCTGTGCTCGTGCGCACTGGCATGGAATATCAGGAAGAAGAACTGGGATAATGCGCACGAGTAGTGGCGCACGACAAGTGGTCGTGCGCACTAAGTCCAATGATCGTGCGATTACCCAGACAGGACTCCAGAAAAGAGGAATCAATGCACACGATCAGTGGCGCACGACCGGTGGTCGTGCGCAATATGTCCAGTGGTCGTTCGCTTACCCCAGGATGATTCTGGAAAATGAAGAGTAGTGCGCACGATCAGGGGCGCACGACCAGTGGTCGTGCGCATTAGATCCCATGATCGTGTGCAGTATTGCTGTTTCACAACCATCCCGGAACACGCACACGACCCCTGTACCGAAATGAAAAACCAATCACTGATATGTGCAGACATTCCAGGAAATCACAAAAAGGAGTACAAACTATAAAAATAACAAAATATACAACCACGGGCCTAAGTGTGCACTTCCTATGGAAATAAAGATAAGATGAGATATGAACGATATAGAACTAAAAGTGAAGTGCAAACGCGTGAAAACTAGCCCAGATGAGTCCGTAAATAGGTATATAAAGTGGACTCATCACTCTTGTGCCACCCGGAGCTTTTCTCGAATATGAGTCACGGCACAGGACATATTGCGCACGACCACCGGTCGTGCGCCACTGATCGTGTGCATTGATTCCTCTTTTCTGGAAAATGAAGAGTAGTGCGCACGATCAGGGGCACAACCATCCCGGAACACGCACACGACCCCTGTACCGAAATGAAAAACCAATCACTGATATGTGCAGACATTCCAGGAAATCACAAAAAGGAGTACAAACTATAAAAATAACAAAATATACAACCACGGGCCTAAGTGTGCACTTCCTATGGAAATAAAGATAAGATGAGATATGAACGATATAGAACTAAAAGTGAAGTGCAAACGCGTGAAAACTAGCCCAGATGAGTCCGTAAATAGGTATATAAAGTGGACTCATCACTCTTTTGCCACCCGGAGCTTTTCTCGAATATGAGTCACGGCACAATTCATCTCTTCAAGGGCTTCCGGACCTAGCAACGTCTTTCACCAACTTCAGCCCAAAACAAAGGAGTCCTACAAGGCCTCCCATATAGGGCCTCAAACGGGGTCATTTGCAGACTCACTTGGTAACTGATATTGTATGAAAACTCCATAAGTCCGAGGCGTTCATCCCAAGCACCACTGTGATCCAAAATATAACACCTGATCATGTCTTCTACGATCTGATTAACTCTTTCCGTCTGACCATTTGTTTGTGGATGATAAGCAGTGGAATACCTCAAATCGGTACCCAACCCACCCTATAAACTCTTCCAAAAACGGGATGTAAATATAGAGTCTCGATCTGACACGATACTAACAGGAACTCCATTCAATCTGATAACCTCATCAAGGTACAACTCAACTATCTTTTTCATAGAATATCTGATCTTAAAAGGTACGAAGTAAGCACTTTTAGTCAATCTATAAACTATCACCCAAACAGAGTCATGCCCACGAGGATATCTCGGTAATCCAGTGATGAAATCCACCAAAATACTCTCTCACTTCCAACTTGGAATATCAAGCGGTGTTAATTTACCACCAGGCCTCCTATGGTCAGCCATAACACGCTGACACGTATAACATTCCGCCACAAACTTTACTATATCATTCTTCATCCACGACCACCAAACAATCTGCTTAAGATCTTTATACATTTTTGTGGAGCCAGGATGGTGGGCAACACTGGAACCATGAGCTTCAGTACAAATTTTAGCCCGAATATCACCAAAAGCGGGAATGCAAAATCTACCCCGATACTTTATGGTATCCAACTCATCCAAGGAGAATTCAGGTAGCTCTCCCTTCTCAGTTTTATTTCGGAGATGCAACAAATCCAGATCATCCTTCTGGTGGGCTCTAGTAATGGAAATCCAAGAGGGCTCTTCTGCTTCAAAACTAGCAGTCACTATTCCCAACACCAATGTCCGTCAACAAGAATTCTTCTACCAATGATTTCACAGACAAATTAAAAATTTTGGCGGTCTTTCTACTCAAAGCATCGGCTACTACGTTAGCCTTTCCTGGGTGATAAAGGATCTCCACTTCATAATCCGCCACATATTCTAACCACCGACGCTGGCGCAGATTTAATTCCTTTTGAGTGAAGATGTACTTCAAACTCTTATTGTCTGTATATATCTTGCACAGTACACCATAAAATAAATGTCTCCACAGCTTCAGCATACAAATTACAGTAGCAAACTGCGTAGGATAGTTTGTTTCATGAATCTTCAATTGTCTTGATCCATACGTGATCACCTTCCCATCTTGCATCAAAACACAGCCAAGTCCAATGTGTGATACATCCACATACACAGTGTACTCAACCCCTTCGATAGGCAAGGCTAAGACTGGAGCAGTACACAATCTCTTCTTCAACTCTTGGAAAGCTTCTTCATACTTATCGCTCCAAAAGAATGCAGTATTCTTCTGGGTAAGTCTAGTTAAAGGATCCGACAACACTGAAAACCCTTTCAAAAATCTTCTATAATAGCCAGCCAGGCCTAAGAAACTCCTAATCTCCTTAGGTATAGAAGGTCTCTCTCATTCCATCACAGTAGAAATCTTGGTCAGGTCTACAGAAATATCATCCTTGTTTACAACATGCCCCAGAAATGTCACCTGAGATAGCTAGAACTCACACTTACTCAGCTTCGCATGAAGCTTATGTTCCCTTAGGCTCGTCAAAACCAATCGCAAATGTTGAGTATGCTCCTCAACACTACGGGAAAACACTAGGACATCATCTATGAACAAGATCACAAAACAATCCAAGAAGTCCTTAAACACTCTATTCATTAAGTCCATGAATGCAGAGGGTGCATTTGTCAACCCAAAGGACATCACCAAAAACTCAAAATGTCCATGCCGCGATCGGAAAGCGGTCCGTAGAATATCTGCCCCACGAAATCTCAACTGGTGGTAGCCTGAACGAAGATCAATCTTTGAAAATACAGAGCTACCACGCAACTGATCAAACAAATCATCAATTCTCGGCAAGGGATATGTTGGATCCCTAGTTTGATTTGGTCTAGGTTCACTAACTAGGACTATTGACCCAACATGTATAGTCAGGGTCATGTCTGTGTCCTAAAGTTTAGGCTATGTCCTTAGAAACATCCACATATGGACCAGCCAACAGAAGACAGCAGAAGACTCAAGACTTAGAAGAAAATCAAGTTCAGGAAAGTGAGTTCGACGTTCGTCGAACTCAGCTCGACGAAAGTCTTGCTCAGCTCGACAAACTCAGAGACAATTCTCTGAGTTGAGCTCGACGATATTCGAGCTCAGGTCAACGATTTTTGGAAGCACAACTTCAACATATTAAGTCCAGAATCCTTTCTCTGAACTCCAGTCGAAGAAGTTATGTTATCAGCTCGACGAACTTAGAGCACAGAACTGGCAAGTTTTATCAGAAAGCAGTTAGCTGTTCTCAGGTCGACGAACTTGGTGCTCAGGTCGACGAACAGAAATTATCTGGTCGACGAACATGATTTCTCTGGTCGACGATCTCTGGACTCAGGTCGACGAAATCTGTTCTTTGCTCGACGAATTCTGTGCAGATCCAGATTTGGATTTCTCCTTCTTTTATCCTAATTCTATTGCAACAATTCCTGAATAATCAATGCTTAATATTTTCTAAATATAATCATTAGAATGAGCATTGATTATGGTATTCATCACGATTATTACTTGTCGCTTTTCAATAGGATAGTTGGGAAATCCATTAATGCAGATATTCTATCTAGTCGTATTTCATTCTCCAGGCCGTCAGCAATTAATGAAGAAGGAATTCAAAAATTCAAAGGAGAAATTCGACTGATCATATAAAAGAGATTTTTCTCTTCTTCTCGAAAAAAAAGACAACAGATATACAAGTGAACAAGATAATCCAGACCAGAAAGAGAATACAAGGCACACAAAGAAGATCAACAACAATCACATTTTAATCCTTCTCTGTACTGAAAACAATCTTGTTTTCATCTTAACATTGCTGAAGAAGAAGAAGAAGAACATCCATTTCAAATCAAGAGTCTTCTTCAACCTTCACTCTAGGATTCTTCAAGGACAACCAACTTTTATCAGTCAAGAAGTTCCTGGATCTTCGCAAATCAAGGCTGAAGATAGAAGACCTACACCCTGAAGCAAAGCTCCAATCTTCCTGAACAATTCAATATCTCAGGGGGAGCTTTGACAACATCAAGATCCACTTATATTCTTAGTTGTTTTGAGAAAGAGAAGACACCATAAATCTCTCAACCCCTCTCTGTACAAAGGGTTCTTTAACTCCATTCAAAAGTTATTCCTTGGTTACAAGTCTCCTGATCAAAAGACTTGGGTTGGTTTTTGAGTACCTGATCAAAAGCTCATTGGTGGAAGTCACCTGATCAAAACCTATTAGTGGGTTCCTACCAGGGTGGTAGAAGAGTGGATGTACCAAGGTTGGGGAACCACAATAAAAGTTCTTATGTTGTCTAGTTGCCCTATTTCTTTTTGTTCTTGTTCTTCCTGTGGTAGTTTTGTTTTGTTGTGACTGTGCTAGATTAATCTTAGGTTACTCTTTTTACTTTCTGTTAATATTGGTATCTATTATTTGCTTTACTATGAAAATCTTATAAACAGCAAAAAGTTTTCAAGATACTCTATTCACCCCCCCCCCCCCTCTAGAGTATATCAAGTCTAACCCTCACTTTCAATTGGTATCAAAGCAGTGTTCCTTTGGTTGTACAAGCTAACCCTTGAACCAAAAGATCATGTGTTAAATCTAATATTTTATTTCTCTTAGGATTATTGTCACAGCATGGCACAAAACAAAAATTACGCAAGCACCGGACCTCCAGTGTGCAACTTAAATAAGTTTGTCATCTGGAAGGCAAGAATTAAACTTTATATGAATTCCATTGATGAGGACATCTACAATTCTATTTTGACAGGTCCTCCTCAACCAACTGCATCTACTTCAACATCAAGCACACATATTGTTCCACCACCTGAGTGGACAGATGCTCAGAAGAAGGCCAAGATTGCTGATGCAAAGGCCATGAATATTCCGGCTCAGACTATGTCTGATGACATCTTCCAGAAGGTGGCTGAGTGCACCTCAGCCAAGGCTATTTGGGACTCTCTTAACCAGATGGTAGCTGGTTCTGCTGATGAGAGGAAGGATAGAAGATCAACTCTCATCTCCCAATATGAGAACTTCAGGATATCAGGTCTAATCCCCTCCCCCCCCCTTCTAGAGTATATCAGGTCTAACCCTCACTTTCAGGATATCTATTCTTAACGGTCACCTTGTTCGATTCTCTATAATTGATGCAAAGCCTCATCGATCCATTCTTCTTCTTTACAAATAATACGGGAGTACCCCACGGGGAAGAACTTGGCCTAATAAATCCACACTGCAGCAATTCATCAAGCTGAGTACGCAACTCATCCAACTCACTCGGAGCCATATGGCACGGTGCTTTGGCAATAGGACGAGTACCTGGCTCGAGGTCTTTCACAAACTCCATCTCCCTCACCGGAGGAAATCCTGGAAGACAATCAGGAAAAACATTTGGAAACTCCCGCACCACTGAGATATCCTCAAGACGTTGCATAACAAAAGCTGTTTCTGGAGCAGAAATAGAAACAAAAAATGCCTCGCAACCAGACCCTATAGCACGACAAGTACGTACCACAAAATGATAGGGGAAACCCTGTTCTGAAATCCATAGACGCTCATAGGTTGTCCATTGTCCATCTTGAAGTCCAATCGCTTTGCCTTGCACTAGATGACCGCATCATACATGGACAGCCAGTCCATGCACAATATCACATCAAAGTCCGCCAGATCCAACCCCATCAGATCTGCAAAGGCTAGAAAATCACCTAGGTATATAGAGCATCTCAGAATTCCTTAATTAGATATCATTGAATCATCGAAGGGAAGCTTGATGTTGAAGGAGTCTCCTAATTGATCCACATCCAGACGATGTTTATCTACAAACCTCCGGGCCACAAAGGAATGGGTGGAACCCGAATTAAAAAGAACGCGTGCCCGCCTATTCTGCAGACATAACTAAATGAACGATAAATAGGGCAACAACGAGAAATAATAAAGATTAATCAAACTGGGTCTAACCAGATATAACTTGCGTAGAGGTTTTAGCTTCCTCCCTGGTCACCGCATTCAGCTTTCCTTTTCCTTTATCCAGTTTTAGGGGCGGCGGCAGAGTCCGAAGCGGAGCAGGTTGCAGTGGACTCTGAGCCTGGGGGCATGAAGTCTTTAGGTGCACCTTCTGCCCGCACTGGAAACAGACCTTGTCCTTTGGGTGCACCTTGGATGGTGAGCACCTACTGTTGCTTCAGGATGGCAGTCCTCTTGAAACACCTTTCGAAAGGGTGGCCAGGTCGACCACAAAAACTACATACTTCTTCACTTCTCTTCTTCGAATAAGGGCCAGATGTCCTTGAGCTTCCATCTTCATCACCTTTCCTCTTCTCCTTCCTTATCGCAGAACCTTGATTCTTGGCATTTTAGATCGCATCAACCTTCAGTGCGGCTTCCACTGCTTCAGCATATTTTCAGCTCGATAAGCGCATGTCAATTGCTGGACATCGCTTCTTAATCCTCCGAGGAAATGCTTCACTCTTGCTGCCTCTGAGGCTACCAAATCAAGAGCAAATCTGCTCAGATTACTAAACCCGTTCTCATATTCGCTCACAGTGAGCTGTCTCTGCTTCAAATGCAGGAAATTGTTCATCAATCGGTCTTGCTCGACCGAGGGTAAGAACTTCGTAAGCAGCATCTTCTTGAAGGACGCCCATGAGCATCCTTCCTTCAAACCTTCCTTTTCTCGAATCCACCAAGTCTTTGTCAGGCCTTTCAGCTCGTAGCCTGCAATCATTACCTTTTGGGCTTCAGCGATCCCCGAAAATGTGAACATCTCGTCCATAGTGATGATCCAGTCATCCAAAACCCTAAAGTTAGCACTCCCGTCATAAGTGGGAGGTCTCAATCGCTGGAAATGCGATATAATGTTCATCTTTGGTGGTAGCGTCACTTGGGGTACCAAAGGAGCAGGGTTAGCAGGAACGGCTTGAACCGCAGCAGAATCTTGCGCTAAAGGTTGCTGCGCGGGAGCGGCAGATAATAGAGACATAATTTGCGACTGCATCACAACAAGCTGCCTCGACAGAGCCTCATTAATTTGACGTAAGCTCTCAATCAACGCATAACTCTGAGCACCTGATGACTCACCCTCTGACTGGAGAGTCGACCTCGTCGTAGAATGCTTTGGTGGTATTTCTAAAAAGGTAACAAACAACTCATCAAAATTCTAGCTTACAACTAAGCCACTCAACTAGTTCAGACCATACTTAAATACACTTGCTTGTGCTGCAACTTGCCCTGGGATTTTATAATGATGCTATGTCCTACTTAGGATGACATCCTCTCTATAACACCCCCTATCAGTCACATAGCATATAGCAGTAGGTCCGGTCGGGGCCCGACGCCATATACCACAGACAGACCAGGTGGTTACTCAATGGAAACCATCCAACCAATCATAACGTCCTACACAGAGCATTCTAGTAGAAGCAGTTTTATAAGTTGCAATTAAAAGAACCCAACACCAAGCATGTATGTCCACTAAAACACCAAATATGAATGTAGTTCATACACAAGTACTGGCCTTAAGGCCTTACAAATGGTTTGTTCTTAATACATGTTTTCCATACCACGGCACGCAGGCCGATCATACATGAACAAAAGCATGTAAACACTTCAATTAGGACTTCAAGGGTCGGCTTCGCAATTTGGGCTTTAGCCCGCTATTGACCACTTGGTCCAGCAACACCTGCAAGCACAATCCACCGCGCGGTGGTAAACAAAAGCAACGGTCAGTAATGCTGACCAAATTATAACGATCTCGCCCCCAATTCGGGGCAGCGATGCTCCTTCCCTGCACTTATTAGCATAACCAAGCAGTGTATAAATATACATTTCATCACAGGCGTAGGCTCACACGGCCACACACCCCGTGCACTCAGGGCACATTCTCGGTGAACCGGCCAATGTCACGTCAATTTAAGCCATCGACATTCCGATCACACCATCGCCACTTTGACGGCCAAACATGAGCAATTTGTCTTCATGGCATGGGTCACGACAATTTAATCCATCGACCGCCGAAGACCCTCATCTATGCCAACGGCTCTAACCGAACGACATAGATCGGGTACGGTTCCGCCTAACCCGTGCTCACATCGCAACGACAATTTAAGCCATCTGTGCGGGTCAAACTTCTCCCGAGTCTCATTTCCATCACATTTCACATAACCCGGTTATGTTCAAGTTGGCTCCCAGGCCACCAAGTTGGCAAGATCTCGCATCCGCCCAGTGTTCCGGGTGCACCTTAGGGTTAATCCCCAAGGCTCCCTATTGCAATCTACCACGTAGAAAACCCGAAAAACAAACATTCCCACGGAGTCTTCTCCGGCATTTATGCAATGCAACATCACCGATCCAGACCAACATGTCTGGGTAGGCTTCATACATCATGCCTATGTCCGTTCTCGTTACGGACTCTAAACAACGGGGACTTTACATATCTACCCGAAGGAATGTCTCCAACTCACCGCAAACTCGCGAGAGCAGGCTTCCTATGCAAAGAAGGAGAGCTTCACATGCTCAAGTAGAGAATCATTACCCTAGCATTCTTCCTTGGCGCCATGGAAATGTAAGCAGATGAAAAGCACCACACTCTCTTTACCTCCGTAGATCCGAAGTCGGTTCGCGATTTGGAGCTCTGAAGCTCCTCCAAAGGCCGGATCTAAGCTTCTTCTTCCTCTTTTGCTCTCCTCTCTCTCTATACTTTAGAAAGAGAACCTCTCAAGTGAAATGAGGGTTTCAAGGGTCTAATCCCGTGTATATCCAAGCACTAACAGCCCCCAGCCGTCGGATCCCGAATTAAAGAAACGAACGGCCACGATCCAGATCTAAAATGCAGAATCTGGGCCGAACACGGCCTGTGACACGCCCGTGTCCTGGGCCGTATCCCTCATTCGCGGTCAAAAACGACGCGTCTCGAAAAACTCACGGGCATCCGGCACGCCCGTGTTCGCACTAACACGCCCATGTTCCAACTGACACGGCCGTGTGGTTGGCCGTGTGCCCCCATCGACACAGCCCCAAAAACAACCCGAGACTCACATGGGTCTTGCACACGCCCGTGTCCAATATGACACGCCTGTGTCAAACTCGAACACGCTTGGGCTCCAGGCTGTGTTCACTGTCTCGACACTTCGTCGAGCGAAGTTCGTCGACCACACGACACGGCCTTGGACACGCCCGTGTCCTAGGCCGTGTTCCGTCTCTCGACACAATGTCGAGCGAAAATCGTCGACTTCCCTGGCAGATCGGCGACACGAGCTCGACACGCCC
Source organism: Platanthera guangdongensis (assembly GCA_039583875.1). NCBI lineage: Eukaryota > Viridiplantae > Streptophyta > Magnoliopsida > Asparagales > Orchidaceae > Platanthera > Platanthera guangdongensis. The sequence continues at coordinate 50,030,612 of CM077165.1, forward strand.
TGAGACACGCCCGTGTCTCAGGCCGTGTTCGCTGCTCGATGATCGTCGACTCCAAAAAATCGTCGACCTCACTGCCAAATCGTCGACTCGAGCCTGACACGCCCTGGGACACGCCCGTGTCCCAGGCCGTGTGCCCCCTGCCAAATTCCAAATTTGGCTCGGAACGCCTCCCGTCGCTCTTTTGAGTTTTAGGGCGTTACAACTCTCCCCCTCTTAAAAGAATTTTGTCCTCGAAATTACATATAGGAAAGATAAGTATAAAATTAAATTGTACCTGAGCGGAACAACTCTGGATACTCGTCAAGCATAGTCTGCTCTCGCTCCCAAGAGAACTCCTCTCGACCGCAATTGTCCCATCAGACCTTGACCATCCTGATCTCTTTATTGCGTAGCCGCTTGACTTCCGAGTCTTCAGTCCGCATAGGCTTGACCTTTGTCGTCAACCCACTATCCACCCGCACTTGACCAACCGCGATCACTTGCGAAGGCTCTTGCACCGCCTTCCGTAGCACCGATATATGGAATACATCATGTAAACCACTAAGCTCCACTGAAAGCTTCAACCGATAGGCTGCTTCACCAACCCGCTCTAGAACCTCAAATGGATCAAGGTACCTCGGGCTTAGCTTTTTCAATCATCGCACCTGTGTGATACCCTTAAACGGCTTGATCTTTAAATACACCCAGTCGCCCACAACGAACTCCACGTTCCTGTGATTGGCATTATAGTACTTCTCTTGCTGGTCCTGAGCGATAAGCAACCTCTCTCGAATGGTACGAACCAAAGACATAGCATCTTCCACCTCTTGGCGCTTGTACAACTTTGACTCACCCGTTTCTAACCAAGACAACGGTGTGCGACATTTTTTACCATAAAGGGCCTCGAAGGGCGCCATTTGAATGCTCGCCTGGTAGCTATTGTTGTACGCAAATTCCACCAAATAAAGATGGTCTTCCCATTGCTTTCCAATGTCCAAGACACACATGTGGAGCATGTCTTTCATAGTCCTATTGACCCTCTCGGTCTGCCAATCTGTTTGCGGATGGAAGGCTGTGCTAAACTTTAACTTTTTTCCCAACATTTGCTGCACTAGCCTCCAATCATTGGACGTGAACCGCCCATCTCGGTAACTCACGATGCTGCGGGGCACACCGTGAAGTCGCACTATGTTATCCACATATAACTATGCCAACTTTTCCACCGGATCATCCTTCCTATGCAGAATGAAATGCGACACCTTCGTTAGCCGATCTACGACCACCCAGATGGCGTCGTTCCCCTTTTGCGACCTTGGCAAACCGTGCACAAAGTCCATTGTGATGTCATCGAATTTCCACTCCGGAATAGGCAAGGATTTCAGAAATCCTCCCAGCTTTTGGCATTCCGCCTTCACAAAGGCGCAAGTTTGGCACTTCGCCACGTAGAGTGCCACATCCTTCTTCAAACCCGGCCACCAAAACAGTTTCTTAACGTCGCGGTACATCTTTGTGCTCCCCGGGCGAATCGAGTACTTGGTATGGTGCGCCTCGTACAACAATTCCACCCGCAAATTGCCCACACTTGGGATGCACAAACGACCGTCTTTCCAAAGCAATCCGTCCTCCACAACAAATTGGGAATTTGACCCATCCAGAGCCTCTACCATGAACTGCTTCATATGGACATCCAAATCCAAAGCCTGTCGAATTCGAGCAGCCAGGTCATATTGAACTTCAGTCCAATTCAAAAGTGCATCAACACTTGACTGCTTATCTACACAAATAATCTCCAACGCCTCCAACTCCCGACCAACCGCTCGTCATGGATCGACAACCAATTGGCTTGAGCTGGGGCTCGGCGACTCAACGCGTCCGCAACCGCATTACCTTTACCTGGAACGTAGTGGATCTTGAATGTATAGTCCCCCAGAACTCCATCCATCTACATTGTCGCATATTCAGATCTTTTTGATCAATCAAGTACTTCAGACTCTTATGATCGGTGTCGATATCAATCTTCACACCGTACAAATAGTGTCTCCACAGCTTCAAGGCAAAAATCACGGGCGCTAACTCCAAGTCATGGACCGGATAATTCCTCTCGTGCACTTTCAGCTGTCTCGAGCCATAAGCTATCACACTTCCATGTTGCGGTATCACGCAACCCAAACCGCTGCCCGAAGCATCACTATAAATCTCATAACCTTCGGTCCCACTCGGCGAACTCAGCACAAGCGCCGTGGTCAACCGACATTTCAACTCCTCAAAAGCTCGCGCGCACTCTGGCGTCCAAACGAACTTCTGCTCCTTCCTCATCAAAGTAGTGAGAGGTAACGCTATCCGCGAGAAGTTCTCTACGAAGCGCCTATAATAGCCGGCAAGCCCCAGAAAGCTCCGGACTTCCGCTACCGTAGAAAGCTCAGGCCACTCCCATATCGTGACAATCTTCGCCGGATCCACTGCAATACCTTCTCCACTCACTATATGACCGAGGAACGCCACAGAGGACAACCAAAACTCGCACTTCGAGAACTTGGCGTACAATTGATTTCTCCTTAGCGTCTCCAAAACCAAATGAAGATGCCTGAAGTGATCTTCCTCACTTAGCGAGTATACCAAAATATCGTCGATGAAGACGATCACAAAATGTTCCAAGTACTGTCTGAAGGTCCTGTTCATCAAATCCATGAACACTGACGGCGCATTAGTCAACCCAAACAGCATGACCGTAAACTCATAATGCATGTATCTCGTACTGAACGTTGTCTTCGGGATATCACTCTCCCTTATTCGCAGCTGATAGTACCCGGATTTGAGATCCAACTTCGAGTACACCGTCGACCCAACCAACTGATCAAAAAGATCATTAATCCGGGGGATCGGGTACTTGTTCTTTTCTGTCAACTTGTTGAGCTCCCGATAATCAATACATAGCCTCAAGCTTCCATCCTTCTTCTTAACAATGAGGACTGGCGTGCTCCAAGGCGAAGAACTTGGGCGCACATACCCTTGCTCCAACAACTCTTGCAGTTGCACCTTCAGCTCCGTCATTTCCTTAGGCGCTAGCTAATATGGAGAGCGTGACGCAGGCTTTGCACCTGGTACGAGCTCTATCGTTCCGCTGAGGCGGGGCTCCAGGAAGGTCTACGGGGAACACATCAGGGTACTCAGCTACCACTGATATACTACCCAATGCGGGCTTAGGCTTTGCAACCACCACTAAAGTAAAGAACAGCTCTGCACCAGCACGAACTGCCTTCACTACCTGAAGAGCAGACATCAACGTCTTGCTCGAACCCTTCAAGCCCGTGAAAGTCGTCTCACGACCTGCTCCCAGCTTGACTTCCTTGCTACCGCAATCGATATAGGCTCACTGCTCTGAGTGTCAGTCCATGCCAAATATAACGTTGAATTCCACTAGCGTCAATAACGACGCTTGCAAATGGAACTCCTGGCTTCCAATTCGAATCTTTATGCCACAGATTCTATCCGCACACATCGAACACCCATTGGGCAACAACACATCCAACTTGTCCTTAGCCATCGAAGAAGGTACTCCGATGCGTGATATAAATCCTTCGGACAAGAAGGAGTGTGAAGCTCCTGTATCGAAGAGTGCTCTTGCCGGATTTTCACAAATCAAAACAAAGCCTAAGCAAGCAGTGGTAAGGTAACAAGCACATAACAAGTATTTAAAAGATTAACTTGCTATAAATTTAAATTTTACCTGTCACCACATCTGCCTGTTTGATGGCCTCCTGTTGGCCAAGATTATACACCCTTGGTTGGGCCAGAGCATAATGGGACGCGGTTGACTTCACCGCCTTGCCCTTCTCTTCATAAGTTGCTCACGGCTTCCTTTCGGACTTGAGACGTCCGCTCCAACAGTCACGGGCAAAATGCCCCGGCTTCCCACAGTTGTAATATGCGCCCGGGGTCCGATCTGTAGTCGCCCCAGAAGCACCAGCAGAGGGGACTGGACCCGAAGTCCTAGCTTTCTTGTTCCACTGCAGGAGCGGGCTGCTACATTTGCCTTGCAGGCTGCGTATTGATCGTGGCAAGCACTGCTTCGACCACCAATCGTATGGTCTCAGTCGATGGAGGTGTTCCCCAAACACGTGTATTTTCATTCCTAAGTGGACATTTATGGGTTCTTTTGTTGTTATAACGATAACGCACACACATGTGCTCACCACCCCTTAAAACGAATTCGCCCACGAATTCATTTTAAGCCTGACCGAAACCAGTAGTCTGATACCAAATTGTAACAACCCCTATTTGTCGCATATCATATAGCAGTAGGCCCGGCCGGGGCCCGACGCCTTATACCACAGACAGATCAGGTGGTTACTCAATGGAAACCATCCAACCAATCATAATGTCCTACACAGAGCATTCTAGCGGAAGCAGTTTTATAAGTTGTAATTAAAAGAACCCAGCACCAAGCATGAATGTCCACTAAAACACCAAATAGGAATGTAGTACATACACAAGTACTAGCCTTAAGGCCTTACAAATGGTTTGCTCTTAATACATGTTTTCCACACCACGGCATGCAGGCCGGTCATACATGAACAAAAGCAAGTAAGCACTTCAATTAGGCCTTCAAGGGCCGGCTTCGCAATTTGAGCTTTAGCCCGCTATTTACCACTTGGTCCAGCAACACCTGCAAGCACAATCCACCGCGCGATAGTAAACAAAAGCAACGGTCAGCAATGCTGACCAAATTATAACGATCTCGCCCCAAATTCGGGGCAGCGATGCTCCTTCCCTGCACTTATTAGCATAACCAAGCAGTGTATAAATATACATTTCATCACAGGCATAGGCTCACACGGCCACACACCTCGTGCACTCAGGGCACATTCTCGGTGAACCGGTCAATGTCACGTCAATTTAAGCCATCGACATTCTGATCACACCACCGCCACTTTGACGGCCAATCATGAGCAATTTGTCTTCCTGGCATGGGTCACGACAATTTAAGCCATCGACCGCCGAAGACCCTCATCTATGCCAACGGCTCTAACCGAACGACATAGATCGGGTACGGTTCCGCCTAAACCGTGCTCACATCGCAACGACAATTTAAGCCATCTACGCGGGTCAAACTTCTCCCGAGTACCGTTTCCATCACATTTCACATAACCCGGTTATGTTCAAGTTGGCTCCCAGGCCACCAAGTTGGCAAGATCTCGCATCCGCCCAGTTTTCCGAGGGCACCTTATGGTTAATCCTCAAGGCTCCCTGTTGCAATCTACCACGTAGAAAACCCGAAAAACAAACATTCGCACGGAGTCTTCTCCGGCATTTATGTAATGCAACATCACCGATCCAGACCAACATGTCCGGGTAGGCTTCACACATCATGCCTATGTCCATTCTCATTACGGACTCTAAACAACGGGGACTTTACATATCTACCCGAAGGAATGCCTCCAACTCACCGCAAACTCGCGAGAGCGGGCTTCCTATGCAAAGAAGGAGAGCTTCACATGCTTAAGTAGAGAATCGTTACCCTAGCATTCTTCCTTGGAGCCATGGAAATGTAAGCGGATGAAAAGCACCGCACTGTTTTTGCCTCCGTAGATCCGAAGTCGGTTCGCAATTTGGAGCTCCGAAGCTCCTCCAAAGGCCGGATCTAAGCTTCTTCTTCCTCCTTTGCTCTCCTCTCTCTCTATACTTTACAAAGAGAACCTCTCAAGTGAAATGAGGGTTTCAAGGGTCTAATCCCGTGTATATCCAAGCACTAACAGCCCCCAGTCATCGGATCCCGAATTAAAGAAACGAACGGCCACGATCCAGATCTAAAATGCAGAATCTGGGCCGAACACGGCCTGTGACACGCTCGTGTCCTGAGATGTGTCCCTCATTCGCCGTCAAAATCGACGCATCTCGAAAAACATACGGGCATCCGACACGCCCGTGTTCGCGCTAACACGCCCGTGTCCAACTGACACGGTCGTGTGGTTAGCTGTGTGCCCCCATCGACACAGCCCCGAAAACAACCCGAGACTCACACGGGTCTTGGACACGCCCGTGTCCAATGTGACACGCCCGTGTAAAACTCGAACACGCCTGGGCTCCAGGCCGTGTTCACTGTCTCGACACTTCGTCGAGCGAAGTTCATCGACCACATGACACGGCCTTGGACACGCCTGTGTCCTATGTCGTGTTCCATCTCTCCACACAATGTTGAGCGAAAATCGTCGACTTCCCTGGCAGATCGTCGACACGAGCTCGACACGCCCTGAGACACGCCCGTGTCTCAGGCTGTGTTCGCTGCTCGACGATCGTCGACTCCAAAAAATCGTCGACCTCACGGCCAAATCGTCGACTCGAGCCTGACACGCCCTAGGACATGCCCGTGTCCCAGGCTGTGTGCCCCCTGCCAAATTCCAAATTTGGCCCGGAACGCCTCCCGTCGCTCTTTTGAGTTTCGGGGCATTACACTCTCATCCTATTTACTCATGTTCCTATGATATGAATTCATGAATTCTTCATTCTTCTTTAAAATCATGTGTGTACACGTGTCATCATGTAAACCTTAACTTAGCACGCATGCTTATGCAATGATATATTATGTATCCAGTGCTATGCATTCTAAAAAAATGCCTTAATGCATGCATGAGCGGCGTACACATGAAATGTTATGCATCCCGTATTATATAACATATCATGCAACAAGAAAAGAAAACGTGCTAATGGGTACCCATGTGATGATAGTTATGAATCTCATACTACATAACCGTCACATGTTACCTCTTATGGTGGATCCATATACAAACACATATTATGCATCCCATACTATATAATATGCATGTATACTTCTTATTATGTTATGATCGTAGTAATTATGCTTCAGTTAAGACATACTCATGACACATCGGTGTGTGTATGCAAATGAAAGAAGGAAACAAACTAAATGAGATTGGCTGGTTCGACCAACTTGTCAAACCAACCTCCCTCTGAAACCAACTGTCAGAACCTGCATTTTTCACCGCCAATAAAGGTGTATCATAGCAAGGGAAAAAATGTGCGTCATGATGCCACGTCAGCAGGGGAAAATTACGAACGCTAAGGCAAAACACCTACTTAACCATGAAGAAAGATTCTTTAAGTTATTTAAAGGTGAAATCAGTTTAAGTGAGGAAGTTAGCTGTATCCCTCGGCTTAGTGGCACATCTAGTCCACGATAAGAGTAGTTAAACGCTGCGAAAAATACTTCTTTTACAAGATTAGACATCCTACAGCTTAAAGGTTCACAGAGGACACCTCAAGGTATGTAAGTTCTAAATTTATAATAGCAATAAAAGTAGATTTTTACGGTAGCTAAATATAGTGATTTAACATTTTAAAAACGTGCAATGCATGAGGTAATAGTAGTAGTTTTATACTTGAAAATACCTACCAAGAAATCCTAACATAAAATATCCCAGAGAGCAAGTAATTTAAATACACAGAAGGAAAACTAAACAGCTAACAAACATCCAAAATCACAATCCTGTGGGCGTCAACAAACCGACACGAACCCACATAAAATGAGTACGTCTGAACTATAAAAGTAAACAAAACAATAATCTGCCTCGCTATGGAGAGGCAAAACCACAACCAACACAGTTGCCCAGTGAAAGTTTATAGTTTCCTACCTAAATCACCTAGAGGGGGGTGAATAAGTGATATGTGCGTCTTTTTGTGGAATAAAAAATTACAAACCAATGCACAGATCTATCTACCAATCGAACACAGACGAGGCAAGATTTATAGTGGTTCCCCAACCTTGGGTACATCCACTTTTCCTCACCGATCTAGCAATATACTAGACTCGGCTACTCCACTAACTCGGATTGAAAATCAATCCCACCCTCGGAATAACATTCCTACAAACTCGATCCACAAAACGGATATACACTCGGAAGACGAAACTTCCTACAATCTCAGAGTTGAAAAACTCCTACACTCGGAGAAAACTTCTCCTACAATAATAAAATAAAATTGTATAGAAATACAAACAATGAATCTTGTCAGATTTGCAAGTAATCGGCCAGGATCTTCTTCTTCTAGACTTTTCGGCTTTATCAGATAGATGAAGAAAACCTCAGTAAAATCAGATCTGAATCTTCTTGACTTTACACGATCGGATAGAGGATGAAGAGTTGAGTGGAAATCTCGATCTGTAAAATCTTCTTGATCTGAATCCTCTGAAAATGAAAACCCTAGCCGGTCGGGAATCTGCGACGGCGACGACGGTGGTTTTCGTTTCTTGGAGAGAGAGAGAGAGGAGACAGAAAGCGGCTGCAAAAAATTCTTAAAAAATGATCTTCTTAAAATTTAGAATTGTTAGGGTTTGTCGGTTTAGACAAGACCTTTTATAGGATCAGAAAAGATTAGACTTAATTGAGTCATTATGAGAGATACGTGGACCAATCATGTCAAAGTTCATGAATAAGACCGTTAGTCTGGACTTAACAAATTTTCGGAAAAGTCAAAGTAAAATACTCGAGATATAACAGACTACTCGAGTACATGCAGCACTACTCGAGTAGGTAGAAGATGACTACTCGAGTACATGAGAAAAACTACTCGAGAGGGAATGAGATCATTACTCGAGTACATGGAGTCAACTACTCGAGTAAATAAAAGGAGAAAGGAAATCAGCTACTCGAGTAACAAAAATAACATACTCGAGTACCTAAGTACTTATACGAGAGGTCGAGTAAATTACTCGAGTAAAAGAAATACTACTCGAGTATATAAGAATGAACTACTCGAGTATAAGAAATAATACTCGAGACAAAGACTTAGAAAATTTCTGGAACAGGAAAACTGTATTACTCGAGTATAGAAAATGAACTACTCGAGACAAATAGAACTACTCGAGTATATGGAGATGACTACTCGAGTAATTCACTTAGAGAAATTTGAGAGGATAATTTTTATAAAACTGAGAGGTAAAAAGAAACTACTTGAGTAGTTGTCTTAACTACTCGAGAGCCATAATTGACTACTCGGGATACATCTTAACAACTCGAGTAGGAGTATTATTACTCAAGTATGAACCCAGTAACTTACTCGAGTAAGTAAAGAACTACTCGAGTACTTTACTTAGGAAATTTTTCTTGACAGAATTTTTCTTCTTTTAGAGGATGACCAGCATCAAGTCTTTTCACATAGTCCTAGAGCTTGAATATGAAGTGTATCCCAATAGAGAGGCTACACATGCGTCAACACTTTGGAGCACACAATGAGGGATTATATTGTATGGTCCTATGTTTGGTGACCCATTGTAGACTGACATTGGTCTACACTTACCATAAGAATTCCTGCAAACACATAACTCAAACCAAGCATCAAATACAACTTAATTCATCTTAGTTCAAGGGTGACTTCAACAAATCTGGGTTAGTGTGGATACAATACCCAACACCAAGGAACTCTAACACCAGCACGGCTACCAGCTACAGCTCTAAACCTGAGGCATTCCAAAGACAGAACACCTCAGTAAGAATGTACAAGTGATGGCAAAAAGTAAGCCAAAAGTAATCAAAGTCAAGGTGTACCAACCCAATACCAAAGGAAAAATACTAAAAATATTGTACAATAGTAAGGTACAAAGGTAAAAAAGGGAACACTTACATGAATCATCACGTAAAACTACAGCACCCCAAATGCACAAGACCATAAGGAGAAAAAAGGTCAAGATTAAATCATCAGGAAGAGGAAAAAACCCCTACTAGCCATCTGTGGTCAACTACACCAAAAAAAACCAAAATGGGCGGGGTGGCCAACCCCAAAGACAATTCATCCGTCTAAAAGCGGGGCAGACTGGATACTCCAACATACACCACAAATGCCCAAAAATCCGGTGGAGCCCCACAAAGTACTAATAGGGAGAACAAACATTGCGGCGGTGGTTTCGTTCACAAATAACACCCACAACAAAGGAAACCAGGAAAGAAAACCTTGTAAGAACCTGGGTTTAGAGCTCAGAGGCCCACCACAACCCTTCATGGTCTGGAGGCGTGTCTCACCCAATGGCGTCGCCATAAAGAAAACCATGATATAAATCTCCAGACAACAATGACACATCAGATTCTACTAGACAATTCAAGATTAGGAACGGTTGATCAACCCTTAGGGAGAATTTATAATCCTACACAACTCTAACGTGTCTTACTTAAACGTTAAGGAACGGTTATAAGAGTAAAATTCCACGACATGTAATACTAACAAGATTTGGTAACAAAATCAGGAGCATGGTGATTAAAAAACAAACTAAACAAGAGATCTAAACCACACTAAAATTCAGCAAGTTAATTAATAATCATGACAAAAAAGGTTAGAAATTTCTATAAATCAGGTTAAAGAACGGAAGAGAAGGAGGAACCATCACTTTCCTTGGTTTTACCGGGGTAAGGCATCCAAGTCGCACCACGGCGTAGATCGGAGCTAAAGAAGATGAGGGAAGTAGAAATCTAACAAGAATTGTCAAAATAGGGGTTAGGGCCGAAAACCCTAGCGAGAAAAACTCAAGGAATGGGGAAAAATTTACCACGATGGCATAGCTCTCGTTGAGAACTTTCCGGATCTATATTCGGTTGAAGATTTCGAGCATCGAGAACCGTCGGCGACCACTGGAAGGATAGCAAAAAAACTCTCTCTCTCTCACGCCACTCTGGTTTGGGAGATGAACATGAAAATCGGTCCAAATGAGGGAGGAAAAGAAACAGTTATATATATAGTAAGAGTATTACCACAGTACTTAAGAAAAAGGAACCATGAAGCTGAACCTGGCATTTCGAGAAGAGGTAAGGGGGATCTCGAGAACAAGCAGATAATTCTCGAGAACTAGAAGACATTCTCGAGAACAAAGAAAGAATTTCTCGAGAGCAGGCAACACCTCTCGAGAACAAGAAATCACCTCTCGAGTATAAGAAATCCCTTCTCGAGAACAAGAAATCACTTTTCAAGAATAGAAGGTAGTTATCGAGAACAACAAAGGCATCTCGAGAACAGAAGGTAGTTCTCGAGAACAGCAAGGGCATCTCGAGAACAGAAGGTAGTTCTCGAGAACATCAAGGGCATCTCGAGAACAGAAGGTAGTTCTCGAGAACAGTAAAGGCATCTCGAGAACAGAAGGTAGTTCTCGAGAACACTTCTCAGGAACGAAGGACCGTTCTCGAGTACAAGTCTTCTCGAGAACTAGAAAACAGCTCTCGAGTACAAGGAAAAACACTTCTTGGGAACTAGAACAGCATTTCTCGGGAACAACAGGACTCCTCGAGAACCAGGAGGACAGTTCTCAAGTACAAGAAAAGTTTCTCGAGCACAAAAGCAGAGTAAATTTTAGAAATTCTAATTTGACTAACATCCGGGATAAAATGTGACTCTGCGAATTTAGAGCTAGGAAAATCCCGAGAATCCGACGTACCATTCTTCAGACACTATCATCAAAAGCTTACACAAGCAAAGAAAATCCTCATAAGAATCCAAACACATGCTAAGACTCCAAAATGCTCGGAACGCAACAAAACTGGACATGTCCAAGTCGTCAAAACCTCAACCTTTATAACATGGAAGATATTCCAACCCAACAGAATCCCAAAATCTGGTTAAATAGGCCCGACTGATGCAAAAATGCACAAACGGTGCAGCGTCGTCAACAAAACGAAAATGGGGGTAACGTCCTAACGTCGTAATCATGATGTCGACTGAAAGTTAGGGTTAGATCTGATATACTCTAGAGTGGGGGTGAATAGAGTATCTTGAAACTTATAAGGCTTTTTGCTGTAAATAAAACAACAGTCCTAAGATAAAATAATCTACCACATGCATAGTAAATATGAACTAACTATCACAGACACAGCAACCTAACTAGCACAGCCACAGCAAGAACAAAAGTAAAAGATGGCAACCAGACAACACAAGAATTTTATAGTGGTTCCCCAACCTGGGTACATCGACTCTTCTACCACCCTGGTAGGAATCCACTCAGGTTTTTGATCATGTGACTGCCACCAATGAGGTTTTGATCAGGTGCTCAAAAACCAATCCCAAGTCTTTTGATCAGGTGACTTGCAACCAGGAATAACTTTTGAAGGGAGTTAAAGAACCATTTTTACAATGAGGGGATGAGAGAGTGATGTTTTCTTCTCTTTCTCAAGTACAACTGAGAAGACTTAGTGGATCTTTGATGTTAACAAAGCTCCCCCTGAGATATTGATTTGTTCAAGAAGGTTAGAGCTTTGCTCTAGGGTGGGTAGGTCTTCAATCCTTTAGCCTTGACCAGAAGATATCCAGGAACTTCTTGACTGATAGAGTTTTTGTTGTCCTTGATGAATCCTGGAATGAAGAAGGAAGAAGACACTTGATTTTGAATGGATGTTCTTCTTCTTCTTTAGCTTGCTGTTCTTTCTCTGCTCTAGGGATTCTAGTTTCAATGTCGTCTATCTATCTGTATGTAAGGAAGAAGAAAAATCCTTTTTATATTTACCATGTAATCTTCCTTCTGCATTTTGAATTTCTTCAGCATTGATTACTGACGGTCTAGAGAATATCTGCATTGATTGATTTCGTCAACTGTCCCATTGAAAAATGGCAAGTAATAATCCTAATGAAGGCCAGAATCAATGTTGCCTCTAATGGTAATATTCAGAGAATATTAAGCATTGATTATACAGGAATTACTGTATTAAAATAAGGGACAGAGGGAGGAAAAGTCCATGTCTGGGACTGCACAGAAATCGTCGAGTGAAGAACAAAATTCGTCGACCTGGGTCCTGCGTTCGTCGAGCTGAGAAGTTATGTTCGTCGACCAAATAATTATTGTTCGTCGACCTGAGATCCAAGATCGTCGACCTAAGAATAGATAACTGCTTTCTCTAGAACCTTGCCAATTTTGTGCATCAAGATCAACGAGCTGAGATTCTAACTTCGTCGACTGGAGTTCAGTGAAATGTTTCTTGGAATTTGAAATGTAGAAGTAAAGTTTCTAGAAATCGTCGACCTGAGAATTGATTTCATCAACCTGAGAACTGCTAACAGCTACTTGATACAACTTATCGAGACTGTTGTCCAAGTTTGTTGAACTGAGAACATGAATTTTTCGACTGGAGTATGATTCTGGACTTAGAATATTTGAAGTAGAGTATGCATCAATCGTTGGCCTGAGAACTACAATCGTCGAGCTCAGCTCAGAGAATTGTCTCTGAGTTCATCGAGCTGAGCACAACTTTCATCGAGCTGAGTTCGACGAACGTCGAACTCATTTCCTAAGTCTTTGAAGTTTCTCTAAATCTTGAGTCTTCTGTAGTCTATTGATGGCTGGTCCATGTAGTATTGACTCTAAGGACATGGCCTAGACTCTAGGATATAGACATGACCCTTGGTATACATGTTGTGTCAAATGATCCTAGTTTAGTGAACCTAGCCCAAATCCAACTAGGGATCGAACAATCACCCCCTATTTGGGTGAGGTCACTAAATATAGACACAAAATATTCACAAAGCAAGAAACATATATCTGGCAAGAAATTTTAAAATATGCAGCAGATATATATATACAGAAAGCTTTGTATTAGGAATTAAATAGACATTTTTAGGTCAACAGAAAAATGAAGACAGTTCAAAAAGTTTATTTCTTCTTCTTTTGCTCCTTGTGCTTCTCTTTATCTTTTTCATCAGGCTGAGTAAACTTGATCTCCCTATTTGGATTGGTTGTTTGTGTCTTTGTCATTGTCATATCAGCAGCTCCAATGATATTAAGGGAGGTAGCTCTTGGCACTACAGCTTCTGGATGCAGTTTCATGTAGTCATCAACATTAAAAAAATTTGTTAGCTTTAGCAAACCTGTTGAGTTCTTCCTTCCTGTATTTGGACATGGTAGTGTATTTAGAAGGATCCTTTCCTTCAACTTTTGCTTTGTTGATCATGGATAGGCCAAGCAATTCCTGGAATCTGGCCATCCTTGCAGTGGTAGCTGTTTCTAGATCTTCAAAAGGTACAGGAGGAGATGCAGGTCTCTTTGGACTTTGAGCTTTCTGATGTTCAGTAATTTGCTGCTGTTGATGTTGATGTTGTTGTTGTTGCTGCTTGTCTGATGAATAGTGCCTCTGCTGGCTGCTTCCTGAAGAGGAGGAGGACCTACCCTGATGTATCTGATATGTATGATATTGGGTAGTCCTCTGAGATGAAGTGCCTGAAGCACCAGCAGCAGGTGGAGGAGGAGGAGGGTCCTTCTTGTATCTCTGTGGAGGTGGTGAGTACTTCCTACTTTTCTTTCTTTCTTTCTTTCTGTTGGTTCTTGGACAACCACATCCATGCTGGCATGACCTTGTAGGGTGTGATTTTCTGAAGTATATAATAGGGAGTATCATTTGTTGGATTGGGTTTTGGGGCAGGAGGTGGAGGAGCTTTTCTTTTCTTGGAGACTTTCTTCTTGACCTTGGTCTCATCATCAGAATATTCTTCAGCATCCTCATCATCAGAAGAGTCTTGAGGATTATCATATAGAGCATTTCTTTCTTTCAGAGCCTCTGCAGATATCAGGGGTTTCTCTGCCTGGGAAGGAGCTGAAGGAGGAGCTGGAGCTGGAGAACTGTACACATCATTACATTCAGCAACTGATTTATTCGCTTCTTCTATATCAGTCATGATCAATTCATCAAGATCAGGCATTGGGGAATCATCCATAACAAAAGTTGGAGCAGAAATGTCTCTAGGAGGTGATGCAGCAATGAGGGAGTCAGATTTTGGTGGAGATGGAATGGCTGGAGCCTCTATAATGGCAAAACTAGGCTTTAGTTGCTTGGCAACCTTGGGGCTTATGGGGGAGGTGTAGGGGACCATAGCCAAATTGGCTTTATGCTGTGTTCTGGTAGAAAGTTCAAATGAACTGTATAAAAAATGCTCAACAAATTCAAAAGATCAACTGTGGGATTTATAATATAATCACCAACAGTGTCTATCTCAGCTAAAATAGGCTCATCCATATCAGTATCTGATTCTATTAAATCTATTATTGCAGAAGGATCTGCTATATCTTATGAAGAGTCAGTCATAAAAGAATCAAGTTCTGCTGTTGCTGCTGCTTCTGCTTCTGCTGCTGTTTTTTCTGCTGCAGCTGCTGTTTCTGCTGCTACATTCACTAGAACTTCTTCATCATGAAGCATCTCCCCTTGACTGGCTGCAGAAGGTCCTGGAGCCAGTCCCCCAGAAGAAGGGACAGGGGATAGAGCAGCAACTATGGCAGAGAGAGTTTGGATGGAAGTAGTGAGAGGAGCTAGAGCATTAGTTAGAAGTTTTTGAAGAGTGGGAGAGATGAAAGCAAGCAAATCCTTAGCAATATCAGAGAAATTTAAATAAAGGGATTTTGGAGCAGTGGCGGAGTAGGGATTATGGTGACCACAATTTGAACAAACAAAAAATGCACTAGACATATCTTGGTGTGTGTGGTCAGGTGCTAGGGGTGTGAGCGGTTCGGTTTGGGGCGGTTTGGACCCAAACCGAAACCGAACCAACATGCCTTGGTTTTTGGTTTGTCCAAACCGACCCGAACCGAACCCATTCGGTTCGGTTCAAAGTCGGCTCGGTTTTTAGTCGGCTTTTTGCGGTTCGTTGTCGTTTTTCTGCGAACAAACATAATCAAGTGCTTTTTTTGGATTGGTCATCTTCCCTTTAATAATTTCATAATCTTTATCAACTAAAGGTTTATATTAAATAAATAAAATATAGTTTTTTTGAGTATAAGTCAGAGAATGTTTATTAAATTTACATCACACACACAAACAGATATTATATTCGTGCATTTTTAGACATGCGGAGTTTGGGTATATTGAGGCAAACCTTTTTTATGACATCTCACAATTCTCTATAATAATTTGGACAAATTAAATACTAATAGATCCAACAATAAGCAATCGGAGCAATTGGAGTATCACGATTGATAATCATTGTCGTTATTAAATCAATTTAATATACATAACATCCTAAATAATGAAACTGTTAATAAAATTTTTTCCCAACAGAATTACTTAGGATCTGAAAAACTCTCTAAACCTAAGGAGAAGGGTCAGAAAAATCTCACCAAGCACGGAGATGGGAAAAGTGAACTTGTTTGTAGACCCAAAGATAATTTGAAAGTTGTTCGATCAAATACACCCCAAAACAGTGGTGAAGTGTTCGGTTCGGTTTAGTCGGTTTTCACAACTTGAAAACCGACCCGAACCGATAAGCCTTCGGTTTTCAAAAGCTCCAAACCAAACCGACACCGGACCGGGCAGATCGCTTTCAAATTCGGTGTGGTTCGGTCGGTTTAGTCGGTTTTCGGTTTTCGTTCCTCACCCCAATCAGGTGCAGAAGATGGAATTTCAGTTATGAGGATGGATTCTTGATGTGGGGATGATGGGGGAATCACTAAATTGAATGCATGGGAGGAGATAAAGGTGTC
Organism: Platanthera guangdongensis; assembly: GCA_039583875.1. Lineage (NCBI taxonomy): Eukaryota > Viridiplantae > Streptophyta > Magnoliopsida > Asparagales > Orchidaceae > Platanthera > Platanthera guangdongensis. The sequence goes on from CM077165.1 coordinate 50,047,038, forward strand.
AGGATCTATGGTAGTTAAATGAGGTGGAAGAGGGGACTGATGTGGGGATGGTTGTGGTGATTGGGAAGGAGAGTGTTGTATGGATTCCTGAATGAGGGAAGATGAGATTTCAGTGATATCTATTTGAGAAGAGGATGAAGGTGGAGAATTTGCAGGAGATGGAGCTGGAGTAGAGATGTGAACTGGTTGTTGTTGATGATGTTGAGGAGAAGAAGGAATGTTGGAGGTGGAGGGGGCCTCTTCTGGGGTTAGAGGTGCGGCTGTGACATCCCTAATGCTTTCAGAAGGCCTAGATGAGGAGGTAACTTTGGTGGGCTTGGTGATCCTCCTTTACCATCTACCAAAGAGAGCATAGGTGAGCCTCTTGGAGGAATTGATGAACACTATTGTTGATAACAAGTGTTCAGAAGCCCTTTCTTGTAGAAAAATCCCTAGTACTCGGCCGAAGCAAACTTCTTTCTTGGTGTTTTTCCCCTTAATCAAATCAAACAGGACTTGTCCCCAGTTAATTCTTTTCTTCTCCACTAACTGTTGAAGTATTAGATCGGACGGCCTTGCGGTCTTGTCTGGCGGGTTGTTGACTGCGCGGTCTAGCGGTTCCTTACCAACAGGTTCATATTCCGACTGTTGTTGTTTGTACTCCGAGCGGTCTGGCGGTCTCACTCAGAAGCCTGGAGACCGGGCGGTCTATCGGTCTCCAATTGTGGCATGTTCTCTTCCTGTTTGATTTGCCGAGCGGTTAGCCCATCTGTCTAACCTCGCCGCCTGTGCGGTCTCTTTAATTTCTAACCGCTCAACCCTGTACATTTTTAGTCCCACATTATTTGTTTGTACTCTCTCATATCTCCTCCATTCTATAAAAGGGAGGTCATACCTTTGTAAATGATATCTTTTTAGATAATAAACTTTCAATTATTCAAATTTCTGTCTGTTTGTTAGCTGTGTGTTCTCTACTTTTACATGGTATCAGAGCACTCGGTCCTTTCCTCCTGACTGAGCTCTATCTGTTCTCGCGGCTTGTTTTCTCTTCTGTCCGCTGCCCTGTTCGCGCGGCTTCTCCCTGTTCGCGCGAATTTCTTCGGCCTATTCTCTTGGTTCCCTTGCTTCCTCTTCTCTTTTGTTCGCTCGGCCTCTTTCAGTTCGCGCGACCTCTTTCCCTGTGCCTTGGTCTGCTTCCTGGCCGCTGGTGTTTTGCCACCGTGCCGCTGCAGCTTCTTCTCTTTAGCCTGCTGCGGTTTCGTCCTTTTTCGCTGCGGTTTCTTTCTCGTGTCCCGGCCTCCTCCTGAGGTCGTGCGGCTTGCTCTCCTTTTTTCTCACCCCGCGGCTTCTCTTCTTCTCGCGCGGTTTCCTGCCTTCTCTATGGCCACTACTTCCGGTCTCTCCACTCCCGTTATCTCTACCTCCACCACTCCTGCAGTTCCTCCTCCTCCTACTCCTTCGGGCAACCTTGGCACGCTTTCTAAACTTGTTGGCTCCAACTATCCCGATTGGAGCGTTTCTTTCACCTTTCTTCTTCGCTCTCAGCGCAAGCGTCATCACCTCAACGATGACCCTCCTCCTCTTAACTCTCCTCAATTTGATGACTGGGATGCGAGTGATGCCCTTGTTCGCACTTGGCTGGCCAACAGCCTCTCTGATGAGTGCCTTCCCTCACTCGCCATGATGAGACGGTCAAGGCCACTTGGCTTCACCTAGCTGCTCTCTATTCGAAGGGGGGCCAGACGTCCCGCATTTATACTCTTTATGCAGACCTCTTCGCCCGCCCTTCCATGTCTCCCGCTGCGGCTTATCAGCATGTTCAGGCTCTTGGTGCAGAGATCCTTCAGAATCGCCCCTTCTACGCGGACTTGGCCGACCAGCACAAACACTTCCAGGAACTCCAGGTTGTTTGTTATCTTCTCCGTCTTTCCGATTCCTATGATATGATCCGCCAGCAGATCTTGGGTGAGGCAGAATCTCATACTTTGGATGCCACCGCAGCTCGCATTGCTGCTGTTACTTCACTTCTCCAGCGGCCTATGTTGACCTCCCCCCTTCTCAGGACTCCTATGCTCACCAGGCTCAGCGGGGGGGCCCTAGTGGCCGCAGCCACTCAGGCGGGCGTAGTTCGTCCAGGTTCCTCTGCTCTCACTGTCGTCGTACCGGCCATTATGTTGACCGCTGCTGGCAGAAACATCCTCATCTTCGCCCTTCCAGTGATGCTCCTTCCTCGATCTCCTCCTCCTCTCGGCCATCTGCCTCTGTGGCCACGACTTCAGGTAGTGCCCATGTCGTTACCCAAGGTAAATGGCTGATTGACTCGGGTGCTACAAAACATATGACTGGCAACCCTCATTGCTTCTCTCTCCTTGAAACGCATGACCGGCTGCCCCTGGTTCGTGTGGCGGATGGTTCACCGTCCCCGGTTCTTGGGACGGGCATGGTTCAAGTCACCCCGTCGCTTCACTTGGAGGACACTCTCTATGTCCCGAAGTTCCCGTGCAATTTATTATCTGTTACTACTTTATGACGGCAACTTCAGTGCTCCGTCTTATTCACTCCCACTTCTTATTCTTTTCAGGACCCGAGGACCCAGCGGACGATTGTTACTGGGATTAAGAGCGGCGGCCTCTACTTCCTCGACAACGTTTCCGCTCTGTCCGCCTACTCCTCCTCCTCTACAGAGCTGCTTCCATGGCATCTTCGCCTTGTACATCCTCCTCCTCGGATTCTTCGACAGCTTCTGCCACACTTACCTCCGACCAGTTCTCCGCTCAACTGTGTTGCGTGTCAGCTTGGCAAACATCATCGCTCCTCCTTCCCGCCGAAGCAAGGTCGTGGCCCCTCTCGCCCGTTTGATCTCATTCATTCTGATGTCTGGGGTCCTGCTCCTACCCTCAGCGTTGGTCGGGGTAGTTCCTACTTTGTAACTTTTATAGATGATTTTTCTAGATGTACCTCGGTGTATCTGTTCAAAGATCGCTCCGAACTCTTTTCTATCTGGCAATCTTTTTATTTTATGATTAAAACTCAATTTGGCATTTCTATTAAATTTTTTCGCTCTGATAATGCTAAGGAATATCTTAGTCATGAGTTCTACTCTTTCTTTCGGCAACATGGTCTTCTTCATCAAACCACCTGTGTTTACACCTCCCAGCAGAATGGGGTGGCGAAGCGTAAAAACCGTCACCTCCTGGATTTTGCTCGCACTCTCATGATACAGATGCAAGTGCCCCGCTCCTACTGGGGCTACGCTGTGCTCCTCGCCTGCTATCTCATCAATCGTCTTCCCTCCACGGTTCTTCACGGCCAGACCCCCTTCTCCATTTTATACACCAGTAAGGAACATTTTCCTCTCCCTCTCTGTGTCTTTGGGTGTACGACCTTTGTTCACGCTCCGTCCGCTACCCGCGACAAGCTTTCCCCCCGTTCCACCAAGTGTGTTTTTTTGGGGTACTCTACCACTCAAAAAGGCTATTGCTATTTTGACCCCGTTCTGCGCAAACAATTTGTCTCCGCAGACGTGACATTCTTCGAGAATGCATCTTACTTCTCTCTTGACTCCCCTCTTCCTCCTGATGTCTCTGCTTCTCCACCGCCTCTCTCCGTTCCTTCCACGCCTATCGACGTCTCCCCTCTTCCCTCCTCTCCTCCTCCGTCTCCTTCTCTATCTGTCTCACCCCCTACTCCTCCTCCCTCTTCTCCGCAGCCATCTCTCTCTAGTCTCGGGCCAGCCTTCTCCGCCACGGATGCTCCGGTCATTGAGGCACGCATCGACTTGGATCTTCCCATTGCTCTTCGCAAAGGGGTGCGGGCATGTACTCAACAACTGCTTGCGGCAGTTGTTTCCTATGAGCGACTTTCTCCTTCTCGCAAGTGTTTTGCCTTGGCTATCTCTGCTGCTACCACTCCCCGCACCTACCAGGAGGCTCTTGCTATTCCTCATTGGAAATCTGTCATGGATGAAGAGATGGCTACTCTTACTGAAAGGGGTACCTGGACCCTTCTTCCTCCACCAGTGGGTACTGATATGGTTGGATGTCGCTGGGTATTTGTTATGAAATTTCGCCCCGACGGCACTGTGGATCGCTACAAGGCCCGGCTGGTGGCCAAAGGCTTCACTCAGACTTATGGCATTGATTACTTTGATACTTTCTCTCTGGTTGCTCGTCTCAGCACCATTCGGGTTCTTCTCTCTGTGGCTGTTAACAGGGATTGGGCTATTTCCCAGCTTGATGTCAAGAATGCCTTTCTCTATGGATATCTTCAGGAGGACGTCTACATGGAGCAACCTCCTGGGTATGTTGCTCAGGGGGAGACACAAGTATGCCGGTTGAAGAAGGCCATTTATGGCCTAAAGCAGAGCCCTCGGGCGTGGTTCGACAAGTTCAGTGGCATTGTGGCTACCATCGGCTTTGCAAGGTGTTCGGCCGATCACTCCTTATTTATTCGCAAAACGGCCTCGGGACTAGTGGTTTTGGCAGTGTATGTGGATGATATTCCTCTTACTGGTGATGACCAAGATGGGGTGGACTTGACGAAGAAACACCTCTGTCAACACCTGGTCACGAAGGATATGGGCTCCCTGAAATACTTTTTGAGGATAGAAATCTCTCGGAAGCTTGACTCGTTGGTTCTCTCCCAACGGAAGTATGCCCTTGATCTTCTACAAGAGGCAGGATTGACAGGTGCCAAACCGGCCCGGTTTCCCATGTCTATTGGAGAAGACAAAACATGGACGGACGACTCGCCTCTTCTATCTAATTTCACAAGGTACAGACGTTTGGTGGGCAAACTCATCTATCTCACGGTGACCAGACCCGACATCTCCTATGCTGTAGGCAAGGTCAGTCGGTTTATGCAAGCTCCTAGGGAGTGCCATCTTCAGTCTGCCTTGAAGATTTTAGAGTATGTCAAAGCAGCACCAGGCAAAGGGCTAATCTTTCAGAAGAATGGTCATCTGAGGGTTGAAGCCTACTCAGATTCAAACTATGCGGATGATAAAGGCGATCGTAAATCAACATCAGGTTTTTGTACTTTTGTTGGAGGAAATCATGTGACTTGGAAGAGCAAGAAACAGTCTGTTGTCTCCAGATCCAGTGCAGAAGCCGATTACCGGAGTATGTCGTCAACCACGTGTGAGTTAAAGTGGTTGCGGGGTCTCATTCTTGACCTAGGAGAGGTCTGTGACTATCCTCTTCCTATGTTCTGTGACAACAAGGCCGCTATATACATATACAAAAATTCGATCTTCCATGAGAGAACAAAGCATATAGAGGTTGACTGCCACTTCATTCGGGAGGAGGTTTTGAAGAAACAGATTTGTACTCCGTTTGACACCTCTGACAAAGAATTGGCAGATATCTTCACAAAACCGGTCTCTACTTCCTTCTTCCACATTTGTGACAAGCTGGGCATGATTGATATCTATGCTCCAGCTTGAGGGGGAGTGTTGAAGTATTAGACCGGGCGGCCTTGCGGTCTTGTCTGGTGGTTTGTTGACTGCGCGGTCTAGCGGTTCCTTTCCAACAGGTTCATATTCCGACTGTTGCTGTTTGTAGTCCGAGCGGTCTGGCGGTCTCACTCAGAAGCTTGGAGACCGGGCGGTCTATCAGTCTCCAATTGTGGCATGTTCTCTTCCTGCTGGAGTTGCCGAACGGTTAGCCCATCTGTCTAACCGCGCGGCCTGTACGGTCTCTTTAATTTCTAACCGCTCAACCCTGTATATTTTTAGACCCACATTATTTGTTTGTACTCTCTCATATCTCGTTCATTCTATAAAAGGGACGTCATACCTTTGTAAATGATATCTTTTTTGGATAATAAACTTTCAATTATTTAAATTTCTGTTTGTTTGTTAGCTACGTGTTCTCTACTTTTACACTAACGCAGCCATCACTAAGAACTGGTACCTGATTATATAATCATGTGTTGTGTGTTTTCCTAACAACACTTTGCTGACCACATCAGCAAAGAACTTGTATTCAGCCGACAAGTTCTTCTTGAGCAGTTTGTTGGGGTTATCGCCACAGTGATCCATTTTATTTAACATATCATTATACTCATCGACATCCAGTTCAATGTCTTCTTCACCATTCAGCAGACCGAAAATGTCAGTTAGTATATTTGGGGAGAGAGAGACTGAGTTACCTGCAATTATTCCTGTCATGAAATCGTCGGTTGTTGTAGAAGTAAAAACCCATTCTTTAACCTCAGTCATTGCAATCTTGATTCTAGTCGTCATGAACTTTTTCAGTTGTTTGTCGTCAAACAACTTCAACATTTCCACGAAGATTTTATCAGAGAACTGGAAGGAATCAAAATCGATGTCAAATCCCTTGTCAAATTTCATTATAGAGTAAGCAGTAGCCTGAATAGCCATGGTGCACCTGCAAGAGAAAAATGAAGATCAAGTTTTATGGAACTGAAAGCACGGGACGGAGGTCGAAGAAAAACCTAAATATAAGATTTTTCAAAATATGAACCGACAAACTCCATTCAGCGAAAAATAATTCGTCGAGCTTAGTCTGAAGCTTTGAAAACATTTCGTTGAGCTCTGTATGACGAAAGGTTTCTGAAGTAGATTCATCGATCTCCGTTCGATGAAAACAACTTCACTCACAGAGATTTCGTCGACCTCCGTTTGACAAATATCTCAAGAACCTTTCACAGTTCGTCGATCTCCGTTCGACGAACTTTGAGAAATTCATCGACTGCAGACAGAAACCAATTTAAATCTTCTCCATTTATCATACCAAGCTGATTTATAAAGAGCAAGTGATTTCATTCATCCAGTGGTTTGGTGAAAATATTAGCTTTTTGTAAATCAGTGTAGATATAGACAAGATTAACTTTATTTTTGTCTACACACTCTCTAATGAAATGCTGCCTAATGTCTATATGCTTAGTCCTATTGTGATGGACTGGATTTTATTCTATAGATATAGCACTTGTGTTATCACAAAATAGAGTTGAATTATTTAAGTTGAACTCATAGTCCAGGAGTTGGTTTCAATCCACAACATCTAATAACAATAACTGCCAGTTGCAATGTATTCTGCTTCAGCAGTTGATGTAGACACAGATGACTGTTTCTTGCAGAACCAAGACACTAATCTCATACTAAGGAACTGGCAAGTCCATGAGGTACTTTTCCTGTTTATCCTGTATCCAGCAAAGTCAGCATCTGAATATCCAGTTAAATCAAATTCTAACTCAGCAGGATACCAGAGTCCTAGACTAGGACAACTCTTTATATATCTCAAAATTCTTTTTAGAAAAACTTGATGAGATTCTTTAGGGTTCACTTGGAACCTAGCACAAAGACATATGGCAAACATTATGTCAGGTCTGCTTGCTGTAAGATATAGTAGGGACCCAACAATACCCCTATATAATTTCTGATCAACTAGTTTCCCATGTTCATCAGTGTCTATTATAGTATTAGTGGCCATGGGTGTTTTCTTAGCTGAGGCATCAGCCATCCCAAACTTTTTAATTAGCTCCTTAGCATACTTAGCTTGGGATATGAAAATTCCATCAGGTTGCTGCTTCACTTGGAGACCAAGGAAGTAGGAGAGCTCACCCATGCTACTCATTTCAAACTTAGAATGCATGAGGTCAGAAAACCTCTTACATAGTTTGGAATCAGTAGACACAAATATAATATCATCTACATATATTTGTACTGACAATATTTTATCCTTATGGTGCCTAATGAATAATATTCTATCTACCATGCCTCTAATTAATTTATGCTCTATCAAGAAACTAGCTAGTGTCTCATACCAAGCTCTTGGATCTTGCTTTAAACCATAAAGAGCTTTATGCAATCTAAAAACATATGAAGGATGGGTTGGAGAGATAAAACCTGGAGGTTGTTCAACATAAACCTCTTCATTAAGTACTCCATTCAGAAAGGCACTCTTTACATCCATCTGATAGACTTTGAACTTCTTATATGCAGCATAGGCAAGGAAGATCCTGATTGCTTCTAACCTTGCAACTGGTGTAAAGGTTTGGTCATACTCTATCCCTTCTTCTTGCCTATAACCTTGGGCACAAGCCTAGCCTTGTTCCTCATAATTACACCATGGGCATCTAGTTTGTTTCTATATACCCATTTAGTTCCAATGACTGGGTAGTCTTTGGGTCTTGGAACTAAATCCCAAACTCTACATCTCTCAAATTGGTTGAGTTCTGTTGGGTATTGTATCCACAACGTACCTGATTTGAAGAAGCCCCTGATCAAGCTAAGGTAAATAGGCAATGTTTTTTGATAAATTATTTCGAGTTGTGCTTGCAGTTATTCCACGCTAAGTGCACACCAATGTCAGGGTGCAGTAGGTCAATATACACGGGTCTGCACGACGTAATCCCTCGTTGAGCAGGTCAGTGTGTTGGACTATGTGTACTCTCTCTATTGGAGTGCACTTACTTTCAAGTATAGGGCTGTGATCTTGCAAGAGCAGACAAGGAGCAAAGATGGGTCAAGGAGCACATCATGGGTGGAAAGGCGAAAATTCGTCTAAGTGTAAATCGGAGAGAATCAGTGGCTAATTCCCGCCGACTCGATCCAACTACACTTCAAAGCAAGCAACTCTGATTCTAAGTAAGAATCGACGAGAATCACCAAGTGATTCTCGCCGATTCGGCGAGAATCACTAGTGATTCTCGCCGAATCGTCGAGAATCACTGGCTGATTCTCGCCGTCTCGACCCGGGCTGAATCAGTGCGTGCAACCAAGTCAACTTCGACGAGAATCATCCTTGATTCTCGCTGAATCGTCGAGAATCACCTTTGATTCTTGACGATTCGACGAGACTCACTTTTGATTCTCGCCGATTTTAACTTGGGCATTTTTCTGGAATTTCCTGAACCGGATTCTGCCGCTGGCGTTATCTTGAACCGGATTTTGGGTTTCTATTTATGGGACCCACAACGGTCATATTGAGTTGTCTACAGTATAAATACAAGATTATTTTTGAACAGTAGAAATACGGAATAAAATACACAGAAAGAAGCCGAGCACGAACTAACCCTAAAATCGCGATTTCCGCTCCGTCGCCGCCGTCGTCGCTCGAGCAAGTTGGTCGCCACCTTTGATCGAGATTTCTTCCTGATCTTCCGGCGATAGAAGCTTAGCCAAGCTTAGTGTCTCACGCGTCTATCCAGAGATCCCTTATCTCTCGATTTGTTGATCGGGAAAAACTTCCCCGTCCGAATCGATCGAGACGACTGATCCTCGTGTGACCGTTGGAAGCTCTAGCTAGCTTCGCTACGAAGTTTGGATCTCCAAAGTACAGCAGCCGCACATCATCGTCGCCGCCGAACTCGTGAACCGTGTCGCCGCCCATCTTGCCGCCGCCGGCTCCGGGGAGATCCTCTCCAAGAGAGATCTAGGGTTGTGTACTCTCTGTGGACTTCAAGAACACGTTGTCAACAAAGAGGGACACCTTAGTCTCCAAACGTAGTTTGTATCTCTTGTACATTCTAGTTTTTCTTTTGTTGTAAAGGAACGTTTGTTCCGAGTTGTAAGGGTTGGGTGCAACCCCTGTTGTGGGAGTGTTGACTCCTACGTGTGGAAGGGTTCCTTCCGATAGTGCAAGGATTGGATTTCAATCCTGTTGGTGAAGTGACCGAGTCGTCCCTTGTTGGGAGATAGGTCGAAGGGGGAAAGTGGATGTACCCAAGTCGGGGAACTACTATAAATAGCTTGTGTATTCTGTTGTGCTGTGTTGTTTTATTTTCGTGTGCAGGTACAATTTAAATTCCGCAAAAACGCTGCACGTCACCTATTCCCCCCCCCCCCCCCTAGGTGAACATAGTTGACACTAGGTGGACTTTCAAGTGGTATCAAAGCGAGGTTACTCATCAAAAAGGTTAACACCTTGAGTTGAATCCTGCCGCTAGTGTCAAGAAGGAGGCAAACATCTACTATGGACGGGCTCAAGTTCTCAGGCAAGATCCCAGTGTGCACTAGGCTCAACTTTCCTATCTGGAAGGAAAGGATCAGGTTCTACATGGAAGCAGTTGATCCTCGACTCTTCATGATCGTGGAGGAGGGACCTTATGTCCCCACTAAGGCCTCCACCATTGATCCTACCAAGAAAGTGCCGAAGACACTTTCTGAAATGGACAAGGACGAGATGGTGCTAGTGGGACTTGACAAGAAGGCACAGAACATTATGGTCAGCGCAGTTGATGACTCAATGATGCAGAACTTCTGCAACTGCAGGACAGTACAGGAGATCTGGCATTGCCTGATCATCCTAATGGAGGGCACTAATGAAGTGAGGGATGATCGGAGATCCCTCCTGAACCAGAAATATGAGGCCTTCAGACAAGGGCCTAAGGAAGAGATCAGAGTCACCTACGAGAACTTCCTCAAGATTGTCAACGCCCTCAAAGGATATGGAAGAGTGTTCACCAATGGTGAACTCAATGATAAATTCCTTAGGTCCCTTACTAAGGAATGGGACACAAAGATCTGCGCCATCCGAGAGTTTGGCAGACTAGCTGAAACAGACCCGCAAATCCTGTTTGGTAAGCTGATATCCTATGAGCTTCAGCTGAACACCAGGAAAGCAGAAGAAGAAGCAGAGAATGCTGCAGCCAAAGAAAAGACTGTGGCTCTAAAAGCCAGTCACTCCAGAAAAGGCAAGGGTGCGGTTTCATACCGTGCCAGGAAAAAGGATGAGGAGGAGGACTCCGAGCCATGCTCCTCAAGCTCAGAGCTGTCGGAGGAGGATTTCTCCCTCATCACTCGAGAGTTCAAGAAGTTCCTCAAGATGAGGAATCAAAGAAAGAGAGACGGTTCCTCCTCCAGGAATCAGAAGAAAAATTATTCTTCTGACAGGTATGCTTCTAGACCGAACAAACATCGCTCCTCTGACATTATTTACTTTGGATACAATAAGCCAGGACACGTCGTGGCCGACTGCTATCAAGGCAAGAGAGAAAAAGGGAAAGAAGAGGAGCACAAATCTTCGAGAGATAAGAAGAAAGAGCGGAGCTACATCGCCAAAAGGCCAAAGACACTGAGTGAGTCTGATTCCTCAGACTCCAGTGATGATGAGGAAGCCTACTTCGGGCTGGTGGGTCGCTCCGACTCAGAAGGAGAATGCCCCCCATTTATTGGGAAGGTAAAAGCTCACACTCCTCTCTCTGACTCCAACTCTGACCCTGAGTCTCAGGATGATGAACCTGAGGATAGCCCTTCGGCCCGTGAAGCGGAGCTCCTCGAGAAATATGAGCTTCTGCTCAACACTTTCGAGGAGTGTCGTAAGAGACTGAAGGCTGAGAAGAAGGAAGTGAAATTCCTTAAGGGTGAGTGTGTATCCCTAAGGGAAGAGGTCACTAGCTTGATTTCTCTCCGACAGGAGCACCTTGACCTGACTTCAAAGCATTCAGAGTCTTTAAAGCTCCTTGATCTTAAGCAGGAGGAAGTCGACAAGTTGGAAGAACAACTTGCGGCAGAAAGGAAGATCGTCAAGAGCTTCTCTATGCCAAAAACAGTTCTTCCAATTCATTGATACCTTCTCTGCTCAGGCCAAAGGAGCTGGCTTGGGGCATGTAGGGGTATCTGGTTCCTCATCCAGGAGAAACAGGAACCAGAGGAAGAATAAGGCTGCCAAGAATGCCTCTGCTGATGAAAAGGGTAAGGCTCCTCTTAGTCCTGTTGCGTTCAGAAAGCCTAGCTTTCCTTGCAACCAGCATGACTTTGAATCAACCTTTGGTCATCATTTCCGGCCCTCGGTTGCAAAGCCAAAGAGCCGATATGATGGTTGGACCTTTCCCCGGAACTTCGGTGAGAGTGCCTTCAAGGCACCTTATGAGGAAATCCACATGGGAAATTATGGTCAATTATCTAGCGGCCATAATGGAAAGCAGGCACCAAAAGCCAAGCCTGTTATACAGAAGGTGACGAAGTCATGTGACTGCTGTCACCATGAGGCCTCCACCTCCAGATCCAAGGCCCCAGCTGTACCCACTGTTCCCAGGGTAAGGCAGGAGCCTAGGAAGAGGTACTACAGATTCGACTGTTGGTGCTGTGGCAAAGTCGGTCACTTTGCCGTGGATTGTTGGTTTAATCCAAGGTATTACGAGACTCCCTATGTTAGCAATGCGAGGCCGACCACTCGTAGGGTTAACCAACTGAGGGGGAGTGTGCTAACCAGGAATCTTGGACCCAAGTTCAATTGGGTTCCTAAGGCAAATTAATTTTGTTTTGCAGGAATGTCCAAAGGCCACCAAAACGCCGATCTGGTATTTGTACAGTGGATGCTCCCGGCATATGACTGGGACAAGAAGCCTGCTGCGTGATTACACTCCAGTCGAGAATGGACCCAAAGTCATCTTTGGAGGGTCAGATCGAGGAGTCACCAGAGGTTACGATATGATTTCCAACGGTATAATCTCTATCACCGATGTGGCTTATGTTGAAGGGTTAAACCATAACCTGATCAGTGTAAGTCAGTTATGTGACAAAGGTTATGACGTTAAGTTCTGCAAGGATAAATGTCTGATAATTTCACGTACCTCTTCTGAGACGGTATTATCAGGCATTAGGAGCAGAAATATCTTCTGCTTAGATTTTCTCAGTGTAGATTCATCTACCCCCATATGCCTTATGGCAACAGGCAGTGCATCTCTTTGTGATCAATGGCACAAGAGAGTGGCACATATTAATTTCAAGACAATTAGTATGTTGTTTTCTAAGAACTTAGTAAGGGATGCTCCCAGTATCAAGTGCATCAAAGATAGCCCCTGTCCTGCATGCCAGACGGGCAAACAGACTCGGGCTACCTTTAAGAGCATCGCAGACAAAGACTCTTCCCGATGTTTTTACCATTTACATATGGACTTGTTTGGTCCAATGCAAGTTCATAGCTTGGGAGGCAAGTCCTATACGCTAGTGATAGTTGATGATCATTCTCGGTTTACATGGGTGTTCTTTTTGAAACGAAAGTCAGATACGTTTGACATCTTCACTAGTTTTGTCAAGCAGGTTCAGAACGAATTTAACTGCTTAGTGGTCAAAATCAGAAGTGATCATGGAACAGAATTCGAATCTGGTGCTATGACAGAATTTTGTGAAGAACAAGGTATCTTTCATGAGTTTTCCTCCCCGCGCACTCCTCAGCAAAATGGAGTTGCGGAGAGGAGAAATAGAACTCTCATTGAAGCCTGCACGACAATGTTGAAAGACGCTTCTCTCCCGGAATACTTCTGGGCAGAGGCTGTCAATACAGCTTGTCATGTACAAAACCGAGCATTGATCAACAAGCATCATCGTAAGACGCCTTACGAGCTTCTGAAAGGCAGGAAACCAACCATGTCCTACTTGAGGATTTTTGGTTGCAGATGCTATGTACTGAATAATGGGAAGCACCCGCGTACTAAATTTGGTGAAAAATGCTTCGAAGGCATATTCATGGGCTATAGTTCCCACAGTCGGGCATATAGGGTCTTCAATAAGAAAACCCTAGTGGTAGAAGAATCAATAAATGTTGTATTTGATGAAGGAAGTTTGCTTAACAGCAATTCTTCCAGTGGTATTATTGAAGATGCAGGTGCACGACTTGAACAGCTGAGTCTGGATGAGACCGCTAAAGATGACACTCCTAAGTACGTCAAAGTTTCCACCTCCACGTCATCTGAAAATGTTGAAGATTAAAATGGAACAAATCTCTTAGAAGAAGGAGAAGCCCAAGAAGTAGTCGAAGCTCCAGACGCCAGACTTCTAGAGCTCCGGCACGTGAGGGATCATCCTAGAGATCAGATCATCGGAGATCCTCGTGTCGGTGTCAGAACTCGAAGAGGTACTATTAACGAAGTATTGCATCTTAGCTTCCTGTCACAGGTTGAGCCAAAGAAGTTCGACGAGGCGAACAAAGATGCGGCATGGATTCTGGCCATGCAAGATGAACTACATCAATTCGAACGTTGCAACGTCTGGACGCTAGTTCCCAGACCATACAAGCAGAATGTGATTGGCACCAAGTGGATCTTCAGAAACAAGCTGGATGAACATGGTGTTATCATAAAGAACAAGGCAAGGCTGGTGGCTCAAGGTTACAGACAGGAGGAGGGGATTGACTTCGACCAGACCTTCGCACCAGTAGCAAGGCTCGAGGCAATCAGATTGTTCCTGGCGTATGCTTCGCACAAAGGATTCACAGTCTATCAAATGGATGTGAAATCAGCATTCCTGAACGGAGACCTGAAAGAGGAAGTATACGTCGCTCAACCCCCAGGTTTTGTCAATCCTACTTATCCCAATCATGTGTATTTCCTCAATAAAGCTCTATATGGTTTAAAACAAGCTCCACGAGCTTGGTATGAGACTTTATCTAGTTTTCTTCTTGAGAACAAGTTCTCTAGAGGTAAAATAGATAAAACATTGTTTCTCAGGGAAGTCAAAGGCAAGATTTTGCTGGTGCAAATCTATGTCGATGACATTATATTCGGCTCAACAGACAACATTCTTTGCAAAAAGTTTTCTAAACTTATGCAAGGAAAGTTTGAAATGAGCAGTATGGGAGAGCTCAAGTATTTCTTAGGACATCAAGTGAAACAGTCTGAGGATGGAATCTTCATCTCTCAGACGAAGTTCACAAATGAACTCCTGAAGAAATTCGGTATGGTGAGTGCAACCTCTATGAGGACTCCAATGGGATCCACTATGTCTCTGGATAAGGATGAGAAAGGTAAACCTTTCGATGAAACCAAATACAGAAGCATCATTGGATCCCTGCTCTACCTTACTGCCAGTAGACCGGATATCATGGTCTCCACATGTGTCTGTGCCAGATATCAGGTGAACACTAAGAAATCTCACTATGTCGCTGCAAAGCGAATTCTAAGATACCTTAAAGGTACTCCCAATCTTGGCTTGTGGTACCCGAGAAACAATGATGTCGAGCTAATAGGTTTTTCAGATGCTGATTTTGCAGGGAGTAGGGATGACAGGAAAAGCACTTCCGTGACGTGTCAATTCCTCGGAAGAAGGCTTATCTCATGGAACAGCAAGAAGCAGAATTGTGTAGCTACCTCCACAGCAGAGTCTGAGTACATCTCGGCAGGCAGCTGTTGCGCACAGCTCCTATGGATCAGAAACCAGTTAGCTGACTATGACCTTCAGTTCAAGGAAATACCAATGTACTGCGACTCCTCCAGTGCAATTGCAATTGCCAACAACCCGGTATCGCACAGCAGAACGAAGCATATTGAAGTGCGATACCACTTCATTCGGGAGCACGTGGAGAACAAGGACATTTCTCTCTGTTATGTCCCCACGGACAAGCAGATTGCAGATATATTCACAAAGCCCTTAGACGAAGCCAAGTTCAATCTCTTCAAAACTGAATTGGGTATGCTCAATTATGAAGAATGAAGACTGCAGAAGCTCCAGGATCATGCATCTAGAGGGAGCCTCTGCAAGGTACTCAAGTTGAGCACAGGCGCCAGAACTGAGGGGGAGCAAGGTACTCAAGTATGAGCACTGGTGCAAGAACTGAGGGGGAGCAAGGGGTCAAATGCTACAGATCCCGATTTGTAGAAGCCGAAAAGGGGGAGATTACCCTCTCGGCTAAGGCTAAGGTGGCTCCAAGCATGCTCCCAAGAAATTGGTATTGGTAATGAATAACTCACTCAACTCAATTTCAGGTTTATGATTTTCATTCCTATACGCTTTATTCACCTTAGCTTGTAGGGTTTAGGCTTCTTCAAATAGGGGGAGATTGTTGGGTATTGTATCCACAACGTACCTGATTTGAAGAAGCCCCTGATCAAGCTAAGGTAAATAGGCAATGTTTTTGATAAATTATTTCAAGTTGTGCTTGCAGTTATTCCACGCTAAGTGCACACCAATGTCAGGGTGCAGTAGGTCAATATACACGGGTCTGCACGACGTAATCCCTCGTTGAGCAGATCAGTGTGTTGGCCTACGTGTACTCTCTCTATTGGAGTGCACTTACTTTCAAGTACAGGGATGTGATCTTGCAAGAGCAGACAAGGAGCAAAGATGGGTCAAGGAGCACATCATGGGTGGAAAGACGAAAATTCGTCTAAGTGTAAATCAGCGAGAATCAGTGGCCAATTCCCGCCGACTCGATCCAACTACACTTCAAAGCAAGCAACTCTGATTCTAAGTAAGAATCGACGAGAATCACCAAGTGATTCTCGCCGAATCGTCGAGAATCACTGGCTGATTCTCTCCGTCTCGACCAGGGCTGAATCAGTGCGTGCAACCAAGTCAACTTCGACGAGAATCATCCTTGATTCACGCCGAATCGTCGAGAATCACCTTTGATTCTCGACGATTCGACGAGACTCACTTTTGATTCTCGCCGATTTTTACTTGGGCATTTTTCTGGAATTTCCTGAACCGGATTCTGCCGCTGGCGTTATCTTGAACCGGATTTTGGGTTTCTATTTATGGGACCCACAACGGTCATATTGAGTTGTCTACAATATAAATACAAGATTATTTTTGAACAGTAGAAATACGGAATAAAATACACAGAAAGAAGCCGAGCACGAACTAACCCTAAAATTGTGAGTTCCGCTCCGCCGCCGCCGTCGTCGCTCGAGCAAGTTGGTCGCCGCCTTTGATCGAGATTTCTTTCTGATCTTCCGGCGACAGAAGCTTAGCCAAGCTTAGTGTCTCACGCGTCTATCCAGAGATCCCTTGTCTCTCGATTTGTTGATCGGGAAAAACTTCCCCGTCTGAATCGATCGAGACGACCGATCCTCGTGTGACCATTGGAAGCTCTAGCTAGCTTCGCTACGAAGTTTGGATCTCCAAAGTACAGCAGCCGCACATCGTCGTCGCCGCCGAACCCGTGAACCGTGTCGCCGCCCATCTTGCCGCCGCCAGCTCCGGGGAGATCCTCTCCAAGAGAGATCTAGGGTTGTGTACTCTTTGTGGACTTCAAGAACACGTTGTCAACAAAGAGGGACACCTTAGTCTCCAAACGTAGTTTGTATCTCTTGTACATTCTAGTTTTTCTTTTGTTGTAAAGGAACGTTTGTTCCGAGTTGTAAGGGTTGGGTGCAACCCGTGTTGTGGGAGTGTTGACTCCTACGTGTGGAAGGGTTCCTTCCGATAGTGCAAGGATTGGATTTCAATCCTGTTGGTGAAGTGACCGAGTCGTCCCTTGTTGGGAGATAGGTCGAAGGGGGAAAGTGGATGTATCCAAGTCGTGGAACCACTATAAATAACTTGTGTATTCTGTTGTGCTGTGTTGTTTTATTTTCATGTGCAGGTACAATTTAAATTCCGCAAAAACGCTGCACGTCACCTATTCCCCCCCCATAGGTGAACATAGTTGACGCTAGGTGGACTTTCAAGTTCATCTTGTATTGCAACGATCCGATGGGGATCTTGCTCAGCATCTTTTATGGATTGAGGCTAAACTTGAGAGAGAAAACAGGCATGCATCATATCTTGGTTGAGTTGATGCATTATCTGTACACCTACTGATATGTCTCCAATCACTTGAGATCTGGGATGATCCCTTAGTGTGACAAGATCAGTGGGTAGAGTTGGTTCAGCAACAGCATTTGGATTTAATTTCTCTTGTGGAATAATATCTATTGTTGAATGAAGTTCAACCACTTCTGTGCTTTCCTCTTCACTGTCTTCATCAACCTGTGGAGGAGAGGGTGATATAACCTCTTGTAGAAGGTTTAATTCACCCAATTTCTCACATAAGTGAGGTACCTGCAAGGTGCTATTGGTAGAAATCTCTTTCTCCTTGTAAGACATGTTAGTCTCATCAAAAGTAACATGAATTGATTCTTCAATTTTTAAAGATGATTTGTTAAACACCCTATAAGCTTTGCTTACTTGGGAATATCCTAGAAAAATTCTCTCTTCAGCATTAGCTCAAATTTTCTAATATATTTCTTGTTGTTATTATGTATATAACATATGCAACCAAAAACTTTAAAATATGTGATTTTAGGTTTCTTCCCTTTAAACAATTCATAGGGAGTCCTATTCTTAAGTTTATGTATTAAACTTTTGTTCAATACATAGTTTGTTGTGCTTACAGCCTCTACCCAAAAGGATATGGGCATGTAAGCATCTACAAGTAATGTGTCTGCAGCTTCAATTAAGGTTCTGTTCTTTCTTTCAGCTACCCCATTTTGTTGGGGAGTTCTAGGAGCTGAGAAGCAATGTCTGATACCTTCCTTTTCACAGAACTCGTACATAAGAAGAGACTCAAACTCTATACCATGATCACTTCTGATCGATGCAACAAGAGTAGAGTACTCAATCTGTATGGTCCTGAGAAAACCTGTAAGAACTTTGAATGTATCTGACTTAGATCTTAGAAAGAACACCCAAGTGAATTTTGAGAAGTCATCTATAATGACTAGAGTATAGGATTTCCCTCCTAAGCTTTGTACAGCAATAGGCCCGAAAAGGTTCATGTGTAGCAAGTATAAAATCCTAGGTGAATCACTCTTATTTACTGATTTAAAACTAGTTGCCTAGTTTACCTTCTTATAGTGACCAGAAGGTAAACCTCTCACAAGGTTGTCTTTAGATAGCCTAACAATGTTTTTCATGTTAACATGTCCTAGCCTTTTATGTCAAATATCATTTTGATTGCTAACTATAT
The DNA here is from genome assembly GCA_039583875.1 of Platanthera guangdongensis. Classification (NCBI taxonomy): domain Eukaryota; kingdom Viridiplantae; phylum Streptophyta; class Magnoliopsida; order Asparagales; family Orchidaceae; genus Platanthera; species Platanthera guangdongensis. The sequence continues at coordinate 50,065,652 of CM077165.1, forward strand.
TAAGCAAACAGATGTCTGAAGGTGTAGAAAGAAAATCTACTATATATATGTTACCTTGTCTATTTCCAATTAAAACAGTTTGTTTTTCTTTATTAGAAATAATACAAGATGTTGAGTTAAAGTGTACATGATAACCTTCATCACATAATTAGCTTATAGAGATGAGGTTATGCTTGAGCCCACTTACATATGTCTCCTTTTTGAAAGTGACTGCTCCAATCTTTACTTCTCCAAGGCCTTCAGTCTGGCCACACTTTAAATCACTAAAGATCACCTTTCATCCCAGCTTGGACTTGTAGTTAATTAAATTGTCCTTGCTGCCAGACATATGTTTGGAGCATCCACTGTTCAGGTACCATTTTTGGTTAACAGCTGGACAGCTCTTTTCCTGCAATGAAAATAGTTAGTTGTTCTTGACCCAGGTTACCTTGGGTCCTTTATTTTGTTGATAAGAGAAACTAGATATTACTGAGAATTCAGGTTGAGATTTATATCCTAAGGGGTGATATATTCTAGGAGGAATTGTCCAATCAACAAGTGGATCAAAAGGTTTCCTAGTTTGATTCAAGTTTCTGTTATAATTATGATTTTTATTAAGTCTATCTGGGATCGACGAAAAGTTGTGAGTTCGTCGACCAGAGTTCGACGAAATGGTATGAGATCGTCGATCTCTGCTCAGAAAATGAACATATCCATTTTTTGTGCCCCAAGTTTGTCGATCTCTGCTCGACGAACCATACACAGTTCGTCAATCGCAGTAAGACGAATAATTATTATATTGATTTGCGTTCAGTGTTCGTCGACATGAGTTCGACGAACTGGCCACATTTCGTCGATCTGAGTTCGACGAAATCTGTAGAACTTTGTTTTTACTTAATGTCTTCTAGTTTTTGTTATTTTGATTTTTAGGTAATTCTTCTATGGTTTGTTTATTGTTTATTACCTCTTTACCCTTAGCTGCAACGAATCTGATGGGGGTTGATAATATGTTCTTCTTGAGAATGGGGGGTAAACTTGATGATGCACCCAAGCCTAGTTTGTCATTCAGTCTGGCATTAACTGTGCTTGTGATGTCCATCAGCTTAAGGCTTTTCCCACTAAGAGACTCCTCAAGTTGTTTGGCCTCACATAGCTCTGCTTTTAAAGAGTTAATTTGTTCATTAGCTAGAGTTAGTTCTTCTTTTAATTTGGTGTTTTCAGAAATCATATTTTCCTGATTAGATAGTTTTTCCCTAAGTGTTTTGATTTCCTTTTCAGAGTTTATTAAATCAATGCACATAGTCTTAAATTCAATTTTAAAACTATCAGAATTATAGTTAAAAGATGATAATACCTGATCAGCTTCAAATTCTGAATCTCCTTTATTATCAGATGCATCCTCTTTATCTAATTGACTTCTAGAGGCATCAATAGCCATGAGGCAGACTTCCTTGGCCCTTGCCTCTTCTTCTTCTTCACTAGAACTAGAAGATGTGGATTCATCTTCAGTGTCACTCCAGTTTTCAGCTACAAAACCTTTCTCCTTCTTTTTATATTTTCTGGAAGAAGACTTGCTGCTGTGTTGTTTTCTGAAGTCCTTCTCTCTTCTTCTTTCTTTCTTTTGATTCTTTGGACACTCTAAGATGAAGTGTCTAGGTTTCCTGCAGCCAAAGCAAACTACTTCTTTAGTAGGAGTTTTGTCATACCTTGGCTTCTCATCCTGTCTGGATGATTTTCTTCTGAAGTCTTTCCTTGCCATTTTGTAAAATCTTTTGGCAAGAAGACTCATTAGCTCTTCATTCACTATTGAGGCTTCAGTTTATTCAATAGCCTTGAATGCCAGGTTGTGCTCATTCCTTGCTGGTGGAGGAGTCCTTTGTTCAGCTGCCTCTCTGGACTTGATTAGCTGCTCATAGGATTTGAGCTTTCCCAATAGAGATTCTGTGGAAATCTCATTTAGGCTCCTGACCTCCTTGATTGGCCAGATCCTTGAATCCCATGAGCTTGTGAAGCACATAAGGATTTTATTATTCACCTCAGTGAGGGTGATGTCCTTATCCAAGGTCTTCAGCTCATTGATTATTGAGCTCAGCCTGTTGTACTTGTCTGCAACAGATTCTGCTTCATCCTTCTTGAAATTCTCACACTAGGATATGAGGTTTGATCTTCTATCTTTCCTTTCATCAGCAGAGCCAGCCACCATTTGGTTGAGAGAGTCCCAAGATTAAGCTACACTATCAACAATAAGAGAAGAAAAGTGTGGGAAATTGACCGGATCTGAAGTCTTGCGGAGGATTCACGGAACGAATCGTCGGGTTGTCAATCCGCATCCTAGCTCGGTCCTCAACTGCATCCGGAGTATAGGAGGCTGTCACACACTCCCAATGGACCCATCTTCTTCGTGTCACAAACCGGTGGAGGATGACACAAACTTATCTTAGCATGATGGAGAAAGCTAGATCAAACTCTCCTTGAAGCTCAAGGATGAAGGAGGAGGCCGAGAGGAAGCTCCGGCTTGAATAAGGCGTTGAAATCTTGCCCTAAGAACCTCCCTAAGGTGGAAGATGAAGGGAAATGGCAGAACCCTTCCTTAGAGGCAGAAAACAGAATAGAAGAGAGTCTGTCCCCCCGAATGGAGGAAAATCTGCGCTTTAAATAGAAGCAGGTCAGTAAAATAGGCATGCACGGTTTGGCACACAACCATGCGCTAACTATGCGATATTAACTTGCAGGCCCAGCTTGCGGAAGATTAAGCGTTGACCTATGTGCTTTACTTTGTGCACGGGAGATTCTGCCCGTGCGTGAAGGAAATCGCACGGGTAGCGACAGAAAGCAGGAAGGCAGGAAAATATAGTGGAACCGTGCGTTTTACTCGCGCACGGGCACTGCTGCTCGTGCGTGAACACAACGCACGATTAGCCACAAAAAGAAACAACCAAGACACTACAAGAAAACCGTGCGTTTTCTTCGAGCACGGTTTCGAAGAAACCGTGCGTCCACCATGCGTTAAGAAATTCATCAAGCTCAGTTCGACGTTACTCCTACACAAATAAAATACACGATCATCAAGAACCGTGTTCCAAGAAAACGCATGACCGTGTGTTTTCCTCAAACCTGCATTCCAGCCTTGGGGAAAACACACTACCTGCATACAAACAATTAAATCCAAGGAGAACCCTCCAGCATAACAGAAATGCAATGAAAATAACCGAAAAGGGCAATGGGGAGCACCATGTGCTTACCCACAAAAATAGAATGCGTAATTGCACACCAATGAGCCAAAACAGTGCACTTGCCGTGAAAATGATATAAATGAAATATCAACGATAACATACTAAAAGTGAAGTGCAAGTACTTGAAAACTAGCCCTGATGAGTCCGAAAAACCCTATATAAATCGGACTCATCAACTATTATACAGACATGCATCATAAAGTATAAGAATGTCCTTATTGGGATCTAGAAGAAAAGCTCCAAAGGGAGAAGAGAATTGTGGCAAGTTTTTTAAGCCCAATTTAGTGTTGCCCATTATTGACTCCTTCAACTCTCAGAGAAACATGAGAGGAGTTGGATTCAAGGGAAACACCAGAGCTGCCCCATTCAAAGGAAAGGGAAAAGCTCTAGCTAAGTCACCCAATGCCTTTAAAAGGGTAATACTTACTACTAACAGGTATGACCAGGACTCTATGTATGGTCACTGGAAGAATGAGAATTCTTCCAGGAAGAATACTAACATTTCTTCCAATGTAAGGAGAAGAGGAATGGGAATGAGTGCCTTCAAGGCTGCTTAAGAGGAAATACAAATGGCCCATTCTGCACCATTTATCTTTGGTGTTCCTGTCCCTATTCTTAAGAACGGGGCAGTGGCCATACTTCAAACTCAATCAACAAAAACTCTGACTAAAGGTCGGTCTTATAGCATGCCTTATTTGGGTGTTTCTGACGCTATCGGGAGCATGATTTCTACAAATAAAACAGCTGCTAATGGAACTTAGAAAAAGCCAATTAAAGCTACTAAAAGACTCTCCTTCAGTTAGATAATTGCTGAAAGAAATCTGAAGAAGACTAATGTTGTTCCTTTTGGAAAGGTTGTTGTTGTTAACACGGTCATTAGACTAGCTCAGAAAAGAAGGTATAACCTTCATGAGTGTTGGTGCTGCAGCAAGATGGGGAATTTTTCCATAGATTATTGGTATAATTCTAGTGTTCCCAGAGCTAAAGTAAGTCTACCAGTCAAAAACATTGTTGGTAGACATGTTCATTTTAAGACTAACATGCACCTAAGACCCAATAAATATTGTGGTCCTAAGGTAAAAAATATATGTTTTGAATGTTAGTCTAAGATTCCATACCCCTATATGGTACTTGGACAGTAGTTATTCCAGGCACATGACTGGAACAAAGAGCAATCTGAGGGAGTTCATTCGAGTGAAGGATGGACCAAAGGTGATCTTTCGTGGATCAAACAAAGGGATTACCAGAGTTTAAGGTAAAATCTCAAATGGCTTAGTCACTTTCACAAAAGTAGCTTATGTGGAAGAATTGCAACACAACATTATAAGCATAAGCCAACTTGTAATCCTAGCTATGACATTTCATTCCACAAGGATGAGTGCCACATAAAGAAGTCAATTGACCAAAAGGTCATCTTGACAGACACTAGAAGTGGGAATGTGTACTATTTAAATTTTCTTTGTGTAAATTCAAACTCTCATATATGTCTAGTTGTAAATGAGAAAGTCTCACACTGTGTCAAATAGCACAAGAGGCTGGCTCATTTTAACTATAAGACCATAGGCAAGCTCTTCAGTAAAGAGCTAGTTAAAATGGTCCTAAAATGGTATGCACTTAGGAAGCCATTTGCTCTGTATGCCAAAAGTACAAGTAGATCGAAGCTTCTTTTAAAAGCATTGGGACTAAAGACTCTGTGAGGTGTTTATACCTCCTGCATATGTAGTTGTTTGGTCCTATGCCAGTTCATAGTCTTAGTAGGAAAGTCTACACCTTTATGGTTGTTGATGACTTTTCTAGATTTACTTGGGTTTTTTTGAACTAGTTTAAGAGGTGTAAGTCTAGAAGCTGGTTCTCAGACCACAAGAACATAATGTCATTGGAACCAAGTGGGTCTTTGAAAGAATTAGTGTTTAACCACCTAGAAGGGGGTGAATAGGTGTAATTCCTGTTTTTCTTTTAAGGCAGAAAAGTTGTTCAGTTAACTATTAATAAACTGCAAATTCTACTGCTAACACAGCAAAGCAATCACAGAAACAATCAATCACAGAGAGCACACAATTTTTATAGTGATTCCCCAAGGTATGGGTACATCCACTTTCCCCCTTCACCTATCTAGCAGTGTACTAGATTCGGCCTAACTTCTGCACTTCACCTCAGATCCTCAGATCTTACAACTCAGAACCCCAAACAAGGCTCCTACAACTCAGGCAAACTGCCCTACCTCAGCCTTCAACAAGGCCTACACTTAGAGATCACAATCTCCTACAACTCAGGCTCATAGCCCTACCTCAGCCTTCAACAAGTCCTACCACTCAGAGAATTTACTCTCCTACACTCAGCCTTTATAAAACATTCTTACAGTCTCAGATCTATAAAGATCCTACAAAAAATTGATTTAACAAAGTGAATAACCACCACCCTGACAGAGAGAGAATGGATGGTTGGCTTCTTGATCAGTTCTTGAAAGAACTTGATGGCAGAGAACAACCTCTCTTAGCTTTCTTCAAAGCTTCTTGAATCTGAACTCAGTAGGGTTGAATCTCCTGAGAAGTTGATCTTCAATCAGCTTTTGACTTGAGATTCAGATCTTAATCTGAATCTTTCTTAGCATCCTGGTTCAATAACTGCACTTCTTAGATGGAGCTCTCTCTCTCCAACTTCTTAGATCTTCGGTCGAAGGTCTTCTTCTTTTTGTGTTGTTAGATATCTCTGTAAGATCTTCAATCTTAATTATAATTGATCATCATTTCTGTTGGAGAAAGCCTTTATATAGTCTTTCTCCATGGTAACCGGCTAATCCGGTTTCTAACAAACTTCTGACAGCTTTGACAGTTGCAGTAGAACAGTTAGAAATGGCAGTTGTCAAGTCATCCAGTCACTTCTTGAAATACTGTCTCTGTCTGAAAGTGTCAAGACTGAACTTCATCATGTGTCGACACAAGTAGACTAAGTGTCGACACAAGTGGACTAAGTGTCGACACAAGCCTTGGTGGTGTCGACACATCTCTTCTGTTGTTAATAATACTTCTCGACACAACCATTTGTTGAATGTGTCGACACAAGCCTTTGTGGTGTCGACACTATCACTTCTTTTCTTCATACAAATGTACTTTGTTGAAATTCTGCCATGTGTCGACACAAGTCCTGTGTGTCGACACATTTGATGTCGACAAGATCTTCTGTGTGTCGACACTACCTCTGTGTGTCGACACAAATACTTCTTCTCTTTAACTTTGTTGAAACTCTGTTGTGTGTCGACACAGTTGATGTCGACAAAATCTTCTGTGTGTCGACACAGCCTCTGGGTGTCGACACAATTGATGTCGATAATGCTTCACTGTGTGTCGACACAGCCTCTGGGTGTCGACACAGTTGATTCTAGTGTCGACACAGCCTCTCCAAGTGTCGACACAGTTAACTCCAAGTGTCGACATAGCTTTTCTCCAGTGTCGACACAGGCCTTCATAAGTGTTGACACAGCTTCTCTAGGTGTCGACACATGGACTTAGAAATTTTTCTGCATTTCATTTACTTAACCTGCACATATAAACTCAAAACACATCAAATACACCTTCATCCATATCATTGAGTGGGGTGAGGCTTCTTCAAATCTGGTACACATTTTCCAATGTACACAACAATCTCCCCCTATTTGGAGATGTCATAACCCTTAGTCAATAATATACACCATTCATAACAAATATACATTATGATGTATAACAATATTATACAACATGGTAAATACTTAAAACAAAGCATATATAAGATATATCATCACAAAAAATAATGCTAACACAATGAGCATTCATTCTAGTTTTGTTTAAACTTCAAAAGTTTTTTTAACAGAAGTTTACATAGATTTAAACACTAAAGTTTACAATGTGATAAAATCTAGTAAATCTAATCTAAGGCTGTTCTGGCTCCTTGATGACAATGCCCTCGCCTGATTGAATCTTGGCTTGTACAGGAGCATCAGTGTCATCAGCTGGCTTATACAGGAGCATCAGTGAGCATTAGGAGGTAGCTTCCCTAGTTTTGTCTTTCTTCTGTACTGAACTATGGTTTCTTGCCTGGCTTCATGCTTTCTCCATTCTTATGCAGAGTACCATTTACCCCTATCATGGGTATTATCCTTTGCAGCTTTCCAAGCAGTCAGTATAATATTTCTAGATGTTGGGCTCCACTGCTCAAAATCTGGCTTTAACTCTGCCTGTTCTCTGAATCTCTTCTTGGACAAAAGAGTTTCTTGCTCTTTCAATACTGCCTCTGGCACAAGCTTATCTACTTTCTCAAGAATAATATTTTTATTACCCTTAGGAGGGCTGTACATAGATTGTACTTCTTGATGAATTATCTCAAAATCTGCTGGAGGATAGATTACTTGAGCAACTTCAGCTTGCTCACCACCAAAATATGCAGGATGCACTCCAGATTCAGCCACATTGTCATCATCACAAAGGGGTGGATATCCAAGTGCAGCTCTGATGCTATTGGAAATCCATTTAGCATGGTTAGATCCAACTTTGACTAATACTCTCTCCCCCTTTATGACTTCTCTGGCCACATGATCTCTAAGGTCATCCTTTTGAAATCTTATTTGTTCATCCAGAAAATTAACACCATCCTTATAAAATCCCTTTAACTTTAGCAGCAGTCCAGAAATGGTCTTTTGAGACAGCTCAATAGCTGTTCTGACAGCAGTTATGCCTTCCTGGAAGTCCTTATCAAACTTCTCCTTATCAAACTCTGGCTTGGCTTTAGACTTATCAGTAGGCTGGGCTGTTGCAATATTTTTCAGTTCTGTAACAATTGCATTATGGGATGCAGTCAGATTATCATTCATCCTAATCTGATTTTCAAAGACATAGCCCTGCTTCACTGCTATATCATCCACTTGAGTCTTGATTTTCTCTTGGTGTGTTGCAAGGAAAACCACAGCATTTCCACCCATGTGGAAACAATTAGTCATTTCTTTCTTATTTTGATTCACTTCAAATCTTATTGACTTTATATCTGTTGCCAAGGAGAGTTATAGATCTTTATGTGTCTCATCCATATATTTCTCCATGGCAACCCTTTGCTCATCTAACTTGACTTACAAGGCCACCAACAATGAGTTGTAATCAGCTGTTGGGGCAGGTTGTGGAGCAACAGTTTGTAATGCCTTCTTGTAGCTCTGGCTTCTCCTTTTGAAGACCTGTAGCTTCCTCTTCTTAGCTCTTAAAGCTTCTTCATCCTCAGATGCTAAGGTACTAGCTATGTCAACCCTTTCCTTAGGACTAGGAGGCAATTCCTTGTCAGTCCTTGGTAGCTCCCCCTGAGTCCTTTGCTCCTCCTCAGTTCTAGTTTGCTCCTCATCATTCCTTGCAGTCTCTACCTGAGACCTTACATGCTCCCCCTCAAGGTTAGCTTGGTCCTCCTCAAGAGCAGTTTTCTCCCCCTCAAAACCAGCATGCTCCCCCTCAATATTAGCTTACAATAAATCAGGAAACAGCTCTTCTAAGGTAAACTCTTGTTGAGTAGGATCTTGAGGTACCACAAACTCAGGATCATTATCAGCAGCAGATGTATCTTCCATGACAACATATTGTGGTTGACTGTGTAGTTGTGTTGGCTGGTCAACATCAATCAAAAATTAATTTAGTGTCTCATCTTAATCAATAAGAATTGATTGATTTACTTCACTAATTACCTCGAGAATAGTCTGTGTAACCATCTCACTTTCCAGGTGAGTTGGCTCTTCCTCAATATGAGGCTCCCCCTACACCTGAGCACTATCTGCAATATCTTTGCAGGAACATCTTGGGCCGTAGATTTCTCAGGAACCTCTTGACTATCCTCATCAGGAATGTCCTTAGTTAGGACCCTATCCCATCTTGAGATAATCCTTATGTCCATCCTCCTCATGTGGTTAATTTTAGAACCAGCTGCTTGTTCCATTACTTCTGGAATAATTCCAGCTAAGTACAGACTCATAATTCTACCCAGATTGGGCTTCTTAATGCTTTCTGTAATCTTCTCAAAAATAACTGCTGACCAATCAGTTTTTAGTCTAAAGATGATCCTGGTCATTAAGCTGAACATATGAGCTGATATCCTATCATGCCCCCTGGCTTGCACAGAATCACCTTTCCTACCACTTCAGACAAGAACTTTCCTTATATATTCATGCCTTTCCTGTTAAATACTGAGCCCATCTTCATAGTGGAATCCAGTCTACACCATTGAAGTGCTTCCCTTAGCTTAGAAGCAGGTACATCTTCTTCCTCTTGTGTTTTAGGCAGGTGAAGAACTTTTCTTAAACTCTTCTGGGTGACTTTTACTTTTACTCCATGGACTATGGATCGAATTTTGAGTCCAGCATGATCTAGAGTAGCACCACCAAAGAATTCTAATGTTTCTGTCTTCCAGATCTTAGTTGGTTCAGAAACTAGAAATTCCAACCCATTCTCAGTAGTTAAGGTTACAACATTCTTAATTTCTCGTTCCGCATGGTCAAATGCATTGCGTACTAGCTTATATCCTTCATTGACATTCTCTTCAAGCTTGGGCGCAATTAGGGTTGAGTGAAATCTTGAATTTAGATGAAAGAGATGTCGATACAAAGTTTTAGTCTCGAAACTATAGAAAGCGTGTCGACAGACAATGATGTTGACCTATTTATACCTTTCTAAAAACGAAGGTGAAAAGGCACGTTATAATCTTCTAAATGTGTCGACACTGTTGAAAAGTGTCGACACTGACTACTTAAGTCTCGACAACGGTGTTGACTACTATGTGTCAACACCAATATAGTCGACAGAACTTATGTGTCGACACTTATACATCTGCGCTCGACGATTAGTTGATACTCTACTCGACGAAATCTGTGTTGATCCTAAGTGTCGACACCAACTCTGGATGTGTCGACACCTACTCTGTATGTGTCGACACTACTTCTCTGAAGTGGGACACAGATTTTCTAGATGTGTCGACATCATTTCTCTGGAATGTCGACACCACTACTATGTGTCGACACAGACAATTCCTTGTGTCGACATCATTTTACTTAGCCAATTTTGTTAAACTACTTTATGTTCAACATCTCTAATTCAATTTTAAACTTATTGAATTTAGTTTCATCTAGAGGCTTAGTAAACATATCTGTAATTTGATAATCTATTTTAACAAATTCTAGTGAGATGTCCTCTTTCTCTACATGTTCTCTAAGAAAATGGTATCTAATTTCTATATGCTTAGTCCTACTATGTGAGACAGGATTATTTGCAATAGAAATAGAACTTGTAGAATCACAAAGCAAAGGTGTTCTACTTACTTGAATACCATAGTCTTCTAGTTGGTGCTGAATCCACAAAAGTTGTGCACAGCAGCTTCCTACAGTAATATATTCTGACTCAGCTGTGGAGATTGCCACACTGGCCAACTTCTTACTACTCCAAGACACTAGTCTTCCACCTAGAAATTGACAGGTGTCTGTAGTACTTTTTCTATCTTCTTTGCAACCTGCAAAATCTGCATCTGAATAGCCTGTCAGTAGAAAATCTCCATTCCTAGGGTATCAAAGGCCTAGATTAGGTGTGCCCTTAAGATATCTCAAAATCCTTTTCTCTGTAGTCAAATGAGATTCTTTAGGGCAGGATTGGTACCTAGCACAGACACATATAGCATACATGATATCGGGTCTACTAGCAGTCGATATAGGAGGGAGCCAACTATCCCTCTATACAAAGTTTCATCTACATGTTTCCCTGCAGCATCTTTGCTAAGAGACACACTTGACCCCATAGGAGTTCTCATGGTAGTGGGTGATTTCATACCATACTTTTTAATTAACTCCACGGTGAACTTAGACTGAGTTATGGACAAGCCATCTTCAGTCTGTCTTACATGCAGACCCAAGAAAAACTTAAGTTCTCCCATACTGCTCATTTCAAATTTTCCTTGCATTAGTTTTGCAAACTTTCTACAAAGATTACTTTCAGTTGACCCAAATATTATGTCATCAACATATATTTGAACTAGAATAATCTTTCCTTTAGATTCCCTAAGGAATAGAGTCTTGTCTATTTTCCCCCTTGAGAATTTGTTCTCAATGAGGAAACTAGACAGGGTTTCATACCAAGCCCTTGGGGCTTGTTTCAACCCATAAAAAGCTTTCCTAAGTCTATAAACATAATCTGGTTTGAGAGGATCAACAAAACCTGAGGGTTGCTCTACATAGACTTCTTCTTTTAGATTTCCATTCAGGAATGCTGATTTTACATCCATTTGGAATACCTTGAAACCTTGATATGTTGCATAAGCAAGGAACATCCTAATTGCTTCCAGTCTTGCTACTGTGCAAAGATTTGATCAAAGTCAATACCTTCTTCCTTCTTATATCCTTTTGCAACAAGTCTTGCTTTATTCTTCACAATGATCTCATTCTCATCCAATTTGTTCCTAAAGATCCACTTTGTTCCAATGATGTTGTGTTCTTTTGGTTTAGGAACCAATGATGAGTCCACTTTATAAACCTATTTTCGGACTCATCTGGGCTAGTTTTCACGCGGTTGCACTTCACTTTAAGCTTTTTATCGTTCCTATTTCATCTAATCTTTATTTCCATAGGAAGTGCACATTTATACCTGTGGTTGTGTATTTTGTTATTTTTATAGTTGGTACTCCCTTTTGTGATTGTCTGGAATGTCTGCACAGATTAGTGATTTGTTTTCCTATCGGTACAGGGGTCGTGTGCGTGTTCCGGGATGGTTGTGAAACAGGAATACTGCGCACGATCATGGGATCTAATGCGCACGACCACTGGTCGTGCGCCCCTGATCGTGCGCACTACTCTTCGTTTTCCAGAATCAGCCTGGAGTAAGCGCACGACCACTGGACATATTGCGCACGACCAGCGGTCGTGCGCCACTGATTGTGTGCATTGATTCCTCATTTTTGGAGTCCTGTCTGGGGTAATCGCACGACCATTGGACTTAGTGCGCACGACCACTGGTCGTGTGCCACTGCTCGTGCGCATTATCCCAGTTCTTCTTCCTGATATTCCATGCCAGTGCGCACGAGCACAGGATATAGTGCGCATGACCACTGATCGTGTGCCTGTGATCGTGCGCATTGTTCATTTCTGCTTTTGTATAAGTAGTGCAGGTCTCGCCCTAATTGAAAGAGGATCCGGAGCTCGACATTTCTCCGCCGTTTTCCGCCTTATCCGTCGTTCCCCTTCATCTTCCACCCAAGGGAGGTGCTCCGGGCAAGCTTTGTTGAAATTTGTGAAGTGGAAGTGGTTGACGGGAAAGGTCGGGCGGCCTGGGGCGGACAGCTTTGGCAGACTAGGCGGACTGGTCGGACTGTAATGTGCGGCCTGGTGGAAGGTCTAGTGGAAAGCCAGCTGTCTTCTAAGCGGCTTGTTGCATGGAGTCCGCGGACTATGCGGCCTGGTTTCTGCGGATAGGGTGTGCTGATTGGCTTTGCCAAGGAGAGGCCTGAGCGGATGGAGGCTTGCGGACTGGTGCATTGCTCAGTGGCCGCGGGTTCAAGCTTGTGCTGACAGGCGGGTTGGCTCATGGTCGCGGGAAGCTTGCAGATTGGCATGTCCGTAGTTTGGGCTGGTGCGGACTGAGCTTAGAGCTTGGCTGAGGCCTTGTCGAGCTCTGGTGGCACAGTAGGTGCTTTGCTTTGGAGATCGTTTTGGCGGACTGGTTTTGGAGTCCGGGAGGAGGCTGCTGCGTTGGACAGAAGTGCGAGGAGCTCGCAGACTGATGGCGGTCTGTGCTAGGGTGTTTGGCGGACGGGAGTTTGTGTCCGCCATGCTCGCATTGGCCTTTGATGGTTATGGACTTGGTCACACTTTGTGCCAAGACCATGTTGTCCGCAGTATTCTCCAAGTCCACTGTGACCGGGCGGACTGTTGCTATCTGCCTTCGGTTGTGGACTTATGGCGGATTGAGGTGTGAGTCTTGCGGACTACCTCGGGTTGGTGTGGACAGCCATTGAAGGGGGATTGCTGTCCTGCAGTGGTTGGAGCTTGCGGGCTGATGCTTTGTCCGCATAGCTTGGGCGGACTGGAGAGGGTTTGTCAATGGTTGCCTTGCTCCTGGCAGTTTTCCTTGGTATCCGGCTAAGTCCTTGCGGACTCGGCGGACGGAGGTTTGCTATCGCGCGGGCTGGGGCGGTGTCGCTATCTCTTGGACGGTGACCACACTCCTCACCTTTCCTATAAATAGGACCCCCCTGGCACATCTACAGTAACCTAAGTAACTTGAGTGAACAGTAAGTTGGGTTGAGCGAAGTGCTGCGGTCTCTGTTTGTCAGTCTGCGAGGATTGTTTCAGTGCTGACGTTTGCTATGTGCAGGTCGCGCGGGTAGCTTCAAGGAGCCAGGAGTTTGGCTGTGACTTCGGTCAAGTACTTGGAAGTGTGCGGTCTCTGCGGACTCAGCAGGAGGTCGCTCTGCGGCTTGTTAGTTCTGTTTCATCTTTGCCAGCTTCAATAACCTGTTCGCCGGCTTCAGGCGGGTAGGGGTGTTCCTCAGTTTAGGTTCAGCAGGAGGCGAATAACGGTGTGTCTGCGCGGCCTCGCGGCTTCGGCGGACTCCGTGGCTATTCGGTGGATTGCAGCTTAGCTTGGGCATTCTCAGCGGACGCGGCGACCTCGGCGACCTCGCGGTCTTGGCGGACTCCGGTGCTGTCCGCCCGGCTTGTTTTTGGTGCTTTCTGTTTACAGCTATTATACTAGCGAAATCATGTCTCGCTATGTATGCCTCGTGGTGTAAAGAAGTGAATGAATAAAAGACCTGCTTGCTCTTCCATTGTTTGTTGGGTTTAACCTTTGTTCCTTGGGTTCCGCTGGTTCAACGTGAGAACTGGGTAGTTCCGAAGATATTAATTTGGTATTTGGGCTATCTTGCTGACCACGTTGAGAAACTTTAACATGGTATCAGAGTCAGGTTTCCCAGGTTCAGTTGCGTGAGCGGAAGTCAGCCAGTGTTGTTACTCAGTGATTGAGTGGTGATCAACCTGTGTTGTTGCTCGAAGCTTCTAAAAGGTTGCCAACAGGTGTTGCAATGGAAGGGAGTTTTGCAAGAGGTCTGGGCATTGAACTCTTAACGCCGACTAACTTCAAGAAGTGGAAGTCGTGCATGAAGAGTTATCTTCTTGGCAAGGAGCTGTGGGAAGTCGTCGGTGGTGAAGACAGGCAGGAAGTCACTGCTGCTTTCGGTACTGCTGAGCAGGTTAGGCTCTGGAGAAGAACAAATGCTAAGGCGGAGTTCATTCTGAAGAGAGCCGTGTCTCCGGAACTGTTTTATCACATCGTTGGATGTGAGTCGGCTGTTGATATTTGGACAACCATTGATGAGTTGTTCAATAGGAAGAATGTGGCATGGCTTCAGTTCCTAGAGAATGAGTTGGCCAGGGCAACTCAGGGAGACCTTTCCATCTCCAAGTACTTCTTAAAGATGAAGAGCTTATGTGCTGAGCTGTCGACACTGGATCCTGATGAGCCTATCTCTGAGGCGAAGATGAAAAGGCACATTATCCGCGGCTTGCGGAAGGAGTATGTGGCCTTTGTCACATCTGTTCAAGGGTGGGCTACTCAGCCGTCGTTGCTGGAGCTGGAGAATCTGCTTGCCTCGCAGGAGAGCTTAGCAAGGCAGATGGCTGGAGTGAACCTGAATCAGGAAGGCAGCGAAGTTCTCTTCTCAGGCAAGAAGAAAGGATGGGAAGGGAAGAAGAAGAAGAAGGTGCAGGCCGCTGTTGAGAAGGAGACTTCAACTTCATATCCGCCGGAGAGGAGCAATACTCCTAAGGACTGGAACAAGAATCTGAAGTGCTACCGGTGTCATCAGCGAGGGCACTTCAAGCGGGACTGCAAGGTAAAACTGCAGCCTGGGCATGCTGCGGGAAAGGAGGAAGCTTGCTCGAGAAGTGAAGAAGCAGGATGGGGCGGAGCTTTTATGACGGGCACTTGTGTCCGGGCCTTGTCTGCTGAGGACTTCAACAGCGAGTGGATCGTGGACTCCGGGTGTGATCATCACCTCACCGGAGACAAATCGAAGTTCACCTCCATGCAGGCTTACTCAGGTAATGAAGCTATTATCACTACTAATAATACTATTTATGCAGTAGAGAAAGAGGGGGTCGTGTCTTTGGAGAGTGATCAGGGGCCACTCATGTTGAGGAGTGTGTATTACGTGCCGGGCATTAAGAAGAACCTCTTTTCGGTGACCAATGCGGTGGACGCTGGGTATCACGTTCTGTTTGGGCCAACAGACGTGAGGTTCCTTCGCAACGTATCAGCGGTGAAGGCTGATGTTGCTCATGTTGGGAGGAGGGTGAAGAACTTGTTTGTTCTTTCCACCAATGCTTATGTTGATAAGATGAGGGTCAATGATAGCGCTGCTATTTGGCGTGAGAGGCTGGGGCATGTTGGCATGGACAAGCTGAAGGCGATGGCGAGTAGAAGTTTGGTGAGGGGGTTGCCGAAGTTGTCCTCCTTTGGTGATGGGCATGTTTGCGCGGGCTATCAATACGGTAAGGCACATCGCCTTCCGTTTGATAAATCACAAACAAGGAGCAAGAAACCATTGGAGTGTATTCATGGCTACCTGTTGGGACTGACGGTTACTGCCAGCCTTGGTGGAAGCAGATACATGCTTGTCTTGGTTGATGACTACTCAAGGTATACTTGGGTGTACTTCTTAAAGGAGAAGTCGGAAGCCTTCCGTTTGTTTGCGGAGTTTAAGGAGTTGGTAGAAGGCCGGCTTGGCTTGCGGATTAAGAAGCTTAGAACTGATAACGGGGGTGAGTTTGTCTCCTCCGAGTTTTCTAACTTCTGCAGGAAGCACGAGATCCAACGGGAGCTTACTTGTGCCCACACTCCACAACAAAATGGGGTAGCGGAGCGGAAGATCCGTCATTTGACGGACACCTGCAAATGCTGGCTTCATGCGAAAGATATCCCAAGGTCCTTTTGGGCGGAGGGAATGTCTTGTTCTGCTTATGTTATCAACCGGATGCCACTCAGCCCTATCAACATGAAGACTCCTATTGAGCTGTTGCTGAAGGAGAAGCCGAGTGTTGGACACCTTAGGGTGTTCGGTTCAACTTGCTACGTGCATGTCCTGGATGCTTCACGGACAAAGCTGGATGCGAAGGCAAGGAAACTTGTCTTTGTTGGCTATGATGAGTGAAAGAAGGGATGGAAATGCATGGACCCTGTGACGAAGAAGTTCGTGGTGTCAAGAGACGTTGTCTTTGACGAGCTGACGTCATATGGAGGTGGCTCGGTGGAGCTAACCGGAAGTATCAAGGTTGATGAAGCACCGGTGGAGGCTGCAGAAGGCTTGGAAGAGGAGCTTGTTGTTTCACCAGCAGCTCCTGTTGCTTCGAACTCCGAGGCTGAGCCTTCTGGCTCAGGAAGCAGGGGAGCACTGCTCAATGCTTGCCCCAGGTAGGAGTGGAGCCCGAAGAAGCAACGGAAGCCATGAGCAAGGAGCCGTGTCTTCGGAGATCGAAGAGGGTGGTTAAGCCACCGGCTCGGTACTGTGATGGGAATGCAGTGAGCTTTGTCTCCTGCTTCTTTGCAGGTCCTCTGGATGAGCGAGAGCCTGCAAACTTCAATGAGGCCACTGGAGTGAAGGAGTGGGAAGGTGCCATGAAGGAAGAGATTGATGCTCTGAAGAAGAATGAAACCTGGGACTTTGTGCCCAAGGTTGATGGAATTACTCCGGTTACTTGCAAGTGGGTGTATAAGTTGAAGAAGAAGGCTGATGGGAGTATTGATCGGTTCAAAGCTCGCCTGGTCGCTAGAGGATTCTCACAGCAGTATGGAGATGACTATGAGGAGACATTCAGTCCAGTTGCGAAGATGACTTCTGTAAGAGTGGTGATCGCCTTGGCTGCTAGCAAGGGATGGAGGTTGTGGCAACTCGATGTGAAGAATGCCTTTCTTTACGGAGAGATTGACAAGGACATCTTCATGGATCAGCCTCTTGGTTTTGTCTCTGAAAAGCATCCGGACTATGTCTGCAAACTCAGGAAGGCTCTCTATTGGTTGAAGCAAGCTCCTAGAGCGTGGTATGGGAAGATTGCAGAGTACTTGCAATTCTGTGGATACTTTGCTTCCAACTCGGATTCAAGCTTGTTCATCAAGAAGAAGGGGGAGCTACGAGTCTTGGTCCTGCTGTATGTGGATGACATGATCATCACAGGGAATTCAGAGGGGTAAGTAGCAAGGCTCAGGGCTGAGCTCGCTATATGCTTCGAGATGAAAGACTTGGGAGAGTTGCATCACTTTCTCGGTCTGGAAGTGGAGAGGAAGGAGTGCGGGGTTCTCATTAGCCAGAAAGGGTATGCTGATCGCATTGTGAAGCGGTTTGTCATGGGCGAAGGGAAGAAGTGCTCTACTCCACTAGAATCTGGGCTGAAGCTTCGACGAGATGAGGGAAGGGTTCTTCTTGATCCCTTGGTGTTCAGGGCTCTTGTTGGGAGCTTGATTTACCTGACGATTACAAGGCCGGATATTGCTTATGATGTTGGCCGAGTAAGTCGGTATATGGCTGAACCAAGGCAATCTCATCTAGTGGAGGCGAAGGGAATTTTGAAGTATGTCAAGGCTTCTTCTGACATGGGACTCCTCTATAGAAGGGACACGGAGTTTGCGTTGCTCGGGTACACGGATGCTGACTATGGCGGTGATTCGGATGATCGAAGGTCTACTTCAGGTTATGTGTTCACTTGCGGTTCAGCTAGCATCTCGTGGTGTAGCAAGAAGCAGGACTCGGTGTCGGTTTCAACCACGTAGGCGGAGTATAAGGCTTCGGCCTTGGCTGCTCGGGAAGCCGTTTAGTTGAGGAGGCTTATAGAGGATGTTCATGAAGAAGTGCAAGGGCCTACATTACTCCGGGGTGACAATGAGAGTGCTCTCAAACTGGTTAACAATCCAGTGTGTCACGCCAGGACCAAGCATATAGAGATTGATCACCACTTCATCAGGGAGAAGGTGTTGGAGGGGTCTCTGCTGGTCGGGCATGTTCGGAGTGAAGATAATCTTGCTGACATCTTCACGAAGCCACTGTCGAAGGGGCCCTTTGAACGCTTGTGCAGCTTGCTGGGCTTGGTCACCACTTCCCACTTCAAGGGGGAGTGTTGAAATTTGTGAAGTGGTAGTGGTTGACGGGACAGGTCGGGCGGCCTGGGGCGGACAGCTTTGGCGGACTAGGCAGACTGGGCAGACTGTAATGTGTGGCCTGGTGGAAGGTCTAGTGGAAAGCCGGCTGTCTTCTGAGCGGCTTGTTTCATGGAGTCCGCGGACTATGCGGCCTGGTTTCTGCGGATAGGGTGTGCTGATTGGCTTTGCCAAGGAGCGGCCTGAGCGGATGGAGGCTTGCGGACTGGTGCATTGCTCAGTGGCCGCGGGTGCAAGCTTGTGCTGACAGGCGAGTTGGCTCATGTTCGCGGGAAGCTTGCGGATTGGCATGTCCGCGGTTTGGGCTGGTGCGTACTGAGCTTAGAGCTTGGCTGAGGCCTTGTCGAGCTCTGGTGGCACAGCAGGTGCTTTGCTGTGGAGATCGTTTTGGTGGACTGGTTTTGGAGTCCGGGAGGAGGCTGCTGCGTTGGACAGAAGTGCGAGGAGCTCGCGGACTGATGGCGGTCTGTGCTAGGGTGTTTGGCGGACGGGAGTTTGTGTCCGCCATGCTCGCATTGGCCTTTGATGGTTGTGGACTTGGTCACACTTTGTGCGAAGACCATGGTGTCCGCAATATCCGCCAAGTCCGCTGTGACCGGGCGGACTGTTGCTATCTGCCTTTAGTTGTGGACTTGTGGCGGATTGAGGTGTGAGTCTTGTGGACTGCCTCGGGTTGGTGCAGACAACCATTGAAGGGGGATTGCTGTCC
Organism: Platanthera guangdongensis; assembly: GCA_039583875.1. Taxonomy (NCBI): domain Eukaryota; kingdom Viridiplantae; phylum Streptophyta; class Magnoliopsida; order Asparagales; family Orchidaceae; genus Platanthera; species Platanthera guangdongensis. The sequence goes on from CM077165.1 coordinate 50,084,758, forward strand.
TGCAGTGGTTGGAGCTTGCGGGCTGATGCCTTGTCCACATAGCTTGGGCAGACTGGAGAGGGTTCGTCAATGGTTGCCTTGCTCCTGGTGGTTTTCCTTGGTATCCGGCTAAGTCCTTGCGGACTCGGCGGACGGAGGTTTGCTATCGCGCGGGCTGGGGCGGTGTCGCTATCTCTTGGGCGATGACCACACTCCTCACCTTGCCTATAAATAGGACCCCCCTGGCACATCTACAATAACCTAAGTAACTTGAGTGAACAGTAAGTTGGGTTGAGTGAAGTGCTGCGGTCTCTGTTTGTCAGTCCGAGCGGATTGTTTCAGTGCTGACGTTTGCTGTGTGCAGGTCGCGCGGGTAGCTTCAAGGTGCCAGGAGTTTGGCTGTGACTTCGGTCAAGTACTTGGAAGTGTGCGGTCTCTGCGGACTCAGCAGGAGGTCGCTCTGCGGCTTGTCGGTTCTGTTTCATCTTTGCCAGCTTCAATAACCTGTCCGCCGGCTTCAGGCGGGTAGGGGTGTTCCTCAGTTCAGGTTCAGCAGGAGGCGAATAACGGTGTGTTCGCGCGGCCTTGCGGATTCGGCGGACTACGTGGCTATTCGGCGGATTGCAGCTTAGCTTGGGCGTTCTCAGCGGATGCTGCGACCTCGGCGACCTCGCGGTCTCGGCGGACTCCGGTGCTGTCCGCCCGGCTAATTTTTGGTGTTTTCTATTTACAGCTGTTATACTAGCAAAATCATGTCTCGCTATATATGCCTCGTGGTGTAAAGAAGTGAATGAATAAAAGACCTGCTTGCTCTTCCATTGTTTGTTGGGTTTAACCTTTGTTCCTTGGGTTCCGCTGGTTCAACGTGAGAACTGGGTAGTTCCGAAGATATTAATTTGGCGTTTGGGATATCTTGCTGACCACGTTGAGAAAATTTAACAAGCTTTCACCGCCAAATCCAAGCTGGAGCTTCCTCTCGGCCTTCTCCTTCATCCGTGAGCTTCAAGTAGGGTTTGACGCCATAGCCATCAAGCAAAGGAAAGCTAGCAAACTTCGTCCGCTATTGTGAGACGAAGAGGACGGGCCATTGGAAGGTGGTGACAGCCCTTCTCTACCCCGGACGCAGTTGAGGACCGAGCTTGGACGCGGAATGACAACCCGACGGTTCCAACCGTGAATCCTCAGCAAGACTTCGGATTCGGTCGATCTCTTGGCTTGTTCTTGCTTTATTGTTGAATATTGGTGTTTAACTTTATTTATATTGATGAAGTATGCTTAGTTTGTAAAACGATTTTATACAATCATGTCTATGTGATTTTGTATGTTTTCGTTATTTGCTTGAGTTGCGCCATATTCCATCCACCACCATCCACCCTTGCCGCACTAGCAATTGCTAGTGGCGTGCGTTGCGAAGAGGTGCTCACGACCCTCATTCCGTCGTTCTAACCACCTCATCCGCTAGCCTTCTCGTCCATCCGCCTAGTGATTCGGTGCATAGTGGCCCGACTAGTCTTCCATCCCGCCTGGCGAAGCATCGCATAGCGGCGTTGCATAGGAGTAGTTGATAGTGTTTTATTTTCTGTTTCCGCAAACATCAATACCCCCCTTAGTTAGCTCCGACCTGAGGACTTCAATCTCAAGTACTCCTCGAAATTAACTCCACCTTATTGTGTTCCTTGTGAGATAGATACTTGGGAAAACCCCCATTTTATATTACTTGTGCGACCGGTTCACTGCCGTGATCTTAAGCATCAACCAACTTCCAGACCTTGCACCTTTTGAACTGATTCAGCTCCTCTTGCATGGCATCAATCCAATGTGGGTCTAGAACAGCTTCTTCAAATCTCTTTGGCTCCACTTGTGATAGGAAACTAGAGCAAAGATCTGTGTTCAAATTCCTGCTCCTTGTTTGTACTCCTTGTCTTGGATCACCAGTTATCTGATTTGTTGGATGATCTTTTAAGTGTCTAATAGCTGGAGGTAGTCTATCTTCAGGTTGAACACCTCCAGCCTCTTAATTAAGCTGCACCTCTTGGTTTTCTTCAGCATCTGGAGAGTCATGTACTCCCCCTGGACAGCAGCCACCATTTTCCACTTCCTGATTTGCAGTAGAATCTTATGTAATGGTAAGTTTTTCCATTCTCTCATTTATACCTGTAGAACTGCATGCACTACTTGGCAACTCACAGTTAATCAGTCTTGTTTCATCAAAGACTACATGTACAGACTCTTTTATAACTTGAGTAATCAAGTTGTAGACCCTATAAGCCTTACTATTGTTGTTGTACCCAACAAAGATCTCATCCTGAGATTTGGCAGCAAACTTAGTTAGATAAGACTTGTCATTGTTAAGTATATAGCACTTGCAACCAAAGATCCTAAAATAGGATAAGTTTGATTTTCTGCCCTTCACAATCTCATAGGGAGTCTTTTTGTGACTCTTGGTGATAGTAGCCCTGTTGATCACATGACATGCAGTGTTTACTGGCTCAGCCCAGAAATATTCTGGGAGAGAAGTGTCACTCAATAGAGTTCTACCAGCCTCTATCAATGTTCTATTCTTCCTTTCATCAATACCATTTTGTTGTGGTGTTCTAGGTGAGGAAAATTCTTGAAAAATCCCAAATTCTTCACATAGTCTTGTCATACTTTCAGACTGAAATTCAGTACCATGGCCACTTCTAATTTTGACCACTGTACTGTTCAACTCATTTTGAATTTGTTTAACAAAACTATATAAGACAGTTGGGGTTTCAGATTTTTGTCTTAGAAAGAACACCCAGGAATATCTAGAATAGTCATCTACCACCACAAATGTGTAGACCTTCCTACCTAGACTATGAACTGGCATAGGACCAAAAAGATCCATATGCAAGAGGTATAGACACCTCACTGAATCCTTGTTTTCAAGGCTATGAAAGGTGGATTTGGTCTGCTTGCCTTTTTGACAAGCTGAGCATATCTCATCCTTTATACACATAACTTGAGGACCATTCCTCACTAACTCTTTGCTAAAGAGTTGGCTAATAGTCTTATAGTTAAGATGGGCCAACCTCTTGTGCCATTTAACACAATGAGAGGCTCTCTCATTAGCTACAAGACAAATAGGAGAAACATTGTTCTCACACACAAAGTTAAGACAGTACTGTTGGGTACATTGGATTAAATGTACCTGATTTGAAGAAGCCTCACCCTACTCAATGATATACATCAAAATGTATTTGATGTATTTTGAGTTGCCTTGTGCAGGTTAAGTATTTGCAGGGAAAGATGAAAAGTTTCTAAGTCCATGTGTCGACACCAAGAAGGAAAGTGTCGACACTTAAGAAGACTTGTGTCGACACCCAGAGAAGCAGTGTCGACACTTGGAGTAATTGTGTCGACACCAGGGATGCAGAGTCGACACCAGACAGAAATTGTCGACACATGAAGACTGTGTCGACACTCAATGAAGAAATGTCCAGTGAAGAAGTGTCGACACTTAGAAGCAGTGTCGACACCCAGAGGAACTGTGTCTACATCAGAAAGTGTCGACACTTGGAGGTTGTGTCGACACTCAGCAAAAGTCAGCAGAGTCTAAGTATAAGTGTAGACATAATGGAGAATGTGTCGACACACAGCAGAAGACTCAACACATGAAGAAAGTGTCGACATAATGAAGAATGTGTCGACACACAACAGAAGACTCAACACATGAAGAAAGTGTCGACACTAGGAGGCTGTGTCGACACTCGGCAAAGTTCAACAAAATTTTAAGTACAAGTGTCGACACAAAGGAGATGTGTCTACACTCAGCAAAAGTCTCAACAAAAGAAGAATGTGTCGACACAAGGAGCTGTGTCGACACTCAGCAAGTATCAACATAGAAGGCATGTGTCGACACCAAGAAGATATGTCGACACTGAACAAGTTCAACACAAGAAGATGTGTCGACACAAAGGAGTTGTGTCGACACTTACAAGAATTCAACTAAGTACTGAAGAACAAGAAGTTGTGTCGACACACAATATCAGTGTCTACACATGATGAAGAAGCAGTGTCGCGATATAAATTCTACAACACAAGAAGTTGTGTCGACACCTTGAAGGCTAGTGTCGACTTAGTCTACTTGTGTCGACACTTGGTCTATAAGTGTCGACACTTAAAGACAGACTATCTCGAAACTATCAGACAGTTACAAATATTTCAAGAAGTGACTGGATGACATGACAGCTGCCATTCCAGCCGGTCTACTGCACCTGTCAGAGATGTCAGAAAGCTGTTAGGAACCGGATCAGCCGGTCACCATGAAGAAGGCCTATATATAGGATTATACTGTCAACAGAAAGAGATGATCAAAAGTCTAAGAGATTAACAACAAGAGATCAACAATCAAAGAAGAAGATCTAGCTATTCATTGAAGAATCAAGTGAAGATCTAAGAAGTTGGAGAGAGAGAGCTCCTTCCAAGAAGACAGTCGTTGGAACAAGGCTGTGAAGAAGGGTTCAGACCTAGTTCTGAATCTTAAGTTGCAGTGATTGAAGATCTGCTGCAGAGAATCAATCCTATTGTGTTTTACATTCAAGAAGCTTTGAAGAAAGCCAAGTGAGGTTGATCTCAGCAGAGTTCTTCCAAGAACTCATCAAGAACCTATCAACTCATCTCTCTTTCTCTGAGTTGTAGGTATACACTTTGTAATTCTAAATTTCTTGTAGGATCCTTAGGGATCTGAGTTGTAAGCCTATAATTATAAAGGCTGAGTGATAGGACCTGTGAGCCTGAGTGTAGGAGATCCATATCTCTGAGTGTAGGCCTGTTGTGGCTGAGTGTAGGCCTGTTGTGGCTGAGTGTAGGCCTTGTTGAAGGCTGAGTGTAGGTCTTTGTGAAGACTGAGTTGTAGGGCCTTGGGCCTGAGCTGTAGGAACCTGTTTGGGGTTCTGAGTGTAAGATCTGAGGATCTGAGATAGTGGAAGAGTTTGGCCGAATCTAGTACACTACTAGATAGGCGAAGGGGGAAAGTGGATGTACCCAAACCTTGGGGAACCACTATAAATCTGTGTGTTCACTGTGTGCTTGTTTATTCTGTGATTGCTGATTGATTGCTGTGAAGAATTGATTATAACTATGTGGTATTATCTGCCTAAAAAGTTAAAAAAGATTAAGTCACCTATTCACCCCCCCCCCCCCCCCCCTCTAGGTGATTAGGTACAATTTCTTTCAAGTGGTATCAGAGGGAGGTTCCTCAAAAAGGACTTAACTGTCTCAGTAGATCCTGTTGGCAGATTCAGTATAAGTAAAGTGCAGAATCAAGAAAATCAAGAAACATGGGTTCAACAGAGAATCATAAGGAACTTGGATCCATGAAGTTGCCCATTTGCAGAAAAGAGATTTTTGGCATCTAGAAAGAAAGGGTGAGACTGTTTATGGAAGCTTCAGACCCTATAATATATATCACAGTTAAAGAAGGACAATATGTGCCTATGAAGGTTTCAGTCCTGGATGCAATTCAGACAACACCTAAGGACTTCTCTGAAATGACAAAAGATGAGATAATTTTAGCCACAATGGATAAGAGGGCTCAGAATATCATTGTGAGTGCCATAGATGATGCTACATTTCAGAACTTGATACACTGTAAGACATCTAAGGAGATGTGGGATACTCTTATAGTATACATGGAGGGTTCAGAAGAAGTGAGACAGGACAGAAAGTCATTGTTAAACCAGGAATATGAAAGTTTCAGGCAAGGTAGGTCTGATAGCATAACAGAATGCTATAAGAAGTTCTATAGGATTGTCAATGAGCTATTGTCCTATGGAAGAGAATTCAGTAATTATGAGCTAAATGATAAGTTCTTGAGATCCCTAACAAAGGATTGGGACACCAAGATCTGTGTCATAAGGGAAATGGCCAAGTTAGCAGATATCCCTCCTCCAACATTGTTTGGAAAACTGTTATCCTATGAGATGCAGTTGATGGTGAGGAAAGAAGAGGAGAAGACTACAAGAAGTGAGCATAAAGAAAGGACAGTGGCATTCAAGACAGAAGCCACCAGGAAATACAAAAGTAAGTCTCCATCTCCACCTCCAAGGGTTGCTGGAACTGAGTCAGATGAGATAGAAAGCAGAAATTCTGAAAGTAGTGAGAGTGATGAGGACTTTGCAGCCTTCACAAGACACTTTCAGAAGTTTCTAAAGAAGAAACAGTGGAGGTCAAATCCATCCACTTCACCGGGAAAAGATGACTATTATTAGAACAAGAAGTCATCAAAGAAAGACAGGAGAAAGACCAAGTCAAGCAAGGCAACTTTATCAAAAATTGTTTGTTATTGCTGTAACAGACAAGGATATGTTATTGCTGACTGTCCTGAGAAAAGGAAAGAGTCTAATGATAAGAAGAAGATTCAAACCAAGGGCAAAAAGGAAAGTTCCTTTGTTGCCAAGAAGGACAAAAGCCTGTTAGACATATCTTCTTCAGAAACTTAGTCAGAAGTTGAAGCATACATAGAACTATTTGCTGAAGAAGAGGAAGAAGAGTTCATCCAGATAATGAACTCTATATATGAGCAAGAGGACATCCAGTGAAAAGGACTGATGGCCTTAACAGAAGGTGACAAAATCTAGGAGCAGCCTGGACCTAGTCAGGTACAAAATTGTTCTTTAAGTTCAATTTCTAGTGCTAGTTCAGATTCAGCTACATCAGCATCAAGTGATGCCAGTGGATCTGAATCTGAAGGGGATGTTCATCAGTTGATTGATGAATATAGAGTTCTGTTGCAAGCTTTTAAGAAAAGCAAATCCTTGGCCAAAAGTCAGGCTAAGGAGATTGCTAATCTTAAAGTTGCTGCAACTGATTTTGAGAAGCTGATTGATCAAAAGCTAAATGAAATAGCCAAACTGAAGAACATAACTGTTATTCAGATGGGAACTATAACATTCAAGAATGATCAAATCAGAAATCTGGAGATTAGTCTTCAGAAGGAGAGAGACATAGTAGCAAGGTTCTCTAAACCTAAATCTGTTCTACCTTTGATTGATGAGTTTATAACTCACAAGGGTAAAACTGGATTGGGGTTTACTAACCCTGCTAGGACTGTAAAGTCCAAGTCTAAGGGCAAAGCCCCAGCTCTCAACAAGCCAGCTGTAGATAGAACAGCTAGGGTTGTACCTAAGCAAAGGTACAATAGATTTGAGTGCTGGTGCTGTGGCAAGGTAGGCCACTTTGCCATGGACTGTTGGCACAATTCAAGTGCCAAAGTGAGTAGCAAACTGCCTGTTGGAAGATCTACAGGTAGCTTTGTTAAGAGGCAAACTAACCAGCACCAAGGACCTAAGAATTCTTTGGGTTCTAAGGTCAACTAATCTGTTTTGCAGGTGAGTCCAAGTGGCCATGCCCCAATATGGTACTTGGACAGTGGATGTTCCAGGCACATGACTGGAACTAGGGGATTGCTAAAGGACTACAAACCTATCAAGGATGGTCCTAAAGTCACCTTTGGTGGTTCTGAAAAAGGAATTATCAAGGGTTTTGGTAACATTTCTAGCACCCATATAACAATTACTCAAGTGGCTTATATTAAAGGTTTGAAACACAACCTTATTAGTATAAGTCAACTGAGTGATTTAGGATATGACATCTCATTTGTTAAAGATGGTTGTCATATCAGGAGGTCAAATGATCAATAGATCATTTTGACAGGTTACAGAAAGAGGAATGTCTATTGTCTAGACATTATGAGTGAGAACAATGGTTCTCCAGTGTGTCTTGTAGTTGATGAGAAAGTCTCTCATTGTGTCAAATGGCACAAGAGGCTAGCCCATCTTAACTACAAGATAATTGGCCAACTCTATAGCAAAGAGTTAGTGAGGAATGGTCCTCAAGTTAAGTGTATTAAAGATGGAATATGCTCAGCTTGTCAAAAGGGCAAGCGGACTAGATCCACCTTTAATAGCATTGAAAACAAAGATGCTGTGAGGTGTTTATACCTCTTGCATATGGATCTCTTTGGTCCTATGCCAGTTCACAGCCTAGGTAGGAAGGTCTATACCTTTGTGGTTGTAGATGACTACTCAAGGTTTTCCTGAGTGTTCTTCCTTAGACAGAAAATTAAAACACCTAGTATCTTCTATAATTTTGTCAAACAAATTCAGAATGAGTTAGACAGTACAGTGGTCAAGATAAGAAGTGACCATGGTACTGAATTCCAGTCTGATAGTATGACAAAACTATGTGAAGAATGTGGGATATTTCAGGAATTTTCTTCACCAAGAACACCTCAGCAAAATGGCATTGCTGAGAGGAAAAATAGAACCTTGATTGAGGCTGGTAGAACCCTATTAAGTGACACATCTCTCCCAGAATATTTCTGGGCTGAGATATTTAATACTGCATGCCATGTAATTAATAGGGCTACCATTACTAAAAGCCACAATAAGACCCCCTATGAGATTGTGAAAGGCAAAAAACCAAATTTATCCTATTTCAAGATCTTTGGTTGTAAATGCTTTATACTTAACAATGGAAAGTCTTACTTGACCAAGTTTGCTGCCAAGTCCCAAGAGGGGATCTTTGTTGGGTACAACAACAATAGTAAGGCTTATAGAGTCTACAACTTGTCTACTCAAGTTGTAGAAGAGTCTGTACATGTAGTATTTGATGAAGCTAGACTTATTAACAATGAGTTGTCTACAAGTATTTGCAGCTCCACAGGTGTGACTAAGAAGATGGACAAGCTCACTATTGAAGAAGGATCTACTGCAAGTCAGCATGTAGATGATAGTGATTGTTGTCCAGGGGGAGTACTACATGTACCTAATGCAGAAGAAGACCAAGGAGTGCAGCAAGATGAAGAAGCTGAAGGAGTTCAACCTGAAGCCAGGATGCCTCCAGCTAATAGACATCTAAGAGATCATCCAGCAGATCAAATTATTGGTGATCTAAGACAAGGGGTACAAACAAGGAGCAGAATCATGGGATTGAGACAATGCAAGAGGAGCTGAATCAGTTCAAGAGGTGCAAAGTCTGGGAGCTTGTTCCTAAACCAAAAGACCACAACATAATTGGAACCAAGTGGATCTTTAGGAACAAGATGGATGAACATGGAGTAATTATTAAGAACAAAGCAAGACTGGTTGCTAAGGGATATAGGCAGGAAGAAGGTATTGACTTTGATCAAACCTTTGCTCCAGTAGCCAGACTGGAAGCCATAAGGATGTTCCTGGCCTATGCAAACCATCAAGGATTTAAAGTATACCAAATGGATGTTAAGTCAGCCTTTCTGAATGGTAATCTGAAAGAAGAGGTCTATGTGGAACAGCCATCAGGTTTTGTTGATTCTGTAAGACCCCCCTTTTTTTTTCTTTTTCGACTCCGGGGTCTTAGGCCCAGAACCGCCGTTTTGCGGTGACTCCTTCACGACCTGAAGCGTCATCACCACAAAGCGCCGATTCTGCCGGCCAATTCGATCACAGAAAAGTAGCAAATGGTGAAGTAAATGTAAACTATCAGTCCACAGAGAATCACATGACATAATAAAATATAACTCCACGAAGGGAGTGTCCACAGAAAGTAACATCAGAGTAGCAAAACGGGCTTATGCCCGGTACATTAAATCCTCACTACAAGATCTCTCATGCAGAAACAAAAGTAGAAAACTACTCATGGTCGAGACTCACGGTCCCGGCTGTGTGAACTCCGGAGCTAGACTGCCCCACCTCCAAGCGCACCGGTCTCTAGGGCTGCTCCTCCATGCTGGTCTCCGCGATCCCCTAAATGATGCGGTTCGAAAACCGTTAGTCTAAAAGAATAAGTCCTATCATCCCCCACCCCTTCCCCCACGGCTCCTAGGCACCGAGCGGAGAGGAAGAAAGGGGAGGACTTGAAGGTGGAGAATATCAAAAGCAGGTGGCAGCGGTCCTATTCTAGCAAGTTTTATAGCATATAAAGACAATAAGCTGTAATCTGAAATGTAACCTTCACTTATGTGAAAAACACATAAGCCAAGGGGTCTTTTGCAAGGCTCCCATCGTATAAAAAGTCTCATACCGATTTATACGTTGGGGTGTCGGTGGTCAAACAGCAGTAACTAAATATATCAAAATTAACCTTAATTTATAAACTTGCCCACACAAGCTTAGAGACTAAGGGGTCGTTTGCAGGTCCTAAAGTATAAGCGTCACATTCCACTTATACTTTAGGTGTCAAGGTTTAAGGTAACGATTATGCCATGACATGCAAGTGGGTATGATGGGCATGCAAGTGCAACACACACACCCGACTCTGTGCACACAGACCTTTAGTTCCCCCTTTCTGGAGTCGTAACCTCCCAGGATACCTCCGTAGTGGCAGACGGAAGCGGTGGGTTGGGCCTCGCCCACCTCTAAACCAGTAAAGCACTACCGGTCAGACCTATCGTACGCCTCAACGCTTGGTGCACGAAGCGGACTCCTGCGTACTCTTGCCGGCTGGCGCACCGGACTTCTGTTGGCGAAGTGCTAACCACACTTGCCGAGTCAACGTATTGGCGTCGGTGCATCGACCCTCCGATACCGAAGACCCACCACCTTAATTTCCTTTCCTGTTATGCACATGCAAATTAGCGTAATCAAGAATCGAGCCGAAGCTCCCAGGACCAACACGTCCGACTCAAGCAATCGAGCCGAAGCTCCCCGGACCCAAAGTCCGCCTTTTAACCATCCGAGCCGAAGCTCCTAACCAACCTCTGGTGCCATCAGTATTGTGGAGTGTGCAACCCTAATTACTAGTTACTCTTTTCAGCTTGTTAAACAGTTTACGCTAACCCAGGACTGCCCCCGGTATTCCTTGTGAAGGGCTCTCAAGGGGCACTAGGAACTATGTTGAGATTACGCCCAGCGTTCCCTTTCGCAAGGTACTTATTTTATTATTGGTTGATTCCCTTACCCTTTATTTTCTCTTATTTCGATATGCTAACCCTAGGGTAATTTGACTCCAACTCTCCTTGGGTAGGACGATCTTTCGTCGGACCCGAACGCCTATAAACCCTAGTCAAAACCACACCCTACTCACTCATCTTTCATAGATGCAGCCCCTTCCACTTATCCTTACAGCAAACCACCAAGACCCATCATACGTGCCCTAATTCACATCCAAATGAAATCCTGCAGTTCTGCTATATGCAGACCACTTAAGTTACATGACCCGTAAAAAGGGAAGTACATGAAATATTCATCCTGTACCCTTATGATAATTATTAGAGATCTAAAAAGACATTTGAAGCATAAATCCAGAAATCCATAATTTTCCTAATTTGTCTGATAATTAATTTATTTATTCTAGTGTCCCAAAAGGCCCAGGTTTGAACATGAAGTACCACTTTCAGACAAGATAATAATCCACTAAATTTATGATAATTACAAAATGCCTAATAAACTCTAAATCCTAAGTCTTCCAATTTTTCAGCAAGGTTTAGGCCTTTAAATTTAATTTCAAAGATGCCCCATAAAAAGTCATTTTAAAAGATTCTATAGTAATAACACCTCCAAAAATTCATAGAAAATTCAGGGATGATTGTGATGGCCTACAAGTATCCTAGAAAAAGTTTCATAATTTATCATTTGGAAATAAGGCTATACTTGATTTTCTTATGAACTCTCTAATTTAAGGGTTAATGAACAAAGTATGCTAATCAGTCATCAAATATTTCCACAAAACTTTCCATATGATAACATTGAGCTAAAAACACCATGCAGGAAGTTTCATGATTTTTCAGTAAGTAATGGCCTCTGACAAGAATTATTAATATGTAATCAAAATAAAGCACTTGTGAAGTAGATGCCCTAAATAGATATCCAAAAATTCTAACAAAATTCATACAAGATTATCATAACCTAAAACTAACGCTGCCCATGTTTCATACCCTCTTAATGGGCAGTGAGACCACAATAGCCAAAATAATTATTAGGGCATTACCATTGATTACTAATGAAGTGCTAAAAATATTGTCCAAAATTCCTCAAGTAAATTATCAGAGGCTCAAAATACCCTAATCCCCTCACTACCCAAATTTGGTTAAGTTTCAAGATGTTTAGCTAACCTAAACTTACACTACAAGTTTTAGGACCTAAGCTAGGGTTAGGGTTTTGGGGGCCCTACCATTTCCATAATTTGCTAATAATTTTACCAGAGGGTTTTATATATCCTAGGAACCTCCATGCAAAATTTGGTGTTCATCCAAGGTGTTTAGGACTCATGCCCTTCACAAGGCCAAAAGGTCCCTCCTTAGGGTTTGACCTTGGAACTTAGTGCAAATCTATTCCTCACTGTCCCATATTCCATAGGGAGGTGACAAGTGCCCTAACAAGTCAGTGGCCCAAATTTCAGCCTCTGTTGAGGTGATTTGGTCACTCAAATCTAAAGTGCAACTTTTGACCCAAAATGCCCTTTTAAGGTATAATTAGGGTTGGGTCAAAACCTATTCAAAACACATCCAACTTAAATGAAATTTTATACAGATACCTAAAATGAACCCAGGGACCACTCACCAAAATTTGGGAGGGTTTTGAGGTGTTTAGGGCACTTAGTTAATTTATTTAATAATTACTAAATGTTTACAAAAACTATAGAAATATTTTCTCCAAAAATTCCCATTCTTGGGCAGGCCCTAGGTATAGCTAGGATGGACTCTCTGCCAAAATTTCAACTAATTTGGGCTAGGGGTGAAGGGTGGGCACTCAATTTAATGACTGCCTAGCCCTAAGGGTATGTCCCACCAAAATGGGTGCCCTGGTCAGACCTTACACCCAAAAGGGTTCAAACTAATTTTAAAATAAAGTAGACTCAAGGAACTACAACTTTCATGTTGAAGTATTTTCCACCAGGAGGTCCTAGGTATTTTTAAAGTTTAAAACTATTAGTATCAAAAACTGTGACAGAATTGCATTAATATAAATTAATTCCTATAGTTTAAAATCAGGCCCGCACGAATCTTGAAGCAAAAGGGACGGAATCCCTTCATCTTCTTCCTTGAGCCGACGGCCAGGATTCATCCCGCCTGGAGCCACTTCCAAACGCCACTGCCGGCGACCCGACCACCTCCCCGGCCGGCCACCGGCTCCACCACCTCTGTTGAGGTGGTGGCCATCCCCAGGCGGCGGCTTGGCCGCCGGAAACCCCTTTTCCGGCGATCCCGAGAGGTGAGTTTTCTTCAGAAAAATCCATGAAAACCGAATTGGATCGGGCTCAATTGAGCCCGAGCCTTGGTCCTATCGATTGCTATGATCTAACCATGGGTTAAGGAGAGGGGGAGGACCTTCCTGGCGGCCTGGATGCGAGAGGAGCGGCGGGATGCCATGGACGACGGCGGCGGCGCTCGGCTTCTGCAACTGCACAGTGGAATGGCTCATCTCCTCCAGGTAAATGCTCTAAAATGATCCCCTCGGCTCCCTGAAGGTGTTTAAATGGCAAATGGGGGAGAGGGGAGGCTGGTTCTTCAATGGCCATTAACACCATTAAAGGTGTGGCTCGGGTTGTGTGGAGGGGGGCTGAACCCACCCCTTGGTGGCCGGGAAACGGCTGGAATCAACTCCTCTCCCCTAGAGGAGTTGATTACAGCCATAATTGGTGGCTGTTAGCCTTCCTTGGCCGGCCTCTCTCTTCCCCTTCCTCTTCCTCATTTTCTCTCTCCTCCATTATCATGGAGAGGAGCTCCTTTCTCTCTCCTAGTCACCTCTGGTTGACTAGTCAACCTCACAAGCTAAATGCAGCCCACTTGATTATGATGGTTATGGGAATGGGTTTAGCCTAGGGGAGAAGTGGCTTGGGCTTGGGTTAGCCCTTTTGGGTTAAGTTTGACTTGACCTAAATGAGGGTTGACTTGGGTCAACATGACCAATTGGGTTGACCCCATTGGGTCCTGGGTGACCCATTGGGCTCCCTTAAGGTCTAGTGTTACTTGAGTAGGGTTGGTTGGGCATCTTGGGGGTCACATGTCCCTTGGCAAGGGCACTTTGACCATTTTAGGGCTAGAGTTGACTTGGGTCAACATGACCAATTGGGTTGACCCCTAGGGGTCCTGGGTGACCCATTGGCTTCTCTTAGGGTCTAGGTAGGGTTGTGTAGGGTTACCCTGTACTTTGGAGGTCACATACCCTTAGTAAGGGTACTTTGACCAGGTTAGGGCTTGAGTTGACTTGGGTCAACCTGGCCTCTAGGGCTGACCCCAATGTGTCCTTAGTGACCCATTGACCTCACTTTAGGGTTAGGAGGGCATAGGAGGGGTTCTTTAGGCTAGGAGTAGGTCAGTTGGCCCTAAGTAGGCTAGTTTGACCCATTTAGGGCTAGGGTTGACCTTGGTCAACTAGGCCTCTTGGGTTGACCCTAATGGGTCCTTTTGGCTCTAATGGGTCTCCCAAGGTATTAGGGGTGTTGTGGTAGGGTCTTGGGGTTAGGGTGTGGCCCATGGTCATCCTACACCATTGTTTAGGGTTCTACTATTTGCAGACCATGATGATCTCCCACCTTTCTGTCCCCTATCTCTTGCCCCATTACTGGCTTCCTAGGGTTTGTCATGACCTAGTCATGGACAAAACCACTCTTAGGGGTCTAGTTGGAAATGGGATGTTACAGATTCAACTCAACCTAATTATGTCTATAGACTTAGGAAGGCTTTGTATGGGTTAAAACAAGCCCCTGGGGCTTGGTATGAAACCCTGTCTAGTTTCCTCATTGAGAATAAATTCACAAGGGGGAAAATAGACAAGACTCTATTCCTTAGGGAATCCAGAGGCAAGATCATACTAGTCCAAATATATATAGATGACATCATATTTGGGTCTACTGAAAGTAGTTGTTAGAACCCGCCAACCCATTAGTTCATCTCAAAACCCAGGTGTTGAGATGAAGGGTGGCGGGGTACATGAACACAAAGTGGAGAAGTCTGCAGACGGTGTGGGACTAACCCCAACCATAGAACCGTGGGGATATTCCGCCACACAAGGGGGCCCACCGGGGTCAACACCCAGACCAGGAACGCGATGGGGAAAGCCCAAACATGCGGTCCCACACACACGTGTCCTGCTGGCAAATATAGTCTCAACACACCCCCGCAGCAGGACAACCTGCTTTGATACCATGTTAGAACCCGCCAACCCATTAGTTCATCTCAAAACCCAGGTGTTGAGATGAAGGGTGGCGGGGTGTAACGCCCCGAATTTCGTGTGCGAGTCGGTCGCGGAAAAAGAGTTTTTGGTGCCTGTAGGGGTACACGGCCTAGGATACGGGCGTGTCCAAGGCCGTGTCTGGCTGGTGATTTTTGGCCGTTTCCAACCCGAGAAGGACACGGCCAGGAACACGGCCGGATGACACGGGCGTGTCATCCGACACGGGAGTGTGCCAACCCGTGTCCCTACCCGTGTCCTGATGGGTCGTGTCCGTTGCCGTGGCGGTTATGCGTGACACGCCCATGAACACGGGCGTGTCGAGGAACCCGACACGGGCGTGTCAGGTCAGACACGGGCGTGTCTTGGCCCGTGTGCATTTCTCAGTTCGACGATCGTGCCTGGATCGAGGCACACGGCCTTGGACATGGCCATGTGCCAAGCCGTGTGCGGCCCAGGTCTGGGAAATTTTGTGCAGATCCGAGCCGTTCATTTTCTTTAATTAGGATCCAATGGCCCAGATGAGATCCTGCTCTATTAAGGCCGGGAATAGGGAGTTATTCCCTCATTTTTCTCTCCAAAGTTCTCCCCTTCCAAAGTGAGAGAGGAGAGGAAGAAGAAGGAGGTTTCCGGCCGCCGGCGGAGCATCGGAGCACCGTTTCGAAATCGGAGAGCGGATCCGTGGAGGGAAGGTCATTGCGAAGAGCTCTAACCGCGTAGTTTTTCCATGGCGCCAAAACGGACTACAAGGGTAACGATTCTCAACTTGAGCGCTTGAAGCTCTTTCTTTCTGCATAGGGAATCCCGCTCCCGCGAGTATGCGGTGAGTGCGTGGTGTTCCTTGGGGTTGACGGGAATAGTCCCCCTTGTGTTGCATGTAGAGCCCGGAATCGTAAGTACGGGCATAGGCATTGTGTGTGAAGCCTACCCGGACGTGTTTTGTCTGGATCGGTGATGTTGCATTTGTTATGGTTTTGCCGGAGAAGACTCCGTGCTTTGGGTTTTTCGGGTTTCTACGCGGTAGATTGCAGCAGGGATCCTTGGAGGTTAGCTTCAAGGCGCACCCGGAAAACTGAGCGGAAACGTGTTCTGCTAACTTGGCGGTCTGGGAACCGGCCTTGATCATAACTGGGTTATGAGATTGTTTTGGGAAATTTGGGATCCGAGAGAAGCTTGGCCCACGCAAAGTTCCTTAAATTGGACATGCGGCGTGAGCAACGGGCAAGTGGAATTGGACCTAGGCTATGTGGTTCGGTGTGAGAGACCCGAAGACGGGGACTGGCCGTTGGCATAGTCGGAGCCTTAGACGGTGGTCAGAAAGGCTAAATGCTCACATGTTGTTGCCATCCTAGGGATGGTGGTGAATGCACTGATTTGTCAGGGTTCACCATGAATGTGCCCTGAGTGCACGGGGTGTTTGGCCGTGCGAGCCTACACCTGTGGCGAATTATAACTGCGATATATATATTGTTGGGCTAATGTTTTGCAGGGAAAGAGCACCGCCGTCCCGAGTAAGGGGCGGGGTCGTTATAATTTGGTCGGCTTTTAGCTGACCGTTGCTTTATTTGCCACCGTGCGGTGGTATGTGCTTGCAGGTGCTGCGGAGCCGAGCGCCAAATAGCGGGCTGGAGCCCATGTTGCTGTGCTGGCCCTAGAAGGCCGTAGAATAGTTGTTTTTACATTTCTCATGTGTGGCCGGCCTGCGAGCCGATGTATGTAAGACATGTTATATTTATGAACATTTGTAAGGCCATAAGGCCATGTACCTATTTCAGTGTATTTGGGGTTCGTTCTTGTAGTTGTAAATGTGGACATTCATATTTGATGGATTTAAGTTTGGGTTCTTCAACTTTAAAAACTTCCGCTAGAATGCTCTGTGGTTAGGACGAGTAGTCTTAATTGGTTGGTTTGATTATTCACTTGGTAACCCTTCCGACTGTCTGTGGTATATGGCGTCGGGTTCCAGCTGGACCTTCTGTTATATGTCATGCGACAGATGGGGGTGTTACAATTTGGTATCAGACTTCTGGTTACGGTCATGCTTAAATGAATTCGTGGGCGAATTCTTTTAAGGGGTGGTGAGCACATGTGTGCGTCATCGTTATAACATTAAAAAGAACCCATGAATGTCCACTTAGGAATGAAAAATACTCGTGGTTGAGGAACCTGCGCGTTCCTATAATTGCTTTTTGCAATTTTGTTTGGTCACTTATTGGTGTTTTGTATGACTATAGGTGACCGGGAGTGGCGTAGAGCCGACAGAACATCTGGTTTCTGAGGATTATAGTGCACCCAGTGGAGCGCTTGATACCCCTCTTTCGTTAGAAACCATAAGAAGGATCGTTGAAGTGGTGCTCGCTATGACTAGTGCACAGCAAGGAAGCAATGTGCAACCTCTTGTCCCCGAGATGACTTCAATGTCGGGTGGTGTGTTGAATCAAATGACATTTAGGAGGCCATCAGGTCAGCCGTTGAATATGTGCTTGGTGCAGGGTACACACTCAGTTGATGAGTATTTGCAGGCATTCCTTTTGATAAGCCGCTACCCATGCTTTGAGTTGGAGAACGAGAGGTCTATAGTCGATAGATTCTATAGTGGTCTACGTGACGAACTGCGAATTCCACTTCTAGGACCAAAACTAATGGGATTCCGAGCCTTGGTAGAGTCGGCCAGATCTTTGGAAGTGGAAATGGGAAAAATTCACCAGATACCAGTGAGTAGGGTATCGAACTCTGCAATTCCTATGAGGGGTGCATCTTGCAAAATGCTGAAGAAGAAGGTTAGATCATCGACTAGCAAGGTTGCTTACAACTGTCATACTTGTGGAAAGAAAGGACACTTTGCCCGAGAATGTTGGGATGGTGCTCAGAAGATTAAGGAAGCTATGTCAGGAGCAGGTGAGGACTCTGGTACTAAGAAACCACAGTTCAAAGGGCCAAGTTCAAAGTCCGATGTCCGCAGTTGGAATAAGAAGCTGAAGACTTCGAACTCAGCCCCTTCTTCTGGTGCGTCGGGAGCAACTACAAGTCGAGTCCCAAGAGCTTGCTATATCTGCGAAAAAGTGGGACATTTTGTACGTGAGTGTTGGAGTGGACGTGCAAAGTCCGAAAGGAAGTCTGAAGAGTACAAGCTTGGTCAGCAAGAGGACAGAAAGCAAGCAGACGTGGTGACAGGTAAGGTTTAAAATTCTAGCATTTAGCTTTAGACACTTGTAGTCTTTGTGCATGTTAACCTAGAACCGCTTGTGCTAAGCGTTGTTCTGAATTTCGTTTATCCGGCGCGAGCACCGTTCGTTAAAGGGGGCTTTGTGTCTCCGTTTGCCCAAAGGAATTGTATTACGTGTCGGAATATATCTTCCGATGGAAAAAGTCTTAATGGATGTGTTGTTGACTAGTAGTGCTCGATGCGCGCAGATAGAATCTGTTGCGTTTAGGTATGGATTGTGAGTCCAAAGTTTGATTTGCAGGCGTTGTTTCTACCGCTAGGAGAGTTCAACGTGATCTTTAGCATGGTCAGGCTCTCGGAGCAGCAGACATACGTTGATCGAAGTTGCTAGTGGGTCAGTTGAGAGCTAGTCATGAGGTGACTTTCGCGGGCATGAAGGGGTCGGGTAAGATTTTGATGTCAGCCCTTCAGGTGTTCCCGGCAGTTCGGTCTGGGGCAGAACTGTATGTCACTCTAGTGTAGACTTCGACGCCTAAACCTAGATTGGGCAACATCCCAGTTGTGTCTGAATATCCTGATGTGTTTCCAGATGATCTCCCAGGAGCCCCTCCTCAGTGGGAGATAGACTTTACTATAGAGCTGGTACCGGGTGACAAACCGGTGTCATGCTCCCCCTATCGGATAGCCCCAAGAGAAATGGCAGAGTTGAAGATGCAACTGCAGGAGTTGCTAGAGCAAGGGTATGTGCGTCCAAGTTCGTCGCCTTGGAGCGCACCAGTTCTCTTTGTTAAGAAGAAAGATGGGAGCTTGCAGCTTTATATCGATTATCGGGAATTGAACAAACTTACGGAGAAGAACAAATATCCAATCCCGAGGATTGACGATCTATTTGATCAGTTGGTTGGGTCATCTGTATATTCGAAGTTAGATTTGAAGTCTGGTTACTATCAGTTGAGGATAAGGGAGAGCGACATTCCAAAGACAGCATTCAGTACGCGGTTTGGGCATTACGAGTTCACGGTTATGCCGTTTGGGTTGACGAATGCTCCATCCGTGTTTATGGATCTGATGAATAGGACGTTCAGAGAATACTTGGATCAGTTCGTGATAGTATTTATTGATGATATCCTGGTATATTCGCGGTGCGAGGAGGATCACTACAAGCATTTACACATGGTGTTGGAAACATTGAGGAAAAGTCAATTATATGCAAAGTTCTCCAAGTGTGAATTCTGGTTATCCTCGATAGCGTTCCTTGGTCATGTTGTCAGTGGAGAAGGAATAGCTGTGGATCCGGCGAAGATAGTGGCGATACGGGAGTGGCCTACTTTGACTACGGTGGCAGAGATCCGGAGTTTTCTGGGACTTGCTGGCTACTACAGGCGCTTCGTAGAGAACTTCTCGCGGATAACACTACCACTCACGACGTTGACAAGAAAGGATCAGAAGTTTGTGTGGTCTCCGGAGTGCGAACAGGCTTTTGAAGAATTGAAGAGGCGGTTGACCACGGCGCCTATTTTATGTTCGCCAAGTGGTACCGAAGGTTTCGAGATTGATAGTGATGCTTCAGGCAGTGGTTTGGGCTGTGTTCTGCTACAGCATGGGAGAGTGATAGCTTAAGGTTCACGAGAGGAATTATCCGGTCCACGACTTAGAGTTAGCGACCGTGATTTTTGCTCTAAAGCTTTGGAGGCACTATATGTACGGTGTGAAGGTAGATATTTACACCGATCATAAGAGTTTGAAGTACCTATTGGATCAAAAGGATCTGAACATGAGGCAGAGGAGGTGGATGGAGTTCTTAGGGGACTACACCTTCAAGATACACTATGTGCCTGGGAAGGGAAATGTAGTGGCGGATGCGTTGAGTCGTAAGATTCCCGCACGAGCCAACTGGTTATCAGTGCATGATGAGAGATTGGTCCAAGAGTTGGAGGCATTGGAGATAACTTGTGTTGACAAGCAGTCTAGTGCCGAGGCGAAACTGTTTTGGACAGAGGTGCAGTGTGACCTAGCGGATAGAGTTCGGCGGGCTTTGGTTCAGGATAGCAGCATGAAGCAAATCCTAGATGGATCTTCGGATGGGTCAAATTCCCAGTTTGTGGTTGAAGATGGGTTGCTAAGGAAGGACGGTCGTCTATGCGTTCCTAGTGCAGATAATAGTCGGGAGGAGTTGATGTAT
Organism: Platanthera guangdongensis; assembly: GCA_039583875.1. Lineage (NCBI taxonomy): Eukaryota > Viridiplantae > Streptophyta > Magnoliopsida > Asparagales > Orchidaceae > Platanthera > Platanthera guangdongensis. The sequence goes on from CM077165.1 coordinate 50,105,198, forward strand.
GAGGCTCATCATACCAAATACTCAATCCACCCGGAAAGCACGAAGATGTATAGAGACATGAAGAAATTATTCTGGTGGCCGGGTTTGAAGAAGGATGTGGCGCTTTATGTGGCCAAGTGTCGTACTTGTGCATTGGTGAAGGCGGAATGTCAGAAGCCCGGAGGTTTCTTGAAATCACTTCCTATCCCAGAATGGAAGTTTGACGATATATCTATGGATTTTGTGCACGGTTTGCCGAAGTCGCAGAAAGGAAATGATGCCATTTGGGTGGTCGTAGATAGATTGACAAAGGTGTCGCACTTTATCCCAATGAGAAAGGAAGATCCAGTAGAAAGGTTAGCCAAACTCTACGTGGATAATATTGTACGACTGCATGGTGTGCCTCGCAGTATTGTTAGTGATCGTGATGGACGCTTCACGTCAAATGACTGGAGGTTGGTGCATGGTCTGTTGGGTACTAAGCTAAAGTTCAGCACAGCCTTTCACCCACAGACAGGTGGCCAAACCGAGAGAGTCAACAGAACTATGGAGGACATGCTTCACATGTGCGTCCTAGATTTCGGGAAGCATTGGGAGGATCACCTGTACATGGTGGAGTTTGCGTACAACAATAGCTTTCAGGCAAGCATTGGAATGGCGCCTTTCGAAGCTTTGTACGGGAGGAAGTGTCGTACGTCGTTGTCTTGGTTGGAGGCAGGCGAATCAAAGTTGTATAAACGTCAAGCGGTGGAAGATGCCACTTCAATGATACGGACAATCCAGGAAAGGCTGAAGATAGCTCAGGATAGACAGTCAAAGTACTACAATGCCAAACATAGAAATGTGGAGTTCAACGTTGGCGACATGGTATATTTAAAAATCAAGCCGTTCAAGGGTGTATCGCGGGTTCGACGCTTGAAGAAGCTGAGTCCGAGATACCTTGGACCATTTGAAATCCTGGAGCGTGTTGGCGAGGCGGCGTATAGGTTGAAGCTGTCGACGGAGTTGAGTGGGCTGCATGACGTAGTCCACGTATCGGTGTTGCGTAAGGCAGTGCAAGAGCCTTCACAGATCGTTGCAGACAATCAGGTACCGGTTGATTATGAGTTAACAACAAGGGTCAGACCAGTACGAATTGAAGACGTTGCGGTCAAACGACTCCGCAACAAGGAGGTCAGAATGGTTAAAGTCCGTTGGAATAATTGCGGACGTGAGGAGCTTTCTTGGGAGCGAGAGCAAGCTATGTTGGAGGAATACCCCGAGTTATTCCACTCAGGTATCATTTAGCTTTCGTGTACCTTTGCTTAATTTCGGGACGAAATTCCTTAAGCGGGGGAGATTTGTAACGCCCCGAATTTCGTGTGCGAGTCGGTCGCGGAAAAAGAGTTTTTGGTGCCTGTAGGGGTACACGGCCTAGGACACGGGCATGTCCAAGGCCGTGTCTGGCTGGTGATTTTTGGCCGTTTCCAACCCGAGAAGGACACGGCCAGGAACACGGCCGGATGACACGGGCGTGTCATCCGACACGGGCGTGTGCCAACCCGTGTCCCTACCCGTGTCATGATGGGTCGTGTCCGTTGCCGTGGCGGTTATGCGTGACACGCCCATGAACACGGGCGTGTCGAGGAACCCGACACGGGCGTGTCAGGTCAGACACGGGCGTGTCTTGGCTCGTGTGCATTTCTCAGTTCGACGATCGTGCCTGGATCGAGGCACACGGCCTTGGACACGGCCGTGTGCCAAGCTGTGTGCGGCCCAGGTCTGGGAAATTTTGTGCATATCCGAGCCGTTCATTTTCTTTAATTAGGATCCAATGGCCCAGATGAGATCCTGCTCTGTTAAGGCCGGGAATAGGGAGTTATTCCCTCATTTTTCTCTCCAAAGTTCTCCCCTTCCAAAGTGAGAGAGGAGAGGAAGAAGAAGGAGGTTTCCGGCCGCCGGCGGAGCATCGGAGCACCGTTTCGAAATCGGAGAGCGGATCCGTGGAGGGAAGGTCATTGCGAAGAGCTCTAACCGCGTAGTTTTTCCATGGCTCCAAAACGGACTACAAGGGTAACGATTCTCAACTTGAGCGCTTGAAGCTCTTTCTTTCTGCATAGGGAATCCCGCTCCCGCGAGTATGCGGTGAGTGCGTGGTGTTCCTTGGGGTTGACGGGAATAGTCCCCCTTGTGTTGCATGTAGAGCCCGGAATCGTAAGTACGGGCATAGGCATTGTGTGTGAAGCCTACCCGGACGTGTTTTGTATGGATCGGTGATGTTGCATTTGTTATGGTTTTGCCGGAGAAGACTCCGTGCTTTGGGTTTTTCGGGTTTCTACGCGGTAGATTGCAGCAGGGATCCTTGGAGGTTAGCTTCAAGGCGCACCCGGAAAACTGAGCGGAAACGTGTTCTGCTAACTTGGCGGTCTGGGAACCGGCCTTGATCATAACTGGGTTATGAGATTGTTTTGGGAAATTTGGGATCCGAGAGAAGCTTGGCCCGCGCAAAGTTCCTTAAATTGGACATGCGGCGTGAGCAACGGGCAAGTGGAATTGGACCTAGGCTATGTGGTTCGGTGCGAGAGACCCGAAGACGGGGACTGGCCGTTGGCATAGTCGGAGCCTTAGACGGTGGTCAGAAAGGCTAAATGCTCACATGTTGTTGCCATCCTAGGGATGGTGGTGAATGCACTGATTTGTCAGGGTTCACCATGAATGTGCCCTGAGTGCACGGGGTGTTTGGCCGTGCGAGCCTACACCTGTGGCGAATTATAACTGCGATATATATATTGTTGGGCTAATGTTTTGCAGGGAAAGAGCACCGCCGTCCCGAGTAAGGGGCGGGGTCGTTATAATTTGGTCGGCTTTTAGCTGACCGTTGCTTTATTTGCCACCGTGCGGTGGTATGTGCTTGCAGGTGCTGCGGAGCCGAGCGCCAAATAGCGGGCTGGAGCCCATGTTGCTGTGCTGGCCCTAGAAGGCCGTAGAATAGTTGTTTTTACATTTCTCATGTGTGGCCGGCCTGCGAGCCGATGTATGTAAGACATGTTATATTTATGAACATTTGTAAGGCCATAAGGCCATGTACCTGTTTCAGTGTATTTGGGGTTCGTTCTTGTAGTTGTAAATGTGGACATTCATATTTGATGGATTTAAGTTTGGGTTCTTCAACTTTAAAAACTTCCGCTAGAATGCTCTGTGGTTAGGACGAGTAGTCTTAATTGGTTGGTTTGATTATTCACTTGGTAACCCTTCCGACTGTCTGTGGTATATGGCGTCGGGTTCCAGCTGGACCTTCTGTTATATGCCATGCGACAGATGGGAGTGTTACAATTTGGTATCAGACTTCTGGTTACGGTCATGCTTAAATGAATTCGTGGGCGAATTCTTTTAAGGGGTGGTGAGCACATGTGTGCGTCATCGTTATAACATTAAAAAGAACCCATGAATGTCCACTTAGGAATGAAAAATACTCGTGGTTGAGGAACCTGCGCGTTCCTATAATTGCTTTTTGCAATTTTGTTTGGTCACTTATTGGTGTTTTGTATGACTATAGGTGACCGGGAGTGGCGTAGAGCCGACAGAACATCTGGTTTCTGAGGATTATAGTGCACCCAGTGGAGCGCTTGATACCCCTCTTTCGTTAGAAACCATAAGAAGGATCGTTGAAGTGGTGCTCGCTATGACTAGTGCACAGCAAGGAAGCAATGTGCAACCTCTTGTCCCCGAGATGACTTCAATGTCGGGTGGTGTGTTGAATCAAATGACATTTAGGAGGCCATCAGGTCAGCCGTTGAATATGTGCTTGGTGCAGGGTACACACTCAGTTGATGAGTATTTGCAGGCATTCCTTTTGATAAGCCGCTACCCATGCTTTGAGTTGGAGAACGAGAGGTCTATAGTCGATAGATTCTATAGTGGTCTACGTGACGAACTGCGAATTCCACTTCTAGGACCAAAACTAATGGGATTCCGAGCCTTGGTAGAGTCGGCCAGATCTTTGGAAGTGGAAATGGGAAAAATTCACCAGATACCAGTGAGTAGGGTATCGAACTCTGCAATTCCTATGAGGGGTGCATCTTGCAAAATGCTGAAGAAGAAGGTTAGATCATCGACTAGCAAGGTTGCTTACAACTGTCATACTTGTGGAAAGAAAGGACACTTTGCCCGAGAATGTTGGGATGGTGCTCAGAAGATTAAGGAAGCTATGTCAGGAGCAGGTGAGGACTCTGGTACTAAGAAACCACAGTTCAAAGGGCCAAGTTCAAAGTCCGATGTCCGCAGTTGGAATAAGAAGCTGAAGACTTCGAACTCAGCCCCTTCTTCTGGTGCGTCGGGAGCAACTACAAGTCGAGTCCCAAGAGCTTGCTATATCTGCGAAAAAGTGGGACATTTTGCACGTGAGTGTTGGAGTGGACGTGCAAAGTCCGAAAGGAAGTCTGAAGAGTACAAGCTTGGTCAGCAAGAGGACAGAAAGCAAGCAGACGTGGTGACAGGTAAGGTTTAAAATTCTAGCATTTAGCTTTAGACACTTGTAGTCTTTGTGCATGTTAACCTAGAACCGCTTGTGCTAAGCGTTGTTCTGAATTTCGTTTATCCGGCGCGAGCACCGTTCGTTAAAGGGGGCTTTGTGTCTCCGTTTGCCCAAAGGAATTGTATTACGTGTCGGAATATATCTTCCGATGGAAAAAGTCTTAATGGATGTGTTGTTGACTAGTAGTGCTCGATGCGCGCAGATAGAATCTGTTGCGTTTAGGTATGGATTGTGAGTCAAAAGTTTGATTTGCAGGCGTTGTTTCTACCGCTAGGAGAGTTCAACGTGATCTTTAGCATGGTCAGGCTCTCGGAGCAGCAGACATACGTTGATCGAAGTTGCTAGTGGGTCAGTTGAGAGCTAGTCATGAGGTGACTTTCGCGGGCATGAAGGGGTCGGGTAAGATTTTGATGTCAGCCCTTCAGGTGTTCCCGGCAGTTCGGTCTGGGGCAGAACTGTATGTCACTCTAGTGTAGACTTCGACGCCTAAACCTAGATTGGGCAACATCCCAGTTGTGTCCGAATATCCTGATGTGTTTCCAGATGATCTCCCAGGAGCCCCTCCTCAGTGGGAGATAGACTTTACTATAGAGCTGGTACCGGGTGACAAACCGGTGTCATGCTCCCCCTATCGGATAGCCCCAAGAGAAATGGCAGAGTTGAAGATGCAACTGCAGGAGTTGCTAGAGCAAGGGTATGTGCGTCCAAGTTCGTCGCCTTGGAGCGCACCAGTTCTCTTTGTTAAGAAGAAAGATGGGAGCTTGCAGCTTTATATCGATTATCGGGAATTGAACAAACTTACGGAGAAGAACAAATATCCAATCCCGAGGATTGACGATCTATTTGATCAGTTGGTTGGGTCAACTGTATATTCGAAGTTAGATTTGAAGTCTGGTTACTATCAGTTGAGGATAAGGGAGAGCGACATTCCAAAGACAGCATTCAGTACGCGGTTTGGGCATTACGAGTTCACGGTTATGCCGTTTGGGTTGACGAATGCTCCATCCGTGTTTATGGATCTGATGAATAGGACGTTCAGAGAATACTTGGATCAGTTCGTGATAGTATTTATTGATGATATCCTGGTATATTCGCGGTGCGAGGAGGATCACTACAAGTATTTACACATGGTGTTGGAAACATTGAGGAAAAGTCAATTATATGCAAAGTTCTCCAAGTGTGAATTCTGGTTATCCTCGATAGCGTTCCTTGGTCATGTTGTCAGTGGAGAAGGAATAGCTGTGGATCCGGCGAAGATAGTGGCGATACGGGAGTGGCCTACTTTGACTACGGTGGCAGAGATCCGGAGTTTTCTGGGACTTGCTGGCTACTACAGGCGCTTCGTAGAGAACTTCTCGCGGATAGCACTACCACTCACGACGTTGACAAGAAAGGATCAGAAGTTTGTGTGGTCTCCGGAGTGCGAACAGGCTTTTGACGAATTGAAGAGGCGGTTGACCACGGCGCCTATTTTATGTTCGCCAAGTGGTACCGAAGGTTTCGAGATTGATAGTGATGCTTCAGGCAGTGGTTTGGGCTGTGTTCTGCTACAGCATGGGAGAGTGATAGCTTAAGGTTCACGAGAGGAATTATCCGGTCCACGACTTAGAGTTAGCGGCCGAGATTTTTGCTCTAAAGCTTTGGAGGCACTATCTGTACGGTGTGAAGGTAGATATTTACACCGATCATAAGAGTTTGAAGTACCTATTGGATCAAAAGGATCTGAACATGAGGCAGAGGAGGTGGATGGAGTTCTTAGGGGACTACACCTTCAAGATACACTATGTGCCTGGGAAGGGAAATGTAGTGGCGGATGCGTTGAGTCGTAAGATTCCCGCACGAGCCAACTGGTTATCAGTGCATGATGAGAGATTGGTCCAAGAGTTGGAGGCATTGGAGATAACTTGTGTTGACAAGCAGTCTAGTGCCGAGGCGAAACTGTTTTGGACAGAGGTGCAGTGTGACCTAGCGGATAGAGTTCGGCGGGCTTTGGTTCAGGATAGCAGCATGAAGCAAATCCTAGATGGATCTTCGGATGGGTCAAATTCCCAGTTTGTGGTTGAAGATGGGTTGCTAAGGAAGGACGGTCGTCTATGCGTTCCTAGTGCGGATAATAGTCGGGAGGAGTTGATGTATGAGGCTCATCATACCAAATACTCAATCCACCCGGAAAGCACGAAGATGTATAGAGACATGAAGAAATTATTCTGGTGGCCGGGTTTGAAGAAGGATGTGGCGCTTTATGTGGCCAAGTGTCGTACTTGTGCATTGGTGAAGGCGGAATGTCAGAAGCCCGGAGGTTTCTTGAAATCACTTCCTATCCCAGAATGGAAGTTTGACGATATATCTATGGATTTTGTGCACGGTTTGCCGAAGTCGCAGAAAGGAAATGATGTCATTTGGGTGGTCGTAGATAGATTGACAAAGGTGTCGCACTTTATCCCAATGAGAAAGGAAGATCCAGTAGAAAGGTTAGCCAAACTCTACGTGGATAATATTGTACGACTGCATGGTGTGCCTCGCAGTATTGTTAGTGATCGTGATGGACGCTTCACGTCAAATGACTGGAGGTTGGTGCATGGTCTGTTGGGTACTAAGCTAAAGTTCAGCACAGCCTTTCACCCACAGACAGGTGGCCAAACCGAGAGAGTCAACAGAACTATGGAGGACATGCTTCACATGTGCGTCCTAGATTTCGGGAAGCATTGGGAGGATCACCTGTACATGGTGGAGTTTGCGTACAACAATAGCTTTCAGGCAAGCATTGGAATGGCGCCTTTCGAAGCTTTGTACGGGAGGAAGTGTCGTACGTCGTTGTCTTGGTTGGAGGCAGGCGAATCAAAGTTGTATAAATGTCAAGCGGTGGAAGATGCCACTTCAATGATACGGACAATCCAGGAAAGGCTGAAGATAGCTCAGGATAGACAGTCAAAGTACTACAATGCCAAACATAGAAATGTGGAGTTCAACGTTGGCGACATGGTATATTTAAAAATCAAGCCGTTCAAGGGTGTATCGCGGGTTCGACGCTTGAAGAAGCTGAGTCCGAGATACCTTGGACCATTTGAAATCCTGGAGCGTGTTGGCGAGGCGGCGTATAGGTTGAAGCTGTCGACGGAGTTGAGTGGGCTGCATGACGTAGTCCACGTATCGGTGTTGCGTAAGGCAGTGCAAGAGCCTTCACAGATCGTTGCAGACAATCAGGTACCAGTTGATTATAAGTTAACAACAAGGGTCAGACCAGTACGAATTGAAGACGTTGCGGTCAAACGACTCCGCAACAAGGAGGTCAGAATGGTTAAAGTCCGTTGGAATAATTGCGGACGTGAGGAGCTTTCTTGGGAGCGAGAGCAAGCTATGTTGGAGGAATACCCCGAGTTATTCCACTCAGGTATCATTTAGCTTTCGTGTACCTTTGCTTAATTTCGGGACGAAATTCCTTAAGCGGGGGAGATTTGTAACGCCCCGAATTTCGTGTGCGAGTCGGTCGCGGAAAAAGAGTTTTTGGTGCCTGTAGGGGTACACGGCCTAGGACACGGGCGTGTCCAAGGCCGTGTCTGGCTGGTGATTTTTGGCCGTTTCCAACCCGAGAAGGACACGGCCAGGAACACGGCCGGATGACACGGGCGTGTCATCCGACACGGGCGTGTGCCAACCCGTGTCCCTACCCGTGTCCTGATGGGTCGTGTCCGTTGCCGTGGCGGTTATGCGTGACACGCCCATGAACACGGGCATGTCGAGGAACCCGACACGGGCGTGTCAGGTCAGACACGGGCGTGTCTTGGCCCGTGTGCATTTCTCAGTTCGACGATCGTGCCTGGATCGAGGCACACGGCCTTGGACACGGCCGTGTGCCAAGCCGTGTGCGGCCCAGGTCTGGGAAATTTTGTGCAGATCCGAGCCGTTCATTTTCTTTAATTAGGATCCAATGGCCCAGATGAGATCCTGCTCTGTTAAGGCCGGGAATAGGGAGTTATTCCCTCATTTTTCTCTCCAAAGTTCTCCCCTTCCAAAGTGAGAGAGGAGAGGAAGAAGAAGGAGGTTTCCGGCCGCCGGCGGAGCATCGGAGCACCGTTTCGAAATCGGAGAGCGGATCCGTGGAGGGAAGGTCATTGCGAAGAGCTCTAACCGCGTAGTTTTTCCATGGCGCCAAAACGGACTACAAGGGTAACGATTCTCAACTTGAGCACTTGAAGCTCTTTCTTTCTGCATAGGGAATCCCGCTCCCGCGAGTATGCGGTGAGTGCGTGGTGTTCCTTGGGGTTGACGGGAATAGTCCCCCTTGTGTTGCATGTAGAGCCCGGAATCGTAAGTACGGGCATAGGCATTGTGTGTGAAGCCTACCCGGATGTGTTTTGTCTGGATCGGTGATGTTGCATTTGTTATGGTTTTGCCGGAGAAGACTCCGTGCTTTGGGTTTTTCGGGTTTCTACGCGGTAGATTGCAGCAGGGATCCTTGGAGGTTAGCTTCAAGGCGCACCCGGAAAACTGAGCGGAAACGTGTTCTGCTAACTTGGCGGTCTGGGAACCGGCCTTGATCATAACTGGGTTATGAGATTGTTTTGGGAAATTTGGGATCCGAGAGAAGCTTGGCCCGCGCAAAGTTCCTTAAATTGGACATGCGGCGTGAGCAACGGGCAAGTGGAATTGGACCTAGGCTATGTGGTTCGGTGCGAGAGACCCGAAGACGGGGACTGGCCGTTGGCATAGTCGGAGCCTTAGACGGTGGTCAGAAAGGCTAAATGCTCACATGTTGTTGCCATCCTAGGGATGGTGGTGAATGCACTGATTTGTCAGGGTTCACCATGAATGTGCCCTGAGTGCACGGGGTGTTTGGCCGTGCGAGCCTACACCTGTGGCGAATTATAACTGCGATATATATATTGTTGGGCTAATGTTTTGCAGGGAAAGAGCACCGTCGTCCCGAGTAAGGGGCGGGGTCGTTATAATTTGGTCGGCTTTTAGCTGACCGTTGCTTTATTTGCCACCGTGCGGTGGTATGTGCTTGCAGGTGCTGCGGAGCCGAGCGCCAAATAGCGGGCTGGAGCCCATGTTGCTGTGCTGGCCCTAGAAGGCCGTAGAATAGTTGTTTTTACATTTCTCATGTGTGGCCGGCCTGCGAGCCGATGTATGTAAGACATGTTATATTTATGAACATTTGTAAGGCCATAAGGCCATGTACCTGTTTCAGTGTATTTGGGGTTCGTTCTTGTAGTTGTAAATGTGGACATTCATATTTGATGGATTTAAGTTTGGGTTCTTCAACTTTAAAAACTTCCGCTAGAATGCTCTGTGGTTAGGACGAGTAGTCTTAATTGGTTGGTTTGATTATTCACTTGGTAACCCTTCCGACTGTCTGTGGTATATGGCGTCGGGTTCCAGCTGGACCTTCTGTTATATGCCATGCGATAGATGGGGGTGTTACACGGGGTACATGAACACAAAGTGGAGAAGTCTGCAGGCGGTGTGGGACTAACCCCAACCACAGAACCGCGGGGATATTCCGCCACACAAGGGGGCCCACCGGGGTCAACACCCAGACCAGGAACGCGATGGGGAAAGCCCAAACATGCGGTCCCACACACACGTGTCCTGCTGGCAAATATAGTCTCAACAGTAGTCTTTGTAGAAAGTTTGCAAAACTTATGCAAGGATAATTTGAGATGAGCAGTATGGGGGAACTTAAGTTCTTCTTGGGTCTCCAAGTTAGACAGACTGAGAATGGTTTATCCATATGCCAGTCTAAGTTCACCCTAGAACTGATAAGGAAGTATGGTATGGAATCATCCAGTACCATGAAAACTCCTATGGGGTCAAGTATGTCTCTTAGCAAAGATGATGCAGGGAAACCTGTAGATGAGACTTTGTATAGAGGGATAGTTGGATCCCTATTATATTTGACTGCAAGTAGACCAGATATCATGTATGCTACATGTGTCTGTGCTAGGTACCAAGCATGCCCTAAAGAGTCTCATTTGACAGCAGTCAAAAGGATACTGAGATATCTTAAGGACACTCCTTATCTAGGCCTTTGGTACCCTAGGAATGGAGACTTTGAACTGATAGGTTATTCAGATGCAGATTTTGCAGGCTGCAAAGAAATAGGAAAAGTACAACTGGTACCTATCAATTCCTAGGTGGAAGACTGATATCTTGGAGTAGCAAGAAACAAACAAGTGTGGCTATCTCCACAGCAGAATCAGAATATATTGCTGCAGGAAGTTGTTGTGCTCAACTTCTATGGATACAACATCAGCTTGAGGATTATGGTATTCAAGTAAGTAGAATACCACTATTTTGTGATTCTACAAGTGCTATATCTATTGCAAACAATCCTGTTTCTCATATTAGAACTAAACATATTGAAATAAAATATCATTTTCTAAGGGAACATGTAGAAAAAGAAGATATTTCACTAGAATATGTAAATACAGATAATCAACTAGCTGACATGTATACTAAGCCTTTAGAAGAAACCAAGTTCAATAGGTTTAAAATTGAATTAGGTATGATAAACTTAGAATAAGTTTACATAAATGGCTAAGTAAAATAGTGTCGACACACAGAGTTGTTTGTGTTGAGACAGAAAATTGGTGTCGACACTTTAGAGAAAAGGTGTCGACACATCTAGGAAGTTGGTGTCGACACTTCAGAAAATTAGTGACGACACATTCAGGGTCGGTGTCGACACAACCAAGGTGGTGTCTACACTTAGAATTTACACAGAATTAACCAAGTAAAGTCTCGACTAAGTGTCGGGTTAAGTGGTGTCGACACATAAACAAGTGTCGACACATATATTCTGTCGACTATACTTGTGTCGACACATTGTTGTCGAGATATTATAAGTCTGTGTCGACACTTTTCAACAGTGTCGACATAATTTTAGTTTGTTGACGCGCCCTTTCATCTTCAATCCTAGAAAGGTATAAATAGGATTTCGCCATTGTCTGTCGACACGCTCATCAAAGTTTCAAGACCAAACTTGTGTGTCGACACCTCTCTTCTCTCAATTCAAATTCTTCAAACCCTAATGGCGCCCAAGCTCGAGGAGAACGTGAATGAAGGATATGAACTGGTGCGGCACGTGTTTGATGACGCAGAACCAGAGATCAAGGATGTGGTAACCCTAGTTGCAAACTCAGGGTTAGACTTTCTTGTTTCAGAGCCAACCAAGATATGGAAGAAAGAAGTTCTAAAATTTCTGAATGAATCAACCCTAGACGAATCTGGACTCAAGATAAAGTCAAGGGTTCATGGAGAAAAGGTGAAGGGCTCACCTAAGAGTTTGAGAAAGGTACTAAGCCTACCAAGGACTAAAGAAGAAGATGAAGTTTCTGCTTCTAAGACCAGAGAAGCTTTAACATGGTGTGTACTGGATTCCAAGATGAAAATTGGATCAGTATTCAATAGAAAGGTGATGAACAGCCAAGGCAAATTTCTCTCTGAAATTGTTGGCAAGGTGATCCTGTGCAAGTCTGGAGGACATGACAGGATTTCAGCATATATGTTCAGTCTTATGACAAGGTTAATCTTCCAACTAAACACTGATTGGTCTGGAGTTATGTTTGAGAAGATTAAGGAGAGCCTGAGGAAACCCAATTTGGGTAGGATTCTTAATCTATACCTTGCTGGTAGTATACCAGAGGTTATGAGTCAAGCTGCTGGATCTAAAATCAACCACATGAGAAGAATGTACATGAGAATCTTCTCTAGATGGGATAGAGTTTTGATCAAGGAAATGCCCACCCCTGAGAAGGAAACACCCCTAAAGAAGAAGAATAAATCAACCCCAGTGACTCAAGAATCCTCTAGTAGCTCTGAGGAACAAGTAGTGTTCACTCCTGATGAAGAAGACACTGGAATTGCTGGAAAGTCTCCAGCTAGACAAGATGATGTAGAGAGGTAGGGGGAGCTACCACAGGCTAGCCCAATACACCAGGATTCTATCCAGGGGGAGTCTCTACTAGTTGAAGAGTCAACTCCTCTAGAAAGTGAAAGAGCTACACAAACCATACTTGAGGTAATAACTGAAATAAACCATTTAGATTTCTCTATTGAGAATGCAGTTATAACTGACACATTATCTACTGCAAATCAGCAACCTCAGGTTCCTAGTCAACCCCAAGATGTTGTCATGGAGGACACATCTGTTGCAGATCAAGTAGTGTCTGATCAAGTAGTTGATGAGATCAGGAATTCTCCACCCCCTCATCAACAAGAGTTTACTTTGGAAGAACTTTTTCCTGATCTTCTCCAAACAGACTTTGAGAAGGAAAGTGTTGCTGCTGAGGGGGAGAAGGCACAAGTTGAGGGGGAGCAAGTGGAGATTCTAGAAGAAACTGCAAGCAAAGAGACTGAAAAACTTAAGAATGCTGAGGAATTACCTAGGAAGGATTTGCCTCCAAGCCCTAAGGAGAGGGTAGAAATAGCAAGCACATCAGCTTCTGAAGATGAGGAGGCTGCAAGAGCAAAGAAAAGGAAATTCCAAGTCTTTAAAAGAAGGAGCCAAACTTACAAAAAGGCTTTACAAACTATTGCACCATAGCCTACACCACAGCCAGCACCATCTGTAGATTACAGTTCTTTAATGGTTGCAATGCAAATAAAGCTTGATGAGCAAAGTAAAGCAATAGAAATATATATAGATGAGGGGCATAAGTCTCTACAATTTGATCTGGCCCAAGACATTAAGTTTATTAGATTTGAGATGAATCTAAATAAGAAGGAGATGACTGACTGCTTCCACAAGGGAGGGAATGCAGTAGTCTATCTAGCTACTCATCAGGAGAAAATCAAAGCTCAAGTGGATGACATTGCACTGAAGCAAGGATATGTTCTGGAGAACCAGCTCAGGATAAATGATAATTTGACTGCTTCACACAATGCAATTGTCACAGAGATGAAGAATATAGCTGCTGGACAGACTACAACTAATGCTATTGTTAAGGCAGAGTTTGATAAAGCTTTACAAGAGGGCATAACTGCTGTTACTTCTGCTATTGAAAACTCTCAGAAGTTGATAACTGAAAAACTCCAAAGGTTGAAACCTTTCTTTAAAGATGGAGTACACTATTTGGATGCCCAAATCAGATTTCAAAAGGATGATCTAAGAGATCACATGAAAAGAGAAGTCATAAAGGGGGAGAGGGTGTTAGTCAAAGCCAGCTCTGATCATGCAAAGTGGATTTCTAATTCTATCAGAGCCACTCTTGGTTATCCTCCTTTATGTGATGATGATAATGTTGCAGAGTCTTGGATTAATCATGCTTATCTTGGAGGGGAGCAAGCTGAAGTGGCTCAAGTAATATACCCTCCACCAGACTTTGATATGGTACAAGCAGATATACAGTCAATGTATCGCCCACCTGAGGGAAAGCACAATGTCATCATAGAAAAAGTGGTTCAGCCAGTATCTGAGGCTATACAAGAAGCTATACTGAAAGAACAAGAAGCCAGATTGTCTAAGAAGAGGTTCAGAGAGCAAGCTGAACAAAGGCCTGATTTTGAACAGTGGAGCCCCACTTCAAGGAATATTATCTTAACTGCATGGAAGGCTGCCAAGGATAATATTCAAGACAGAAACAAGTGGTGTTCTGAACTGGAATGGAGAAAGTATGATTCCAGGCAAGAAGCCATTGTGCAATATAGAAGAAAGGCAAAGATGGGAAAGCTACCTCCTACTGACCAGGAGCCTAGCAAGTACTTTCTCAAGCCTTATCATTACTTTGAGAGGCAAAAGATCAAAGCTGAAGAGCTAAAGAAGAAGGAACTTAAAGGCAAGAAGCCTGCTGCTGCTGAAGATGCTGAAGCCCCTGTTCAAGAAAAGATACAGTCTGGGAAGGGCATAGTTATCAAGGAGGCTGAGCAAAAATAGAATAGAATTATCTTTAGTTTACAGTTATAATCTTTTGATTTTAAACACTATGTAAACTTTTGTATAATGAATATGACAAAGTTGTTAGAACAATGTGATGTGTGAAAAATCTATTACATAATTGTTCTGAGATATATGTGTGTACATATTTTGTTTAATACATGTTTATGTACTTTCTCTGATTGCATAATCCTGTTTTACATCATTCTGTAATTTTGTTATGTACGGTGTATATCATTGACTAAGGGTTATGACTTCTCCAAATAGGGGGAGATTGTTGGGTACATTGGATTAAATGTACCTGATTTGAAGAAGCCTCACCCTACTCAATGATATACATCAAAATGTATTTTGATGTATTTTGAGTTGCCTTGTGCAGGTTAAGTATTTGCAGGGAAAGATGAAAAGTTTCTAAGTACATGTGTCGACACCCAGAAGGAAAGTGTCGATACTTAAGAAGACTTGTGTCGACACCCAGAGAAGCAGTGTCGACAATTGGAGTAATTGTGTCGACACCAGGGATGCAGAGTCGACACCAGACAGAAAGTGTTGACACATGAAGACTGTGTCGACACTCAATGAAGAAATGTCCAGTGAAAAAGTGTCGACACTTAGAAGTAGTGTCGACACCCAGAGGAACTGTGTCTACATCAGAAAGTGTCGACACTTGGAGGCTGTGTCGACACTCAGCAAAAGTCAGCAGAGTCTAAGTATAAGTGTCGACATAATGAAGAATGTGTCGACACACAGTAGAAGACTCAACACATGAAGAAAGTGTCGACATAATGAAGAATGTGTCGACACACAGTAGAAGACTCAACACATGAATAAAGTGTCGACACTAGGAGGCTGTGTCGACACTCAGCAAAGTTCAACAAAATTTTAAGTACAAGTGTCGACACAAAGGAGATGTGTCGACACTCAGCAAAAGTCTCAACAGAAGAAGAATGTGTCGACACAAGGAGCTGTGTCGACACTCAGCAAGTATCAACACAGAAGGCATGTGTCGACACTAAGAAGATATGTCGACACTGAACAAGTTCAACATAAGAAGATGTGTCGACACAAAGGAGTTGTGTCGACACTTACAAGAATTCAACTAAGTACTGAAGAACAAGAAGTTGTGTCGACACACAATATCAGTGTCGACACATGATGAAGAAGTAGTGTCGAGATATAAATTCTACAACACAAGGAGTTGTGTCGACATCTTGAAGGCTAGTGTCGACACTTAGTCTACTTGTGTCGACACTTGGTCTATAAGTGTCGACACTTAAAGACAGACTGTCTCGACACTATCATACAGTTACAAATATTTCAAGAAGTGACTGGATGACATGATGTAACATCCCATTTCCAACTAGACCCCTAGGTGTGGTTTTGTCCATGGCTAGGTCATGACAAACCCTAGGAAGTCAGGAATGGGTCAAGGGATAGGAGACAAAGTGGGGAAACGCATCATGGTCTGCCAATAGTAGAACTCTGAACAATGGTTTAGGATGACCATGGGCTACACCTTGACCCCAAGACCCTACCACAACACCCCCTAATACCTTGGGAGGCCCTTTGGAGCCATAAGGACCCATTGGGGTCAACCAAAGAGGCTCAGTTGACCAAGGTCAACCCTAGCCCTTAATGGGTCAAACTAGCCTACTTAGGGTCAATTGACCTACTCCTAGCCTAGAGGACCCCACCTATGCCCTCCTAACCCTAAAGTGAGGTCAATGGGTCACTCAGGAAACATTGGGGCCAGCCCTAGAGGCCAGTTGACCCAAGTCAACTCAAGCTCCTAATCTGGTCAAAGTACCCTTACTAAGGGTATGTGACCTCCAAAGTGCAGGGTAACCCTACATAACCCTACCTAGACCTTAGGGGAAGCCACTGGGTCACCAAGGACCCATAGGGGTCAACCCAATTGGTCATGTTGACCCAAGTCAACTCTAGCCCTAAAATGGTCAAAGTGCCCTTACCAAGGGACATGTGACCATCAAGATGCCCAACCTGTAACATCCCATTTCCAACTAGACCCATAAGTGTGGTTATTGGCCATGACTAGGTCATGACCAAACCCTAGGAAGCCCAAGAAGACCAAGGAAACCTAAGAATGTGGGTGAGACCACTATGGTCTGCAAACAGTAAATTCCTGAATCTTTGTTTAAAGATAACCATGGGGCTTCACCAAGACTTCAAGACCCCACCATGTTCTCATCAAACCATGGTAAGATCCATTAGATCAATAAGGACCCATGGAGGGCAGTCAAAAGGTTTAAGTTGACCCAAGTCAACCCTAACCCTAAATGGGTCAAACCAACCTACTTAGGGTCAATTGACCATCCCCAAGCCAAGTGGACCCCACCCAAGCCCACCTAACCCTAGAGTGAGGTCAATGGGTCACCTAGGACCCATTGGGGTCCACCCAAGAGGCTAAGTTGACTAAAGTCAACTCTAACCCTAAATGGGTCAACCTAGCCTACATTGGGTCAAACTGGCCTACACAAGGGCCAATTGAAGTTCCCTTAGCCAAGTGGACCCCACACATACCTTCATAACCATAGTGAGAGGCCAACGGGTCACCAAGGACCCATTGGGGCCAACCAAAAAGGCTAAGTTGACCAAAGTCAACTCTAGCCCTAAAGTAGTCAAGGTACCCTACTTAAGGGTCAAGTGACCTCTAAATGGCCAATACAACCCTACCTAGGCCTCAGGGGAGGCCAATGGGTCACCAAGGACCCATTTGGGCCAACCTCAAAGAACAAATTGACCTAAGTCAACCCTAGCCTAGGTTTGGGTCAAGCTAGCCCAAATGGGCTAACTCAAACTCAAGCCCAACTCACTTGGGCTAACCATATTTTGGTGGATGAAATAAACATGTGGGCTGCCAATATGAGATTTACCAGCCAACTTAGTGACTAGGAGAGAGAGAGAGAGACTCAAAATTAAAGGATAATTTAGGAGAGAGAAAGGGGTATATTTAAGGGTATTTAGTGGAATAAGCCACTTGGACCCATGCCATCAGCCCCCACATGGGCTGGCCGACTCATGGAGTCATGGAGGAGGAGGTGGATGGAGTGGGGCCCACCCATGCATGCATGGTGACAAAAACAAGGCAAACCCTCCACCTCTCACATAGGAATTATCACTCACCCACCTCTATACTTCATCTCCTCATTTCCCCTCTCTCCTTTCAGTCTCACCACTCTCAGAACAAGGAGAGCAGCAGCAGAGAGAGAGAGAAACCGAGATTTGGCTGTGAAAACTAAGAGAGAAGCGCCGCCGCCGCCATGGTTCCCCGCCGCTCCCCACGTCGCAAGGCCGCAGGGAAGGTCCTCCCTCACCTCTCTCTTCATGTTTAGATCTTAGGAATATCTAGGTTAGGGTTCTGGATCAAATGAGCCGAGCCCAGCACTTCTTTTTCCGCCATTAATGGCATTTTTGAAGCTCTCGGGTGAGGTGGCGCCGCCACCTCCGGCCGCCCTAGCCGCCGGAAAAGCTCGCCCCCACCACCGTGAGGGGAGAGGAGAAGTTGGCCGGTGGAGGCGCCGCCGGAGGCGGCCAGGAAAAGCCCCGTGAAACTCGGGCTGGCATGCAGGCGGTTTGGGGAAGAAACACAGCAGCCATCGGATTTGTTTTAGGATTAGTGCCATGCAACATTTGAAATTCTGGATTTATTTAATTTGTGAATAGTGTATTTTGTGTCCTTTTTATATCTGAATTTTGCATGTCAGATTTTAGGGCACTTACAGCCTTTTTCATAAAATGTTCTCAACATGACAATTGTAGGTCTTGGAGTCACCTTTAATTGTACATGTTACACATAATTTTTGGTTAAGTCGACTGCCCTATAGAGCCATTTTCCTAGGGCTGGTCCTATCGTAGGGCAGAAACTAAAATGGGTGCCCTGCCCAAACCCTAAGTCCAAATGGGCTGAAATTGTGGGCATGTGGCCGCCTTAGGTATATCTAGGCCCTACCCAAAAATGAGAATTTTTGGGGAAAATAAATATATAGGTTTAGTCCAAATATCATAAATTAAATTTTGTTGATATTTGGAGCAAATCAACTCCAAAATGCCCCAAATTTTGGTGGCCTGCCCTTAGGCATATATTAGACCTATGGTGGAAAAATTAGACAATTAAACCCTCTGCATGTTGAGATATCTCACATGCAAGATCTAAAAATTAAATGGCCTTGGGCTGCAAATAGCAAACTGCAGAAATTTGAAAGTGATGCCCAAGCCCATCCAGAGGCCCAAATGACCTGAGATTCTGGAGAATAACTGGTTTATGGCATAGTTAGGTCCTGCCCAAAAATGGGATTAATTGGAATTAAAATTAGGGTGTAATTACCAAATTACCCCTAGGCTTGTTTAGGTGATTCTTGGAGTAGTTCAACTCCAAAAGGCCCCAATTTTTGGTGGCATGTCCATGAGGACATTATTATGGCATGGTTAAATGTTTAGCCCACATGGATCACAGCAAGTTAGGGAAACCTCTTGCATGTGTTGGCTTGTAAAGGACTTGGTGTGCTTATAGCCAAAAGAAGAAAAAAAAAATATTGAAGGCACAGCCCTTGTAACGCCCCCGAATTTTCGGCAATTATTTAAGTCCTCGTTGGCGTTACGTTGGCGCATTCCCGGCTCGTGCCGTTGTTAGAGTACCTCGTTAGGTGTTCTTAGAGTTTTTAGCCTGTGGTATGGTTTCCCCAGCTAGCCGGCGTCTGTTTTGGAGGCCCGGCTGAGCCTCTTAGGGAATCCCTGTGCTTTGGCTTCGAGCGAGTTTTGCCCAAGTGTGTGGTCGTCGGAGGTTGTGTCCGACTTCGCCGATGTTTTCGTAGCCCGAGTGTTTAGCTACGGTGCGGATTTGGTCGGAATCCGAGAACGTTAGTTTCCACGCCTTTTCGACGGTCGCTAGTTAGCGAGTCGTCATTTGTGCGAGCGTATTTTTTTATGTTTGCGCATTTAGGGCATAGCGCGTGTAGTAGACATGCAAGGTTTTAATGAATTGCGTGTGCGTGCCTGCGGTCTTGTGTATTTAAGTGTATGTGTAAATATATATATGTGTGTGTGTTAATGTGTATGTATGAAGGTATAT
This sequence comes from Platanthera guangdongensis, assembly GCA_039583875.1. NCBI lineage: Eukaryota > Viridiplantae > Streptophyta > Magnoliopsida > Asparagales > Orchidaceae > Platanthera > Platanthera guangdongensis. The sequence goes on from CM077165.1 coordinate 50,124,656, forward strand.
ATATATATGTGTATTTAAGTGTATGTGTAAATATATATATATATATGTGTGTTAATGTGTATGTATGAAGGTATATATATATATGTGTATTTAAGTGTATGTATATGTATTTATATATGTGTAAATAAGTGTGTGTAAATATATATGTGAGAGTGTGGTGTGCAAATATACAAGGATGGGTAAGTAAATAATAGGCTCATATATATATTCTTATGCGTTCGGCTAGGTTAGAAATCCCCCCAACCCGACGGCGATTCGCAGAACCCGCGCGGAAGAAGAAGACGGGCGGAAGCCTCCCGCAGCGCTCCGGCCGCCCGTTCGCCGGCCATTTCTGCCCGGATCTCCAGTTCGAGGCCGGATTCGGACTCCTCTAGGCTAGATCTACGTTCCGAGGTAACCAATTTGGGATTTCTCCTCTCTTTTTTTTTCCGGTCGGTGGTGAAGTTCCCGTTTTTCCTTGCTTGACCGCCCGGTGTTTTTGTCCAGTGATTTCTTAGGGCTGTTGGCTGTGATCTGGACCTTTTGGGAAGAAAGTGTGGGCCGAATTCCTCCAAAGATTTAGGCAAGTATTCCCTTGCCAAAGTAATTTTTCTTTTGCTAGAACCGTTGCTTGATTCATGAATACTCCCTTGTGTTATCCTCCTATATTTTTTTTTTATGCAAGGCCCCTCATGTTTCCTCCTATTACGTTGACTAATTGTATCCTTCGGGAATGCGGTCTTATGGTCCTCTTTTATTCTTGCTTGCACTAGGAATCTTGCCCCGTTAGAATATAGTCTAAGTGCCCTAAATTCCGAGTTTTGTTCGCTCGTGAGGTAGTTTATAGTTTGCGATTTTCTTTGAGGGTAAACTATTGATGTGGGCTCGTTAGTATTAGTTGCAAGGATTTTGGTTGTAGTAGGCTTGGTTGTCCAAAAGAAAAAGGAAGGAAGATCGGATTTGTATCAGTAGCCCCCCCCCCCCAAATCCTCCTGTTTTGTCTAGCGTTAACCCTCCGGTTTGCATGATATGTCGAGTCCCCGCGCTTTTGTGCGGTATCAAGCCCCTAAAGTTACGCGTATACGTGTTGTTAGTGAACTAATCGTGCATGCGTTGTGTCGATTTACTTGTGCGGGTGTAGAATCGGACTACGCAGTTACAGCTAGTAGTGTGTTATTTTCTTCCACTCGTATTAAGGTGCTCGAATAAACGAAGCTTGGGCTCAGTTCCCTGGTAAGTATATGAGATTTCGTAGGTGTAAAAGAAACTCTTGAGACGGAAGTTTAGCCTAAGATAACTGCTGATGATAGGATTTTAATCAAGTGTTTTTATTAACTGTAGTGCTTTGTGTACTGAAGTTGTATATGGTTGCGAGGTTAGATGCGAGTCTAGTTAACCAACGTCGTCAGCCAAGTCTCCTAGGCGGGTTACTCTAGATGTTTATGGTTCAGTGTTGACTTCATGGTGGTTCATGGGACTACCAGGAAGGTATTTTCCCGAGTCACTTAGTGCTGGAGTTGGATGTGGTTTTGAGGTGGGTCGGACCGATGCCGCCACCCTTGTTTTATTTCTTGTCTTATTAAGACAATGTGAGCTGTTTGGTTGAGTTGGACCGATGCCACCACCACAGCACCTTGAGATGTTTAGGCCTGTGAGACGTGGTTGGACCGTTGCCACCAGTTTAGGCCCCTTTTTCTGACCTTTTTGTCCGTCTCCAGTACTAGGTGACTCTTCCTGCTCTAGCTTTATACTTGAATTTATTCGTTACTTTGCTAATCCTTCCTGCAGATATGTGAGAGGCATGACCTCACCCGTGCACTTGGTGCACCCCTTTTTACCTACTCATGTCGAGTATTTTCCTGCACTTGTTTACTTTAGCTCTTACCTGTTTCACTTCTTTCTCATGCTATTGTTCACTTCCATGTTTATATATTGCTTTGCTGAGGCGTTCTCTTTTTTTGAATGCCTCAGGTTCAGGTTTATAGCCGACTGAGCGGCTAGGGATCTTCTGGAGTTTGCTAGTGCTGTAGCTGCTGCTGAGTTTCTTTTTCCTCACTCCTGGGAGGTAGTTCCTTTAGATTTGTAGTACAGATATACCTACTCACCAGTGGGTTCGTGTCAGTTGTTGGCGCCCACTGGTGGTTTCTCTTTTGATGCTTGTACTCTGCTTATACTGCTATATTTCCTGTTTTGGAGTTTATTCAACTTGCTTCTGGGATGATTTATGTTAGGTTGCTAGTTATTTTAAAACCTATAAAGGAAACTAACTATTATATCAAAAATATAGGCATCATGTTTTCCTTCCTAAAGAGCTTAACCACTATTTTCAAACCGCGTAAAAAAGGGTATTTCCTATATATGATATATAAATTAAATCTAGGGTTTTGCATAGTCTTAGGCGTCCCCCGGGGACGCGTAAGCACCCTCTTAGGATGTTAAAAAAATGAATAAAGTATTTTCCGCTACGTATAAGTATAATTTTGAAAGGGTGGACTAGTTGATCCACGAAGCCGAGGGATACGGCCTCAAAAAAAAATATAATTGGTTTTCACATCATTCAAGTTTTGAACTTTCTTAGTCTTAGCAGTTAGTGGTCGCCTGAGCGTCGACAGTTATCCCCTGTCCGACGTGGCATCACAACGCGCGTTTTCTTCCACTCTGATACTTCTAAAAATTTCGGAGAAAATGCGGGTTGTGACAGTTGGTATCAGAGGGAGGTTGCTTGACAATTTGTCGGGCAACCTTTCCTTGTGAGTATTAGAAGTTTAGCATCATGTCATACACACACCGATATGTCATCGGCACGTCTTGGCTGAAGCACGAACACTACACTCATAGCATAACATGAAGTATACGGGGCATATTATGTAGTATGGGATGCATAATATGTGTTCGTATATGGATCCACCATAGGAGGCAACATGTGAGGGTTATGTAGTATGGGATGCATAACCTCACCACATGAATGCGACTAGCACGTTTTCTTTTTCGTTGCATGAAAATGTTATGTAGTATGGGATGCATAACATTTTCATGTGTACGCCGCTCATAACATGCATTAGGGCCTTTTTAGAATACATAGCACAATCATGCATAGCATAACATTGCATAAGCACAACGTGCCAAGCTAAAGACTTGCAGGATGACATATGTACACACATGGTTTTGAGTCAAAAAGAGATTAAAAAAAAAAAATTCATGCATGCTCGACTTAGGCACAAGAGTTAGTGTGATGGTGGTGAACCATCTTAGGTTAAGCATGACATTATTTCCCCTGTATAAATATATTTATATATATAAAACCCCAGAGCAAGTTGGCAGTGAAAGCAAGTACTTATGTAGGTTTGTCTGTACCTGTTGTTTTGTCCTAGTAGTTGAACTAGGTCCTGATGTTTGTTTGTTGATCTTTTTAGGATGGCGCCTAAGCGTAGAGCGGCGAGATCGACTCCCCAATCTGAGGGCGGGTCTTCTGGTACTCAAAGCGGTACAGTTATGGAAAGTCTGAGGCAGAGCAATGAGGCTCTATCGAGGCAGATGGTCGACGTTCAGTCTCAGATCCAGTCCCTGTTGTCTGTGGTGGCAGGACTAGCCCCGAGAGCGCAGGACCCTGCTGCGGGTTTAGCTGTTCCCGCACCTCCTGCACCTCCAGCCCCTTTGGTGCCTCCAGTGGTGGTGCCCCCGGAGATGGCTTTCATCACTCAGTTCCAGCGACTGCGACCCCCTACCTACGATGGTAAGGCGGACTTCATGGTATTGGATGACTGGTTGATTACCATAGAGGAGATGTTTCACTACTCTGGAGTGTCTGATGATCAGAAGGTGATGCTGGCCGCCTATCAGCTGAAGGGGTTAGCGAAGAGCTGGTGGATGAGGGAGAAGGAGGGAATGGTAGGAGGAAGCACTTGGGCTTCCTTCAAGGAGATCTTGATGCGGAAATTTCTACCGTCAGTGGAGCGAGACAGGCTGATGAATGATTTCTTACATCTGAAACAGAGGCAGCTCTCAGTCAGCGAGTACGAGATTGAGTTCAGCAAACTCAGTCGCTTTGCCCCCAGTTTGGTGAGCTCAGAGGAGGATAGAGCAAAGCGGTTCCTCGGTGGCCTGCGGAGCGAGGTACAGCAGCTAGCGGTGGCTCATGGAGCGGTGAGTTATGCTGGGGCAGTGGAGGCCGCTTTGAAGGTAGAGGCCATCGAAAACGCGAAGCATAGAGGACAGCAGGCGAGGAATGAGAAGAGGAAAGTTGCTGAAGCGAAGAGCCCCCAAGTGCCTGGTGCTCCTTCGGGGAAGAGGAGCAAGGAGGTTTGCAGTTTTTGCGGCCGGTCGGGCCATCCTGCTGAGAGATGTTTCAAGAGGGTTGCGGCGCAGAAGGTGCATGTGCATGCTATTCAGGATGCTCCAAGACAGAATGCAGTGTGTACTTTGTGCAAGAAAGAGGGGCATGATGTTGCCCGTTGCTGGTTGAAGGACAAGGTCTGCTATCAGTGCGGACAGAAAGGTCATACCAAGGCCCGATGCCCGCAGCTCCAGTCTGTGCACCGACCAGTTCCTCTTCAGGCGTTGCCACCGCCTCAGTCTATGGATAGAGGCAAAGGGAAGCTGAACGTGATATCTTCAGCGGATGCTCAAACTTCGACGCAAGTCATTTCAGGTAAACCTTCTTGCTAGTCTTTTACTTCTTTTGCATATTAGTCTGGCTTTTGCTTTCTTTATTGACTGTGTTATTCCTCGTTGATATTTATATAGGGAGTTTTAAGGTAAAGAACCGCTGGGCGCGCGTTCTCTTTGACTCAGGTGCTACCCACTCCTTTGTGGCTAGGGCCTTTGTAGAGCGGTGCCAGCTGGTTCTTGATCGTGTCGGTGATGCCTTTTGCGTCAAATTCCCCTCGGGTGATTCTGTGATATCAGATCAGGGCATTCTGGATTGTCCTATTATGTTGGGGGATTTCCCAGCCAAGGCGGATCTGAAGGTTATAGACTTGGAAGATTTCGACGTCATCCTGGGTATGGATTGGTTGTCCAGATACGATGCGGTGATCCAGTGCAGGGGTAAGCGCTTGGACTTCAAGAAGGACAACGGTCAGCCTGGGAGTATTTATGGCGATCCGCGCCAGGCCTCTCCGGCGATTTCTGCGGTATGTGCTCAGAGGTTATTCAGTCCTGATTGTTTTGCTTGCTTAGTCGCGGTGTTGGGGACTGTTAGCAGTGTGCCGTTGTTGGATGAGATTCCTGTTGTCCGTGAGTTTTCGGATGTGTTTCCTAGCGACCTTCCCGGTCTTCCCCCGGCCAGGGATGTTGAGTTCGTGATTGATTTGGAGCCGGGTACGCGTCCTATTGCTAAGGCGCCGTACCGGATGGCCCCGCGAGAGCTGGAGGAGCTGCGTACCCAGTTGGATGAGTTATTGGAGAAGGGTTTCATAAGGCAGAGCTCGTCGCCCTGGGGTGCACCCGTTCTTTTTGTGAAGAAGAAAGATGGTTCGATGCGCCTTTGCATCGACTATAGGGAGTTGAACAAAGTCACCATCAAGAACAGGTACCCCCTGCCCAGAATCGACGACTTATTCGATCAGTTACGTGGCAGTTCTGTGTTCTCCAAGATTGACCTTCGATCAGGATATCATCAGCTCAGAATCCGGGAGTCGGACATTCCACGGACGGCGTTTCGATCGAGGCATGGACATTTCGAGTTCCTAGTTATGTCTTTCGGGTTGACCAACGCGCCATCAGCGTTCATGGACATGATGAACCGAGTGTTCAAGGATTTTCTGGACAAGTTTGTGGTCGTATTCATAGACGACGTTCTGATTTATTCTCGGAATGCTGCGGAGCATGATCAGCACTTGCGGTTGGTGTTATCTGCCTTGAGAGATCATCAGTTGTACGCCAAGTTGAGCAAATGTGAGTTCTGGTTGCCTCAGGTGTCCTTCCTGGGTCATGTGGTGAACAAGGATGGCATATCAGTGGACCCGGTGAAGATTTCTGCAGTGATGGATTGGCATAGGCCGAGCACACCCAAGGAGATTAGGAGCTTCTTGGGGTTGGCCGGCTATTATAGGAGGTTTGTTGAGGGCTTTTCTACCTTGGCAGCGCCCTTGACTAAGTTGACGCAGAAGCATGCAGCGTTCATCTGGAGCGAGCAGTGCGAGAAGGCCTTTCTGGAGCTAAAGAGGAGATTGTGCACCGCTCCTGTTCTGACATTGCCTACGGAGGGCAAGGACTATGATGTTTATGTGGATGCCTCGCATGTTGGGCTCGGAGGCGTATTGATGCAAGAGGGGAAGGTGATCGCGTATGGGTCGCGGCAGTTGAAGACTCACGAGCGGAATTATCCTACGCATGACCTCGAGTTTGCGGCGGTGATTTTCGCGTTGAAGCTGTGGAGGCATCTACTCTATGGGGCCCAGTGCAAGATTTTCACAGATCATAAGAGTCTGAAGTACGTGTTTACTCAGAAGGAGCTGAATCTGCGTCAGCGGCGGTGGCTAGAGTTCGTGGCCGATTATGACGTGGAGATCCAGTACCATCCAGGCAAGGCCAACGTGGTGGCCGACGCCCTGAGCCGCAAGATAGGGAAGATCTTCAACCTCACGGCGGATCGTTTAGTGGAAGAGTTCTTGTTGATGGACATCTCTGTGGGAGGCTGTGATTTGCAAAGCAGTTTGGCAGTGGCAGAGCCATCTTGGATTTCGCTCACCAGGTTGCACCAGAAGGATGATCCAGATTTGTTTCACCTGTACCTCAGGGCTGAGAGAGGGGAGTTGCCGGATTTCTCCATCGACGATTTGGGTACCTTGAAGTACCGCGGCAGGTTTTGCATCCCCGCGGTTGGAGACATCAGGAGCACGGTATGCAAAGAGGCTCATGGATCCAGTGTTGCCTACCACCCGGGATCCACGAAGATGTATCATGATTTGAAGCAGATCGCCTGGTGGCAAGGTATGAAAGGAGATATAGCTCGGTATGTTTCTGAATGTTACACTTGCAAGCAGGTGAAGGCCGATCATGGAAGGCCTGGTGGAAAGCTGACTCCTTTGGAAATCCCGACTTGGAAGTGGGAAAGTATCTCTATGGACTTCATCACGGGCTTACCAAGATCTCCAAGAGGATTTGATTCAGTTTGGGTGATCGTGGACCGATTGACGAAGTGTGCGCACTTCGTACCTTATAAGATCGACTACCCGATGAAGAAAATAGCAGAGCTGTACTTGAGTGAGGTCATCCGATTGCATGGAGTTCCCGTGAGCATCATTTCAGACCGAGACTCCAGATTTACTTCCCGCTTCTGGAAGAGTTTGCAGGAGGGTTTGGGCACAGACTTGAGATATTCTACCGCTTACCACCCTCAGACAAATGGGCAGACCGAGCGGGTGAACCGGATTGTGGAGGATATGATCAGATGCTACATTCTAGATCACGGTGGAGCATGGGATGAGCGTTTGCGGCTCATGGAGTTTGCCTACAATAACAGTTACCAAGAGAGCTTGCAAATGGCTCCCTTCGAGGCATTGTATGGGAGGCGCTGCAGAACTCCGTTGTTTTGGACTGAGGCCGGTGAGAGGCCGTTGTTGGGTCCTGATGCTCTAGAGGAAATGGAGGTTGCTGTGAAGCTCATCCGGGAAAAGCTTCGGTTAGCTCAGGAAAGATATGAGAAAAACGCCAACCGGCGTAGGACTGATTTGGAATTTTCGGTAGAGGATTTGGTTTTCTTGAAGGTGTCTCCGATGGTTGGAGTGAAGAGGTTCGGCAAGAACCGTAAGCTGGATCCGAGGTATGTGGGCCCATTCAGAATCTTGGAGCGTATTGGTGTGGCAGCGTATAGGTTGGATCTACCCGCCAACTTCCCTGGCGTGCATAATGTCTTTCACGTGAGCCAGCTGCGAAAGTGTGTGCGGAGCAGAGGGCAAGTCTTGGATGCCGTGCCCCAGTTGGAGCCCAACCTCTCGTATGTTGAGGTGCCGGTCCGCATCTTGGATACTCAGGACCGAGTGCTGCGATCGAAGTCTATCCCGATGGTGAAGGTTCTTTGGAAGAATCAAGATTTGGAAAGCGCGACTTGGGAGCTAGAGTCGGCGATGAGGGAGGCTTACCCTCGCCTGTTCTCCTGATTTGTTGGGTATGTTTTATTTCCAGTAACTTTTATATTGTTACTTTCTTTTTAGTAGTAGTAGTGTACGTAAAGTTTCGGGACGAAACTTTCTTTTAGGGGGAGTGACTGTAACGCCCCCGAATTTTCGGCAATTATTTAAGTCCTCGTTGGCGTTACGTTGGCGCATTCCCGGCTCGTGCCGTTGTTAGAGTACCTCGTTAGGTGTTCTTAGAGTTTTTAGCCTGTGGTATGGTTTCCCCAGCTAGCCGGCGTCTGTTTTGGAGGCCCGGCTGAGCCTCTTAGGGAATCCCTGTGCTTTGGCTTCGGGCGAGTTTTGCCCAAGTGTGTGGTCGTCGGAGGTTGTGTCCGACTTCGCCGATGTTTTCGTAGCCCGAGTGTTTAGCTACGGTGCGGATTTGGTCGGAATCCGAGAACGTTAGTTTCCGCGCCTTTTCGACGGTCGCTAGTTAGCGAGTCGTCATTTGTGCGAGCGTATTTTTTTATGTTTGCGCATTTAGGGCATAGCGCGTGTAGTAGACATGCAAGGTTTTAATGAATTGCGTGTGCGTGCCTGCGGTCTTGTGTATTTAAGTGTATGTGTAAATATATATATATATATATGTGTGTTAATGTGTATGTATGAAGGTATATATATATATATGTGTATTTAAGTGTATGTGTAAATATATATATATATGTGTGTTAATGTGTATGTATGAAGGTATATATATATATGTGTATTTAAGTGTATGTATATGTATTTATATATGTGTAAATAAGTGTGTGTAAATATATATGTGAGAGTGTGGTGTGCAAATATACAAGGATGGGTAAGTAAATAATAGGCTCATATATATATTCTTATGCGTTCGGCTAGGTTAGAAATCCCCCCAACCCGACGGCGATTCGCAGAACCCGCGCGGAAGAAGAAGACGGGCGGAAGCCTCCCGCAGCGCTCCGGCCGCCCGTTCGCCGGCCATTTCTGCCCGGATCTCCAGTTCGAGGCCGGATTCGGACTCCTCTAGGCTAGATCTACGTTCCGAGGTAACCAATTTGGGATTTCTCCTCTCTTTTTTTTTCCGATCGGTGGTGAAGTTCCCGTTTTTCCTTGCTTGACCGCCCGGTGTTTTTGTCCAGTGATTTCTTAGGGCTGTTGGCTGTGATCTGGACCTTTTGGGAAGAAAGTGTGGGCCGAATTCCTCCAAAGATTTAGGCAAGTATTCCCTTGCCAAAGTAATTTTTCTTTTGCTAGAACCGTTGCTTGATTCATGAATACTCCCTTGTGTTATCCTCCTATATTTTTTTTTATGCAAGGCCCCTCATGTTTCCTCCTATTACGTTGACTAATTGTATCCTTCGGGAATGCGGTCTTATGGTCCTCTTTTATTCTTGCTTGCACTAGGAATCTTGCCCCGTTAGAATATAGTCTAAGTGCCCTAAATTCCGAGTTTTGTTCGCTCGTGAGGTAGTTTATAGTTTGCGATTTTCTTTGAGGGTAAACTATTGATGTGGGCTCGTTAGTATTAGTTGCAAGGATTTTGGTTGTAGTAGGCTTGGTTGTCCAAAAGAAAAAGGAAGGAAGATCGGATTTGTATCAGTAGCCCCCCCCCCCCCCAAATCCTCCTGTTTTGTCTAGCGTTAACCCTCCGGTTTGCATGATATGTCGAGTCCCCGCGCTTTTGTGCGGTATCAAGCCCCTAAAGTTACGCGTATACGTGTTGTTAGTGAACTAATCGTGCATGCGTTGTGTCGATTTACTTGTGCGGGTGTAGAATCGGACTACGCAGTTACAGCTAGTAGTGTGTTATTTTCTTCCACTCGTATTAAGGTGCTCGAATAAACGAAGCTTGGGCTCAGTTCCCTAGTAAGTATATGAGATTTCGTAGGTGTAAAAGAAACTCTTGAGACGGAAGTTTAGCCTAAGATAACTGCTGATGATAGGATTTTAATCAAGTGTTTTTATTAACTGTAGTGCTTTGTGTACTGAAGTTGTATATGGTTGCGAGGTTAGATGCGAGTCTAGTTAACCAACGTCGTCAGCCAAGTCTCCTAGGCGGGTTACTCTAGATGTTTATGGTTCAGTGTTGACTTCATGGTGGTTCATGGGACTACCAGGAAGGTATTTTCCCGAGTCACTTAGTGCTGGAGTTGGATGTGGTTTTGAGGTGGGTCGGACCGATGCCGCCACCCTTGTTTTATTTCTTGTCTTATTAAGACAATGTGAGCTGTTTGGTTGAGTTGGACCGATGCCACCACCACAGCACCTTGAGATGTTTAGGCCTGTGAGACGTGGTTGGACCGTTGCCACCAGTCTAGGCCCCTTTTTCTGACCTTTTTGTCCGTCTCCAGTACTAGGTGACTCTTCCTGCTCTAGCTTTATACTTGAATTTATTCGTTACTTTGCTAATCCTTCCTGCAGATATGTGAGAGGCATGACCTCACCCGTGCACTTGGTGCACCCCTTTTTACCTACTCATGTCGAGTATTTTCCTGCACTTGTTTACTTTAGCTCTTACCTGTTTCACTTCTTTCTCATGCTATTGTTCACTTCCATGTTTATATATTGCTTTGCTGAGGCGTTCTCTTTTTTTGAATGCCTCAGGTTCAGGTTTATAGCCGACTGAGCGGCTAGGGATCTTCTGGAGTTTGCTAGTGCTGTAGCTGCTGCTGAGTTTCTTTTTCCTCACTCCTGGGAGGTAGTTCCTTTAGATTTGTAGTACAGATATACCTACTCACCAGTGGGTTCGTGTCAGTTGTTGGCGCCCACTGGTGGTTTCTCTTTTGATGCTTGTACTCTGCTTATACTGCTATATTTCCTGTTTTGGAGTTTATTCAACTTGCTTCTGGGATGATTTATGTTAGGTTGCTAGTTATTTTAAAACCTATAAAGGAAACTAACTATTATATCAAAAATATAGGCATCATGTTTTCCTTCCTAAAGAGCTTAACCACTATTTTCAAACCGCGTAAAAAAGGGTATTTCCTATATATGATATATAAATTAAATCTAGGGTTTTGCATAGTCTTAGGCGTCCCCCGGGGACGCGTAAGCACCCTCTTAGGATGTTAAAAAAATGAATAAAGTATTTTCCGCTACGTATAAGTATAATTTTGAAAGGGTGGACTAGTTGATCCACGAAGCCGAGGGATACGGCCTCAAAAAAAAATATAATTGGTTTTCACATCATTCAAGTTTTGAACTTTCTTAGTCTTAGCAGTTAGTGGTCGCCTGAGTGTCGACAGTTATCCCCTGTCCGACGTGGCATCACAACGCGCGTTTTCTTCCACTCTGATACTTCTAAAAATTTCGGAGAAAATGCGGGTTGTGACAGCCCTTTTTAGACCACTGACTTAGTATTACTTTAAGTACACTCCCCTCTTTGGGGAAAATAGATGAATTAGGGTTGACTTACCCTTGGACCCAAGTTCACACCCTAAGGATGGACCTTTAGGGGGTTGTGAAGGACATAGGGGCAAATGCCCTTATATGGCCTTGTAAATCAGTAGAGAGTTAGTTTAGATATATTTAAGACTCTGGTTGAAATATTAGGGAATTTTGAAGTAGTTAAGTAACTCCAAAGTCAAACCCTAGTTTTAGGGTAGAAGCACTAATAGGCCAGAATGGTAACTTAACCTCATCTAAAAACTGTGAAAATGGGGTAGAATGAATATTAGGGTGAATTGAACCCCTAGATATTTTTATTGGAATTTTATGGATTATATTTATGGTAGTTCCTTTGTTAATTATCAAGTGTCCAATTCAGTATTTGATTTAATTTGATCATTTAGTTTAATTGGAATCTAGTAGAACTTGGCCAGTAGAGGTTTTTGACCTAAATAGAGGTCTCTAAATTTTATTATAATTTTTAAAGGATTTTATATAGTGCTTCCTTCATAAATTTTGTAAAGGTCATACTTGGTAAATAAATCATTTAAAAAGTAATTTAACTTATAAAAATGTGGATTTTGGCCATGGATGATTTTAGGATGATATCTACTGTTAGGAATTTAATAAGGAATTTTTGAAGTATATTCATAGTACTTGATTCACAATTATGCCCTTGTAGATTTGTGTATTGAATTTATTTAGAATTAAATATTCTGTGAAAAATCATGAAAGTTTGGCCAATGCTAATTTTAGGATTTTAGTAGTGTAATATATTTATCTCAAATTATTTGGATGACAATTTCAAGTAGTTGATTTACAAATCTTGGAATATGAGAATTTACTGCAAAAATAATTTTAGGCCCCATAAATGTTTGTGTAAAATGTCAAATTTGGAAATTGTCACTTTTGGATATATGGAATTTTATCATGAATTTATGGAACATTAATGATGTCTAAAATGTATACTTCATGATCAACTCGACTATAATTGGCCCTTGTAATAAATTATTTAAATAGAAGATTAATTGAGGAAAATACAATATTCGGGAATTAAATCATTTATGTCATGATAGGACTCCAGTAATAATCCTAGGTCATTCGGATGAAAACTCGAAGGACATCCTATCATGAACATCACTTAGTATAGGTCGGTCAGCAAATAGTAATTTGGGGAAAAGTTGTATTAGGATAAGAGTTGGAATATGGTGGAGTTAGTCGTGTTGAATTGTTTGAATAAAAGTGGATGAGTCACCTAGAAAGTTCTAATGAGTGGTGGGAATCATGTGGATGTGTGCTAGAAGGTAAGCGAGTTCGACGAAAGATCGTCGTGCCCGCGAGAGTGAAAGGTCTAAACTACCTTAGGATTAGCCTATCGCAATGTGAGAAGGTAATGGGTAAGGGAAATAAACCAATAATAATAAGTACCTTGCGAAAGGGAACGCTGGGCGTAATCCCAACACAGTTCCTAGTGCCCCTTGAGAGCCCCTCACAGGGAATACCGGGGGCAGTCCTGGGTTAACGTAAACCTTAAATAACAAATCGAAAGAGTAATTTAGTAAATAGGGTTTCACACTGCACACACACTAGTTGGACAAGTATTGGAAATGGTTAAGTCGTCCCGAGGTGTTCAAAGGGGCGCCATCCCGCGGTGTTCAAAGGGATGAGGTTTGGAGTAAGAGACGGACGTTTCGGTCCGGCGAGCTTTGGCTCGGTTGATACTTGTGACGGACGGGATGGTCCGGGGAGCTTTGGCTCGGTTCTGATACGATAAACTTGCATGTGCATAAATCTAGTGGCGGGGCATGCGGTACTGGTCGTTCGTCACACCGATGGCAGTACGGTGCACCAGGCGGTTGTGAGAGTTAGAGGGGCCAGTGGGTTGTTTTATATTGCGGTCTGGAGGACGACCCCCGATAACGCACATCCGACCCAACAAGACTGACGGGTTGTCAGCAAAGTACATACGCGAGACTCTAGAGTGCACCTTGGACGTGTACAGAGGCATATGAGAGGGGTCTAAGGCTTGGTAGTGTGCATACCGGCCTAGAAGCGGAGACGCCCGCTCCGCTGCTGCCGTAGCCACAGCGGTGGTACCCGAGAGTGATGCTAGCTCTCAAAAAGTGGGAACTAAAGGTCTGTGTGCACAGAGTCGGGTGTGTGTGTTGCACTTGCATGTCCATCATACCCACTTGCATGTCATAGCATAATCGATTCATTTAACCCTGACACCTAAAGTATAAGTGGTATGGGACGCTTATACATTAGGCCCTGCAAAACGACCCCTTGGTCTATAAGCTTGTGTGGGCAAGTTTATAAATTAAGGTTATTTCAATATTTATATGTTGCTTGTGATAACCGACACCCCAATGTATAAAGTGGTATGGAACATTTTATACGATGGGAGCCTTGTAGAAGATCCCTTGGCTTATGTGTATTCACATAAGTGAAGGTTATATTTCTTTCTTACTTTACTCATTATAACCTGATTATAAATTGCTAGCTAGGTCCCCCTGTCACCTGTTTTTGATTTCTCTCCTCTTTCACGTCCTTTCCTTTCTTCCTCCCCGCTCGGTGCTTAGGAGCATGGGGGAAGGGGTGGGGGACGATAGGGCTTAGTCTTTTAGACTAATGGTTTTCGAAACACATCATATTAGGGGATCGTGGAGCCGAGTATGGAGGAGCAGCCCAGGAGACCGGTGCAATTGAAGATAGGGCAGTCTAGCTCAGGAGTACAGCCAGCTGGGACCGTGAGTTTTGGCTTCTAGTAGTTGTTTTGTTTTGCTTCCGCATGAGAGATCTGTAGTGAGGATATTGATGTACCGGGCTTCAGCCCTTTTTATTTCTGTACACTTTACTATTCTATGGACACTCCCTTCGTGGAGATTTTTATATATATGTGATATGTTGTGGACTTGTCTTCTCTTGTACTGCTACTTTTGCGTCAGCTGCGATCGATTTGGCCGGCAGGATCGGCGTCCTGTAGTGTCGACCTTCCCGGGTGCGAAGGTGTCACCGCAAGGCGGCGGTTCTGGGCCTAAGACCCCGGGGTTTTAAAAAAGAAAAAAAAGAGGGGGTCTTACAAAACCAACCCTATTCAAGTAATCCTAGACCTTAAGGGAGTCCAATGGGTCACTAAATACCCAATGGGGTCAACCCAGATGGTCAAATTCGCCCAGGTCAACCCTCATTTAAGCCAAGTCAAACCTAGCCCAAAAGGGCTAACCCAAGCCCAAGCCACTTCTTCCTTAGGCTAACCCCATTTTCATGTTCATCATAACCAAGTGGGCTGCACTTAGCTTACAGGGTTGACCAGTCAACCAGGGGTGACTAGGAGAGATAAGGAAGCTTCCCTCCATGTTAATGGAGGAGAGAGAAGATGGGGTAGAGGAAGGGAGAGAGTGGAGCCGGCAAAGGGAGGCTAACAACCACCTTTAATGGCTTCAATCAACTCCTCTAGGGAAGAGGAGTTGATTCCAGCCATTTCCCGGCCACCAAGGGGTGGATTCAGGCCCCTCCACTCTACCCGAGCCACACCATAAATGGTGTTGATGGTCATTGAAGAACCAACCACCCCCCTTCCCCAATTGCCATTTAAACACCATCAGTGGGCAAAGGGGAACATTTTCGAGCGTTTACCTGGAGGAGACGGGCCATCCCACTGTACTGTTGCAGAAGCCGAGCGCCGCCACCGTCAACAATGGCATCCCGCCGCTCTTCCCGCATCCAGGCCGCTAGGAAGGTCCTCCCCCTCTCCTTAACTCTCGGGTAGATCATAGGACTTCTTAGGCTTAAGATTCGGGCTCAATTGAGCCCGATCAAATCCAGCATTTTTCATGGTTTCGGCAAGAAATTTTCTTGCTATAACCGCCGGAAAATGCCTCTCCGGCGGCAGAGCCGCCGCCCGCCTGGCGATAGCCACCACCTCAACGGAGGTGGTGGTGGCGGTGGCCGGCCGGGGAAGGGGCTGGATCGCCGGCGGCAAGGCTTGGAAGCGGCTCCAGGCGGGATGGATCCTGGTCGTTGGCTCATTGAAGAAGATGACGGGATTCCATCGAATCTGCGTCAAGATTCGTGCCCCTCCCGATTTTAAACTATAGGATTCATTTTATATTCATGTGAATTATGTCACAGATTTTGGTATGATTGGTTTTAAATTTTAAAAATACTTAGGCCCCTCTGTAGAAAAAGTCACCAACACAAAAGGTGTAGCCCTCTGAGTCTAATTTATTTTAAAAGTTGTTTGAACCCATTTAGGTGCATGGTCTGACTAGGGCACCGATTTTGGTGGGACATACCCTTAGGGCTAGGCAGTCATTAAACCGAGTGCCCACACTTCATCCCTAGCCCAAATCAATTGAAATTTTTTCAAGGAGCCTAACCTAGCTATACCTAGGGCCTGCCCGAAACTCAGAATTTTTGGACACAGTGTTCCTAAAGTTTTTGATTTTATTTAATAAAGCTAGGGTAATTTAATTAAGTAGTCAAATGACCTCCAAACCCTCCCAAATTTTGGGGAGTGGTCCCTGGCTTCGAGACCTAGCCCTGTACAAAATTTGGACTCATTTGGATATGTTTTGGTTAGGGAATCACCAAACCCTAGTGTGGCCCTAAGGTGGTATTTTTGTTCAAAAAGTGCACTTTTGATTTTGAGTGACCAAATCACCTCAACAGAGGCTGAAGTTTGGGGAACTTACTTACTTTGGCATTTATCACCTCCCCATGGAATGTGGGGTAGTGTGGAATTGATTTGCCCTAAGTTCCTAGGCCAAACCCTAAGGAAGGACCTTTGTGCCTTGTGAAGGGCATGAGTCCTAAACACCTTGGATGAACATAAAATTTTGCATGGGGGGGGGGTCCTAGGGTATATAAAACCCTCTGGTAAAAATATTAAATAATTTTGAAAAGGGTAGGGTCCACAAAACCCTAACCCTAGCTTAGGTCATAAAACTTGTAGTGCTAGTTTAGATTAGCTAAACTCCTTGAAATATAATCAAATTTGGGTAGTGTGGGAATAAGGATATTTTGAGCCTCTGGTAATTTATTTGGGAAGTTTTGATCAATATTGGTAGCACTTCATTTGTAACCAATAGGATTGCCCTAATTAATAATTTGACTATTGTGATCTCACTGCCCATTGAAAGGTCATGAAACATTTGCAGAGGTAGTTTTAGACCATACTGATCATATAGGATTTTTTATAGAATTTTTGGATACATTATTAGGGCATCTACTTCACAAGTGCATTATTTTGGTTACATACTAAATAATTCTTACAAGAGCACAATACTTGTTGAAAAATTATGAAACTTGATACATAGTATTCCTAGTTCATTTTTATCATGTGGGAATTTGTGTGGAAATTTTTGATGGATAATTATTATACCTTGTTCATTAACCCATAAACTTGAAATTTCATGAGAAAATCAAGTATAGCCTTATTATTAAATGATAAATTATGAAACTTTTTCTAGGGTATTTGTATGCCATCATAACCATCCCTGAATTTTCTCTGAATTTTTGGAGGTATTATTGCTGTAAAATCTTTTAAAATGACTTATTATGAGATATATTTGAAATTAAACTTAAGGGCCTACACCTTGCTGAAAAATTTGAAGACTTAGGCTTTAGAGTTGATTATGCATTTTGTAATTAACATAAACTTAGTGGATTATTATCTTGTCTAACATTGGTACTTCATGTTCAAACTTGGGCTTTTTGGATACTAGAATAAATAAATAAATTATCAGACAAATTAGGAAAATTATGAATTTCTGGATTTATGCTACAAATGTCATTTTAGCCCTCTAATAATTATCATAGGGGTACTGGATGAGCATTTCATGTACCTCCCATTTTACGAGTCATATGGCTTAAGTGGTCTGCATTTAGCAAAATTGCAGGAAATCATTTTGGATATGAACTAGAGCACGTGTGATGGGTCTTGTTGGTTTGCTGGAAGGATAAGTAGAATTAGGTGCATCTATGGAAGATAAGTGAGTAGGGTGTTGTTTTATCTAGGGTTTAGAGGCGTTCGGGTCCTACGAAAGATCGTCCTCCCCGAGGAGAGTTGGAGTCAAATCACCCTAGGATTAGCCTATCGTAACATGAGAAAGTAATGGGTAAGGGGATCAACCAATAACAAAATAAGTACCTTGCGAAAGGGAACGTTGGGCGTAATCCCAACACAGTTCCTAGTGCCCCTTGAGAGCCCTTCAGAGGGAATATCGGGGGCAGTCCTGGGTTAACGTAAACTGTTTTTAACAAGCTGAAAAGAGTAACTTAGTAATTAGGGTTGCACGTTTCACAAACACTGTTGGCACCGGAAGTTAGCTGGGAGCTTCGGCTCGGATGGTTAAAAGACGAACTTTGGGTCCAGGGAGCTTCGGCTCGGGTTTTGATTACGCTAAATTTGTAGGTGCATAAAAGGAAGGAAAAATTAAGGTGGTGGGTCTTCGGTATTGGAGGGTCGATGCACCGACGCCAATGCGTTGACTTGGCAAGTGTGGTTAGCACTTCGCCAACAGAAGTCCGTTGCGCCAGCCGGCAAGAGTACGCAGGAGTCCGCTTCGTGCACCAAGCGTTGAGGCGTACGATAGGTCTGACCGGTAGTGCTTTACTGGTTTAGAGGTGGGCGAGGCCCAACCCACCGCTTCTGTCTGCCACTACGGAGGTATCCTGGGAGGTTACGGCTCCAGAAAGGGGGAACTAAAGGTCTGTGTGCACAGAGTCGGGTGTGTGTGTTGCACTTGCATGATCCATCATACCCACTTGCATGTCATAGCATAATCGATTCATTTAACCCTAACACCTAAACTATAAGTGGAATGGGATGCTTATACTTTAGGACCTGCAAAACGACCCCTTGGTCTACAAGCTTGTGTGGGCAAGTTTATAAATTAAGGTAAATTTTGATATATATATATATATATATATATATATATATATATATATATATATATATATATATATATATATCTACTGTTGTTTGATAACCGACACCCCAACGTATAAATTGGTATGGGACTTTTTATACGATGGGAGCCTTGCAGAAGACCCCTTGGCTTATGTGTTCTCACATAAGTGAAGGTTACTTTTCATATTTCATCTTATTGTCTATACATGTTATAGAATTGCTAATATAGGTCCGCTGCCATCTGTTCTTGATATTCTCCACCTTCAAGTCCTCCCCTTTCTTCCTCTCCGCTCGGTGCCTAGGAGTCGTGGGGGAAGGGGCAGGGGATGATAGGACTTAGTCTTTTAGACTAACGGTTTTCGAACCGCATCATTTAGGGGATCGTGGAGACCAGCATAGAGGAGCAGACCCAGAGACCGGTGTGCTTGGAGGTGGGGCAGTCTAGCTCCGGAGTTCATACAGCCGGGACCGTGAGTCTCGACCTTGAGTAGTTTTTCTGCTTTTGCTTCCGCATGAGTGATTTTTGTAGTGAGGATATGATGTACCGGGCATAAGCGCATATTTTGCTACTCTGATGTTTCATTCTGTGGACACTCCCTTCGTGGAGTTATATTTATTATGACATGTGATTCTCTGTGGACTGCAATTTTGCATTTATATTATTGTGCTACTTTTCTGCGATCGATTTGGCCGGCAGAATCGGCGCTTTGTGGTGATGACCCTTCAGGGCGTGAAGGAGTCACCGCAAAACGGTAGTTCTGGGCCTAAGACCCCGGTGTCGATAAGGGGGGTCTTACAAGTGGTATCAAAGCCAGACCTCGATCGAAAAGTAGCAGTCCACAACCCTGGGTCACCCCCGCGCGAGTTTAGTTTGGGGACAAACTAAGCAGCAGAAGCAGTGGTGTGCCCATATGGGGGATCACATGTAAATTGTCCACTTTTATTAGGTATTGAGTCGATTACCTACTAATGTAGTTCGTTTTGCAGCCCCCAGCTCAGCCCACTCCACAAGGTGGAGCTCAGCAGACTCCAGACATTGCACCACCTCCCATGGTCCCCACACCTTTCCTTCAGTCAGACATGGGGCAAACCCTTACAGCTATCCTTGAGGCCTTCCGGGCTCAGCAGGCTCCGGCCCAGCAGCCAAACCCAGGGGCCAACTGGATGAGCACCTTCCGAGGACTCTCTCCCCCGTCATACTTGGGGACAGAGTCAGCAGTGCGGACAGAGGAGTGGTTGGATGTTATGTACGAGATGTTGACGGGGATACGATGCCCTTGGGAGGAGAGGGTGGCCTTGGTGGTATCTTGCTTGAAGTCCCATTCCAAGAGGTGGTGGAAGACGCTGTTGGACACGACGTTTGCTGATAGGGAGATTGCAGAAATCACTTGGGAGGAATTCCGGGCCACGCTGTTGGAGCACTTTGTTCCGCAGTCGGCCAGGGACGAGTTGGAGGAGCGGTTCTTGCAGCTGAGGCAGGGCACCAGGACGGTGGTGGAGTACCACCGAGAGTTCGACCATCTGGCCCGATATGCGGGTTCTTACCAGCTGGACGAAGCAGGGTACATCAAGAGATTCTATAAGGGCCTAAAAGAGGAGTTGAGGGAGGCCTTGCTGTTTGTATCTGACGGGCCTATCTCCCGGATTTTGGAGATGGCGAAGAGGATTGAGGCCGATTGGCACACCACTCGGGGCCGGAAGCGGTAAGCGGAGGATCAGGGCCGGAGGGCCCGAAATGATCTGCGGCGAGGCACCATACCAGATGGAAGAAGGACAGAGGAGCAACCTCGTCAGGAGGTGAGGCAGGAGCCGAGAGAGCAGGTGGTTTTGGCCCCTCAACCTCTTCGGATACAGGAGATGCCGAGACCCGGGGGTATGGCGTATCCCCCGCCGGAGTGCTTCCATTGTCATCAGGTGGGACACCTCCGGAGAAACTGCCCCATGAGGGGGCACCACCTCCAGCACCACAGGGTGGCCCACCTGCCCAGCATTTCGGAGGCCGAGGATGCGGCCGAGGACGTGGTTACCAGGGAGGAGACCGAAGACAGGAAAGGGAGCAGGCATATGCCTTGGATCTGGCACAGCCTCGAAATCCAGAGCGGGTCATCACAGGTAAGATAAGATGTTTTAAATTGTTTAAACTAAATTCCCATTCTCAATTGTCCAACAAGTAGAACTGTCCTAAGCAGAATAAATAGCAAAGAAAACACGTCACAAAATACTAAGACCTTTAATCATCACAGGTATAGTCTTCATCAGCGTCAAGCCCGCCTATACTCTGTTCTACACGGGTGCTTCGCACTCGTTTGTGTCGGAGGCCTTCCTGGAAAGGCTGGAAGGAGTGGAACGGTTCTCAGGCCGGATGAGTAGGGTGCGTCTACCCGATGGATCAAAGATACTCACCTCAGCCCACTGCAGCATGGAGGCGGAGATTGGAGGGAAGTCGTTCGAAGTTCCGACAACGGTCCTGAGGATGCCAGTCTTCGAGCTGATCCTGGGCATGACTTGGTTGCAGTGGAATCGTGCCCAGATTGATTGTCAAGCGAAGAGGATCACCGTGAGGCACGGGGACTCTACCATCATCATCGAAGGTATAAGACCTGCCTCACGTATACCCTTATCTTCAGTACAGGCCGTCAAGGCCTATTTACAGGGGGAGGAGGTCTATGAGGTGCTGTTTGAGATGACG
Source organism: Platanthera guangdongensis (assembly GCA_039583875.1). Lineage (NCBI taxonomy): Eukaryota > Viridiplantae > Streptophyta > Magnoliopsida > Asparagales > Orchidaceae > Platanthera > Platanthera guangdongensis. Next base: position 50,145,708 of record CM077165.1, read on the forward strand.
GAGGCCACGAGTTCTATATCGAATATCCCGGTGGTGCGGGAGTTTGAGGACGTCTTTCCGGAGAAGTTACCCGGATTACCCCCGCGCAGGGAGCGGGACTTCCAGATACAGCTTGTGCCAGGGGCCAAGCCAGCTTCCAAGGCACCTTACCGGATGGCCCCAAAGGAGTTGACAGAGTTCCGGAGCCATCTTCAGGAGTTAGTGGAAGCCGGATTTGTCCGGCCAAGCTCTTCACCTTGGGGAGCCCCGGTATTGTTCGTCAAGAAGAAAGACGGGACCCTCAGATTGAGCATCGACTATCGAGCACTAAATCGACTGACGGTCCGGAACACCTATCCACTGCCAAGGATAGACGAGTTGTTCGACCAGCTGCAGGGAGCGCAGTTCTTTTCGAAATTAGATTTGAGGTCGGGATACTACCAGCTTCGGATTCGGGAGGAGGACATTCAGAAGACTGCTTTTAGTAGCAGATATGGTTTATACGAGTTTACGGTGATGCCCTTCGGACTCACCAATGCACCATCAGCGTTCATGACCCTCATGAACCAAGTTTTCAAGGAATATCTTGATGTGTTTGTCATTGTGTTCATCGATGACATCCTCATTTACTCGAGGACGGAGGAGGAGCACACTCACCATCTGACTCTGACCCTGCAGAGACTGTGGGAGAATCATCTATATGCGAAGTTTAGTAAATGTCAGTTCTTGCTGAAGGAGGTGGGCTTCTTAGGCCATATTATCAGTGAAGCCGGATTGGCAGTGGACCAGGCAAAGATTCAGGCTATTCGGGATTGGCCGCAGCTGAAGACAGCCACCGACGTACGGAGTTTTCTAGGACTTGTCAGTTACTACCGGAAGTTCGTAGAGGGATTCTCTCGAATCGCCCTCCCGCTCACATCCTTGATGAAGAAGGAGGTACCGTTCGTGTGGACCCCGCAGTACTAGACAGCTTTCCAGGAGCTGAAGGATCGGCTAACCTCGGCTCCCATTCTTACTCTCCCCTCGGGGAGGGAAGGATTTTAGGTCTACACTGATGCTTCCTACCAGGTTATGGGAGCTGTACTGATGCAGAAGGACCATGTGATTGCATATGCATCTCGCCAGTTGAAGAAGCACGAGCAAAACTATCCGGTGCACGACCTTGAGATGGGGACGGTCGTTTTTGCTTTGAAGGTCTGCCGCCATTATCTTTATGGAGTCCACTGCGATATCTATTCCGACCACAAGAACCTAAAATACATGGACACACAGAAGGAACTGAACATCAGGCAGAGGCGCTGGGTGGAGTTCCTTGCAGATTATCAGTATGAGATGCACTACCATCTAGGGAAGGCAAACGTGGTGGCGGACGCATTGAGTCGGAGAGCTGCCACTTCTGAAGTCGGGCCTCAGGTTATGTTTATGGAGCTGGTGAGGAGATTGGAGGATATGCACATCACACTAGTGTCATCCGAGGACCCAGAGCTTTACACGGAGTATTTAGCAGCGGTGAGTGCTACAGACGATATCCGGGACAGAGTCAGAGAGGGACAGAGGCGAGATGTCAATCTGGAGTCGATATTCTGGGCCTTGGAGAACGGTAGAGCAGGAGATTACACGATGAGGGACGGCGTGGTATGCTTCAGAGGTCGAACTTATATACCGGGAGGAGGCCAGGTCCGGGAGGATATCATGGCGGAAGCCCACCACAGCAGATACTTGGTGCACCCGGGCATCACGAAGATGACTGCGGATTTGAAGAAGACTATATACTGGCCTGGCATGAAGAAGGATATCACTCGGTTTGTGACCCACTGCGAAGCTTGTCAGCTAGTGAAGGTAGAGTGCAAAAACCCTGCGGGGTTGTTGCAACCACTCCCGGTACCAGAATGGAAGTTCGAAGACATCGCGATGGATTTTATTCACGGACTTCCCCGATCACGAACAGGGAATGACTCAATTTGGGTCATCGTCGATCGGTTGACTAAGGTAGCCAGGTTCATTCCGATCAGGAAGGACGACGTTGTGGGAGTATTAGTACGGAGATTTGTGGAGCAGTTCGTTCGATATCACGGGGTGCCCAAGACGATCGTGTCGAATCGGGATGGCCGGTTCACTTCCAGGGAGTGGAGATCCGTGCAAGCTTACTTAGGCACGCGATTGACCTTCAGCACTGCATTTCATCCCCAGACGGACGGGCAGACAGAACGCACCAACCGGACGCTGGAAGACCTTTTGAGGCTATGCATTTTGGACCGCGGGGAACCGTGGGAGAAACTCTTACCCCTGGTCGAGTTCTCCTATAACAACAGCTACCAGTCCAGCATCAGGATGGCGCCTTACGAAGCCTTGTACGGAAGGAGATGCCGGACCCCGCTTTCTTGGGTTCAGGACGAAGATCCGAAGGTGTTGGGATCAGAGTTTGTTGAAGACACCGAGGCTCAGGTGAGGCTGATCAGAGACAGGATGCTAGAGGCGCAGAGTAGACAGGCTAAGTACTATGACGCCCGGCATCGGCAGGTGGAGTTCCAGGTAGGAGACCGGGTGTTTTTGAAGAACCGGCCCATGCATGGAGTCTCGCGGGTGCGTGGTCGGAGGAAGAAGCTCAGCCCTAGGTACATGGGCCCTTACAGGATCTTGGAGCGGATCAGGCCCCTAGCCTACAGGCTGGAGTTACCACCAGAGCTGGAAGCGCTGCACGACGTCTTCCATATTTCTTCGCTGAGGAGGGCTCTGCTACGCCCGGAGCAGCAGATTTTGACCACCGAAGGGCCGGTAGCTTCAGACCGGTCAGTTCGTTTGGAGCCGGATAGGATCGACGACCGAGGAGTACGGGTCTTACGACGCAAGAAGGTCCCACTAGTCAAGGTCCTGTGGAGGAACCACGGCCAGGAGGAGCATACCTGGGAGCCACAGGACCTGATGCGACAAAGATACCCAGAGCTGTTCAGTCAGGTATACCTCACAAACCTCTCAAGATGTTTTAATTATTTTCCTACTTTAACTAGTAAGGGCTGCTTTAGGCGGGTAGAGGCTTATCTTTTGTTTATTGGGGGCTTATCTTTTGTTTATTGGGATCTTGGCTTCATCAATTGGGTGAATTGAACATAGATTTTAGGTTTCCCTTAAAACCTAGTTTAGCAAACATGGCGTTGTGATGGGATGTTACAAGTTTCCTTCTTCGGTAGAAAATTTCCGTAGGCGTAACCTTGATTTCGGGGATGAAATCTTTGTTTTGTTTATTGGGATTTGTAACATCTCATTTCCAACTAGACCCCTAGGTGTGGTTTTGTCCATGGCTAGGTCATGACAAACCCTAGGAAGCCAGGAATGGGCCAAGGGATAGGAGACAAAGTGGGGAAACGCATCATGGTCTGCCAATAGTAAAACTCTAAACAATGGTTTAGGATGACCATGGGCTACACCTTGACCCCAAGACCCTACCACAACACCCCCTAATACCTTGGGAGTCCCTTTGGAGCCATAAGGACCCATTGGGGTCAACCAAAAAGGCTTAGTTGACCAAGGTCAACCCTAGCCCTTAATGGGTCAAACTAGCCTACTTAGGGTCAATTGACCTACTCCTAGCCTAGAGGACCCCACCTATGCCCTCCTAACCCTAAAGTGAGGTCAATGGGTCACTAAGGACACATTGGGGCCAGCCCTAGAGGCCAGGTTGACCCAAGTCAACTCAAGCTCCTAATCTGGTCAAAGTACCCTTACTAAGGATATGTGACCTCCAAAGTGCAGGGTAACCCTACATAACCCTACCTAGACCTTAGGGGAAGCCAATGGGTCACCAAGGACCCATAGGGGTCAACCCAATTGGTCATGTTGACCCAAGTCAACTCTAGCCCTAAAATGGTCAAAGTGCCCTTACCAAGGGACATGTGACCACCAAGATGCCCAACCAACCCTATTCAAGTAATCCTAGACCTTAAGGGAGTCCAATGGGTCACTAAAACCCAATGGGGTCAACCCAGATGGTCAAATTGGCCCAGGTCAACCCTCATTTAAGCCAAGTCAAACCTAGCCCAAAAGGGCTAACCCAAGCCCAAGCCACTTCTTCCTTAGGCTAACCCCATTTCTATGTTCATCATAACCAAGTGGGCTGCACTTAGCTTATGGGGTTGACCAGTCAACCAGGGGTGACTAGGAGAGAGAAGGAAGCTTCCCTCCATGTTAATGGAGGAGAGAGAAGATGGGGAGAGGAAGGGAGAGAGTGGAGCCGGCCAAGGGAGGCTAACAGTCACCTTTAATGACTTCAATCAACTCCTCTAGGGAAGAGGAGTTGATTCCAGTCGTTTCCCGGCCACCAAGGGGTGGATTCAGCCCCCCTCCACTCTACCCGAGCCACACCATAATTGGTGTTGATGGCCATTGAAGAACCAGCCACCCCCCTTCCCCAATTGCCATTTAAACACCATCAGTGGGCAAAGGGGAACATTTTCGAGCATTTACCTGGAGGAGACGGGCCATCCCACTATACTGTTGCAGAAGCTGAGCGCCGCCGCCGTCAACAATGGCATCCCGCCGCTCTTCCCGCATCCAGGCCGCCAGGAAGGTCCTCCCCCTCTCCTTAACTCTCGGGTAGATCATAGGACTTCTTAGGCTTAAGATTCGGGCTCAATTGAGCCCGATCAAATCCAGCATTTTTCATGGTTTTGGCAAGAAATGTTCTTGCTATAACCGCCGAAAAACACCTCTCCGGCGGCAGAGCCGCCGCCTGGCGATAGCCACCACCTCAACGGAGGTGGTGGTGGCGGTGGCCGGCCGGGGAAGGGGTTGGATCGCCGGCGGCAAGGCTTGGAAGCGGCTCCAGGCGGTATGGATCCTGGCCTTTGGCTCATTGAAGAAGATGACGGGATTCCGTCGAATATGCATCAAGATTCGTGCCCCTCCCGATTTTAAACTATAGGATTCATTTTATATTCATGTGAATTATGTCACAGATTTTGGTATGATTGGTTTTAAATTTTAAAAATACTTAAGCCCCTCTGCAGAAAAAGTCACCAACACAAACGCTGTAGCCCTCTGAGTCTAATTTATTTTAAAATTTGTTTGAACCAATTTAGGTGCATGGTCTGACCAGGGCACCCATTTTGGTGGGACATACCCTTAGGGCTAGGCAGTCATTAAACTGAGTTCCCACACTTCATCCCTAGCCCAAATCAATTGAAATTTTGGCAGGGAGCCTAACTTAGCTATACCTAGGGCCTGCCCCAAACTCAGAATTTTTGGACACACTTTTCCTAAAGTTTTTGATTTTATTTAATAAAGCTAGGGTAATTTAATTAAGTAGTCAAATGACCTCCAAACCCTCCCAAATTTTGGGGAGTGGTCCCTGGCTTCAAGACCTATACAAATTTTGGACTCATTTGGATATGTTTTGGTTAGGGAATCACCAAACCCTAGTGTGGCCCTAAGGTGGTATTTTTGTTCAAAAAGTGCACTTTTGATTTTGAGTGACCAAATCACCTCAACAGAGGCTGAAGTTTGGGACACTTACTTGCTTTGGCATTTATCACCTCCCCATGGAATGTGGGGTAGTGTGGAATTGATTTGCCCTAAGTTCCTAGGCCAAACCCTAAGGAAGGACCTTTGTGCCTTGTGAAGGGCATGAGTCCTAAACACCTTGGATGAACATAAAATTTTGCATGGGGGGGGGGGGGGGGGTCCTAGGGTATATAAAACCCTCTGGTAAAAATATTAAATAATTTTGAAAAGGGTAGGGTCCACAAAACCCTAACCCTAGCTTAGGTCATAAAACTTGTAATGCTAGTTTAGGTTAGCTAAACTCCTTGAAATATAATTAAATTTGGGTAGTGTGGGAATAAGGATATTTTAAGCCTCTGGTAATTTATTTGGGAAGTTTTGATCAATATTGCTAGCACTTCATTTGTAACCAATAAGATTGCCCTAATTAATAATTTGACTATTGTGATCTCACTGCCCATTGAAAGGTCATGAAACATTGGCAGAGGTAGTTTTAGACCATACTGATCATATATGATTTTTTATAGAATTTTTGGATACATAATTAGGGCATCTACTTCACAAGTGCATTACTTCGGTTACATACTAAATAATTCTTACAAGAGCTCAATACTTGTTGAAAAATTATGAAACTTGATACATAGTGTTCCTAGTTCATTATTATCATGTGGGAATTTGTGTGGAAATTTTTGATGGATAATTAGTATACCTTGTTCATTAACCCATAAACTTGAAATTTCATGAAAAAAATCAAGTATAGCCTTATTATTAAATGATAAATTATGAAACTTTTTCTAGGGTATTTTTATGCCATCATAACCATCCCTGAATTTTCTCTGAAGTTTTGGAGGTATTATTGCTGTAAAATCTTTTAAAATGACTTATTATGAGATATATTTGAAATTAAACTTAAGGGCATAAACCTTGCTGAAAAATTTGAAGACTTAGGCTTTAGAGTTGATTATGCATTTTGTAATTAACATAAATTTAGTGGATTATTATCTTGTCTGAAATTGGTACTTCATGTTCAAACTTGGGCTTTTTTGATACTAGAATAAATAAATAAATTATCAGACAAATTAGGAAAATTATGAATTTCTGGATTTATGCTACAAATGTCATTTTAGCCCTCTAATAATTATCATAGGGGTACTGGATGAGTATTTCATATACCTCCCATTTTACGAGTCATATGGCTTAAGTGTTCTGCATTTAGCAAAACTGCAGGAAATCATTTTGGATATGAACTAGAGCACGTGTGATGGGTCTTGTTGGTTTGCTGGAAGGATAAGTAGAATTAGCTGCATCTATGGAAGATAAGTGAGTAGGGTGTTGTTTTGTCTAGGGTTTAGAGGCGTTCGGGTCCGACGAAAGATCGTCCTCCCCGAGGAGAGTTGGAGTCAAATCACCCTAGGATTAGCCTATCGTAACATGAGAAAGTAATGGGTAAGGGGATCAACCAATAACAAAATAAGTACCTTGCGAAAGGGAACGCTGGGCGTAATCCCAACACAGTTCCTAGTGCCCCTTGAGAGCCCTTCACAGGGAATACCGGGGGTAGTCCTGGGTTAACGTAAACTGTTTTTAACAAGCTGAAAAGAGTAACTTAGTAATTAGGGTTGCACATTTCACAAACACTGTTGGCACCGGAAGTTAGCTGGGAGCTTCGGCTCGGATGGTTAAAAGATGGACTTTGGGTCCGGGGAGCTTCGGCTCGGGTTTTACTTACGCTAAATTTGCATGTGCATAAAAGGAAGGAAAAATTAAGGTGGTGGGTCTTCGGTATTGGAGGGTCGATGCACTGACGCCAATGCGTTGACTCGGCAAGTCTGGTTAGCACTTTGCCAACAGAAGTCCGGTGCGCCAGCCGGCAAGAGTACGCAGGAGTCCGCTTCGTGCACCAAGCGTTGAGGCGTACGATAGGTTTGACCGGTAGTGCTTTACTGGTTTAGAGGTGGGCGAGGCCCAACCCACTGCTTCCGTCTGCCACTAAGGAGGTATCCTGGGAGGTTGCGGCTCCAGAAAGGGGGAACTAAAGGTCTGTGTGCACAGAGTCGGGTGTGTGTGTTGCACTTGCATGATCCATCATACCCACTTGCATGTCATAGCATAATCGATTCATTTAACCCTGATACCTAAAGTATAAGTGGAATGGGACGCTTATACTTTAGGACCTGCAAAACGACCCCTTGGTCTATAAGCTTGTGTGGGCAAGTTTATAAATTAAGGTTAATTTTGATATATATATCTACTGCTGTTTGATAACCGACACCCCAACGTATAAATTGGTATGGGACTTTTTATACGATGGGAGCCTTGCAGAAGACCCCTTGGCTTATGTGTTCTCACATAAGTGAAGGTTACTTTTCATATTTCAGCTTATTGTCTATACATGTTATTGAATTGCTAGTATAGGTCCGCTGCCATCTGTTCTTGATATTCTCCACCTTCAAGTCCTCCCCTTTCTTCCTCTCCGCTCGGTGCCTAGGAGCCGTGGGGGAAGGGGCGGGGGATGATAGGACTTAGTCTTTTAGACTAACGGTTTTCGAACCGCATCATTTAGGGGATCGTGGAGACCAGCATGGAGGAGCAGCCCCAGAGACCGGTGCGCTTGGAGGTGGGGCAGTCTAGCTCCGTAGTTCATACAGCCGGGACCGTGAGTCTCGACCTTGAGTAGTTTTTCTGGTTTTGCTTCCGCATGAGTGATTTTTGTAGTGAGGATATGATGTACCGGGCATAAGCCCGTATTTTGCTACTCTGATGTTTCATTCTGTGGACACTCCCTTCGTGGAGTTATATTTATTATGACATGTGATTCTCTGTGGACTGCAATTTTACATTTACATTATTGTGCTACTTTTCTGCGATCGATTTGGCCGGCAGAATCGGCGCTTTGTGGAGATGGCCCTTCAGGGCGTGAAGGAGTCACCGCAAAACGGCGGTTCTGGGCCTAATACCCCGGTGTCGATAAGAAAAAAAAGGGGGTCTTACACATGACAGCTGTCATTCCAGCCGGTCTACTGCACCTGCCAGAGATGTCAGAAAGCTGTTAGGAACCGGATCAGCCGGTCACCATGAAGAAGGCCTATATATAGGCTTATACTGTCAACAGAAAGAGATGATCAAAATTCTAAGAGATTAACAACAAGAGATCAACAATCAAATAAGAAGATCTAGCTATTCATTGAAGAATCAAGTGAAGATCTAAGAAGTTGGAGAGAGAGAGCTCCTTCCAAGAAGACAGCCGTTGGAACCAGGCTGTGAAGAAGGGTTCAGACCTACTTCTGAATCTTAAGTTGCAGTGATTGAAGATCTGCTGCAGAGAATCAATCCTATTGTGTTCTACATTCAAGAAGCTTTGAAGAAAGCCAAGTGAGGTTGATCTCAGCAGAGTTCTTCCAAGAACTCATCAAGAACCTATCAACTCATCTCTCTTTCTCTGAGTTGTAGGTATATACTTTGTAATTCTAAATTTCTTGTAGGTTCCTTAGGGATCTGAGTTGTAAGCCTGCAATTATAAAGGCTGAGTGGTAGGGTCTGTGAGCCTGAGTGTAGGAGATCTATATCTTTGAGTGTAGGCCTGTTGTGGCTGAGTGTAGGCCTGTTGTGGCTGAGTGTAGGCCTTGTTGAAGGCTGAGTGTAGGTCTTTGTGAAGACTGAGTTGTAGGGCCTTGGGCCTGAGCTGTAGGAACCTGTTTGGGGATCTGAGTGTAAGATCTGAGGATCTGAGATAGTGGAGGAGTTTGGCCGAATCTAGTACACTACTAGATAGGCGAAGGGGGAAAGTGGATGTACCCAAACCTTGGGGAACCACTATAAATCTGTGTGTTCACTGTGTGCTTGTTTATTCTGTGATTGCTGATTGATTGCTGTGAAGAATTGATTATAACTCTGTGGTATTATATGCCTAAAAAGTTAAAAAAGATTAAGTCACCTATTCACCCCCCCCCCCCTCTAGGTAATCTAGGTACAATTTCTTTCAAGTACACATTTCTCTTCCTATATCCTGTAAATATGACCTTTTGATCACTTAACCTTTTGATATGACATCCATTCTTAATAAATGAAATGTCATATCCTAAATCACTCAACTGACTTATGCTTATAAGGTTATGTTTCAAACCCTTCACATAGTTCACTTGAGAGATAGTAATTTGGTTATTAGAAATGTTATCAAATCCTTTGATGATTCCTTTTTCAGAACCACCAAAGGTTACCTTAGAGCCATCCATGATAGGTGTGTAGTCCTTCAGCAATCCCCTTGTTCCAGTCATGTGTCTGGAACAACCACTGTCCAAGTACCATATAGGGGCATGGCAACTTGGACTCACCTGCAACACAGATTACTTAACCTTAGAACCCAAATAACTTTTGGGTACTCGGTGCAAGTTAGTCTGAACTTTAACAAAACTACCTGTAGCTCTTCTAGCAGGCAGATTGCTACTCTTCTTGACACTGGAATTGTGCCAACAATCTAAGGCAAAGTGGCCTACCTTGCCACAACACCAGCACTCAAACTTGTTATACCTTTATTTAGGTACAACTTTTGCTGAATTGTTTACAGCAGGTCTCTTGTTTTGAGCTGCAGCTTTGCCTTTCTTATTGGACTTAGCAACCCATGCTGTTCTCTTAAACCCCAATCCAGCCTTACCCTTTTGAGGTACAAACTCATCAATCAAGGGTAATACAGATTTAGGTTTAGAAAAACTAGCCACAATCTCTTTCTCTTTCTAAAGTCTAACCTCCAGATTTCTAATCTGATCAGTCTTGAATGTGATTGTGCCCATTTGAATAACAGTTATGTTTTTCAATCTGGCAATCTCATTCAGTTTTTGATCCAGCAACTTCTCTAAATCTAATGCAGCCATCTTAAGATCTGCAATTTCCTTAGCCTGAGATTTGGCCAGGTTTTTGTTCTTCTTAAGTGCCTGCAATAAATCTCTATATTCATCTATCAGCTGATGAATATCACCTTCAGACTCAGACCCATCCACATCACTTGATGCAGATGTTGCTGACTCTGACTCAGTACTGCAATCTGAAAGACATTGTACCTTACTAGGACCAGGCTGATCCTGGCACTTGTCTTCTTCTAACACAGCCATCAGTCCCTTGCACTGATGGTCTTCTTGTTCATATATAGAGTTCAGCACCTGGAGAAACTCTTCTTCTTCATCTGCTGCATATAGACCAATGTAGGCCTCAACTTCATATTCTGACTCTGAAGTAGATTGGTCTGATAAGGTCTTCTCCTTCTTAGCAACAAAGGATTTCTCCTTCTTTCTCTGGTGTTAACTCTTCTTTTTATCTGCAGTCTCTTTTCTTTTATCTGAACACTCAGCTACAACATGTCCAGGCCTATTACAGCAGTAGCAAACTATCTTAGATGTTGTAGATTTGCTTGGCTTACACTTCCACTGCTTCTTCTCCATGAATCTCTAAAACTGTCTTGTAAATGCTGCAAAATCTTCATCTGAGTCACTGCTGTCTGAATTCTGGTTGTCTGAATTATTTGAAGCAGTTTCAGCAATAAATCTTAGGAGGTGATGGTGACATCCTCCTATTTTTCTTAGTGGCTTCAACCTTGAAGGCCATAGACTTTTCTCTATGCTCACCTTTTACACTTTTCTCTTCCTCTTTCCTTGCCATCAGCTGCATCTCTTATGACAACAGTTTTCCAAACAAGGTTGGTGGAGAGATATCTGCAAGTTTGGCCACTTCCCTAATGGCACAAATCTTAGTATCCCATTACTTTGTCAAGGATATTAGGAATTTATCATTCAGTTCATAAGTACTGAAGATTCTCCCATAGGACATCAACTCATTAACTATTCTATAGAACTTTTTATAACACTCAGTTATACTGTCAGACTTTCCTTGTTTGAAACTCTCATATTCCTGGTTCAGCATAGATTTTCTATCTTATCTTACTTCTTCTGAACTGTCCATGTACACTATCAAAGTATCCCACATTTCTTTGGAGGTCTTGCAGTGAATCAAATTTTGAAAAGTTGCATCATCAATGGCAATTACTATGATGTTCTGGGCTCTTTTATCCATAGTTGCCAAGATGATCTCATCCTTGGTCATCTCTAAATAATCCTTGGGAATTCTTTGTTTTGCATCCAGAATTGAAATATTCATTGGAACATAAGAAACTTCCTTGACTGTAATAAAGATCCTTGGATCAGAAGCCTCCATGAACAGCCTAACCCTTTCTTTCCAGATGCCAAATATCTCCTTTCTGCATATGGGTAATTTCATAGAACCTAGTTCCTTATGATTTTCAGCTGAACCCATTTTCTTGATTCTTGAATCTGCCTTATGGATCTCACTCAGACTGTTAAGTCCTTCTTTGAGTAACCTCGCTTTGATACCACTTGAAAGAATTAGTGCTTAACCACCTAGAGGGGGGGGGGGTGAATAGGTGTAATTCTTGTTTTTCTTTTAAGGCAGAAAAGCTGTTCAGTTAACTATTAATAAACTGCAAATTCTACTGCTAACACAGCACAACAATCACAGAAACAATCAATCATAGAGAGCACACAGTTTTTATAGTGGTTCCCCAAGGTCGGGGTACATCCACTTTCCCCCTTCGCCTATCTAGCAGTGTACTAGATTTAGCCTAACTTCTGCACTTCACCTCAGATCCTCAGATCTTATAACTCAGAACCCCAAACAAGGCTCCTACAACTCAGGTAAACTGCCCTACCTCAGCCTTCAACAAGACCTACACTCAGAGATCACAATCTCCTACAACTCAGGCTCACAGCCCTACCTCAGCCTTCAATAAGGCCTACCACTCAGAGAATTTACACTCCTACACTCAGCCTTTATAAAACAGGCTTACAGTCTCAGATCTATAAAGATCCTACAAAAATTTGATTTAACAAAGTGAATAAACACCACCCTGACAGAGAGAGAATGGATGGATGGCTTCTTGATCAGTTCTTGGAAGAACTTGATGGCAAAGAACAACCTCTTTTAGCTTTCTTCAAAGCTTCTTGAATCTGAACTCAGTAGGGTTGAATCTCCTGAGAAGTTGATCTTCAATCAGCTTCTAACTTGAGATTCAGATCTTAATCTGAATCTTTCTTGGCAGCCTGGTTCAGTAACTGCACTTCTTAGATGGAGCTCTCTCTCTCCAACTTCTTAGATCTTCGGTCAAAGATCTTCTTCTTTTTGTGTTGTTAGATATCTGTGTAAGATCTTCAATCTTAATTGTAATTGATCATCATTTATGTTGAAGGAGAAAGCCTTTATATAGTCTTTCTCCATGGTAACCGGCTGATCCGGTTTCTAACAAACTTCTGACAGCTTTGACAGTTGCAGTAGACCGGTTAGAAATGGCAGTTGTCAAGTCATCCAGTCACTTCTTGAAATATTGTCTCTGTCTGAAAGTGTCGAGACTGAACTTCTTCATGTGTCGACACAAGTAGACTAAGTGTCGACACAAGTGGACTAAGTGTCGACACAAGCCTTGGTGGTGTCGACACATCTCTTCTGTTGTTGATAATACTTCTCGACACAGCCTTCTGTTGAATGTATCGACACAAGCCTTTGTGGTGTCGACACAGTCACTTCTTTTGTTCATACAAATATACTTTGTTGAAATTCTACCATGTGTCGACACAAGTCCTGTATGTCGACACATTTGATGTCAACAAGATCTTTTGTGTGTCAACACTGCCTCTGTGTGTCGACACAAATACTTCTTCTCTTTAACTTTGTTGAAACTCTGCTGTTTGTCTACACAAGTCCTGTGTGTCAACACAGTTGATGTCGAGAAAGTCTTTTGTGTGTCGACACAGCCTCTAGGTGTCGACACAATTGATGTCGACAATGCTTCACTGTGTGTCGACACATCCTCTGGGTATCGACACATTTAATTCGGGTGTCGACACAGCCTCTCCAAGTGTCGACACAGTTAACTCCAAGTGTCGACACAACTTTTCTCCAGTGTCGACACAGGGCTTCATAAGTGTCGACACAGCTTCTCTAGGTGTCGACACATGGACTTAGAAATTTTTCTGCATTTCTGCATTTACTTAACCTGCACATATAAACTCAAAACACATCAAATACACCTTGATGTATATCATTGAGTAGGGTGAGGCTTCTTCAAATCTGGTACACATTTTCCAATGTACCCAACAGTCTTCCTGGAAAACTTGAAGAAAATGGCATTTTAACTAAAAATAAAGTAAGGTTGGTAGCTTGGGGTATAGACAAGAAGAAGGTATTGACTTTGATCAAACCTTTTCCCATGTATCAAGACTAGAATCCATCAGACTGCTCCTTGCATATGCTGCATACCAAGGATTCAAAGTCTATCAGATGGATGTGAAGTCAGCCTTCCTAAATCGAGACTTAAAGGAAGAGGTCTATGTTGAACAACCTCCAGGTTTTGTTGTTCCTAACCATGTTAATTTTATTTATAGACTTAGAAAAGCTCTATATGGGTTGAAGTAAGCTCCTAGAGCATGGTATCAGAACCTATCTAGCTTCCTCATTGAGAACAAATTCTCAAGGGGGAAGATAGACAAAACGCTCTTTCTAAGGGAATCCAAGGGCAAGATCATTCTAGTTCAGATATATGTTAATGACATTATCTTTGGATCTACTGATGACAACCTTCGTAGAAAGTTTGTCAAACTTATGCAAGGGAAGTTTGAGATGATCAGTATGGGTGAACTTAAGTTTTTCTTAGGTCTCCAAGTAAGACAGACTGACAATGGATTATACATATCTCACTATAAGTTTATTCGGGAATTGATTAAGAAATTTGGGATGGAGAATGCCTCCACCATGAAAACTCCCATGGAGTCAAACATGTTTTTAGACAAGGATGAGGCAGGGAAACATGTTGATCAAACTTTGTATATAGGGTTAATTGGCTCCCTTCTATACCTAAATACTAGTAGGCCAGACATTATGTATGATACATGTGTCTGTGCTAGATATCAGGCATGCCCTAAAGAATCTCATTACTCTGCTGCTAAGAAAATTTTGATATATCTAAAGGGAGAACCAGATCTTATCCTTTGGTACCCTAAGAATATAGATTTTGAACTAATTGGATTTTCAGATGCATACTTTATAGGCTGTAGAGAAGATAGAAAAAGCACATCAGTCTCCTGTTAGTTTTTTGGAAAAAGGATAGTGGCAGGGAGCAGCAAGAAGCAAACAAGTATTTTTATTTATACTATAAAGTCAGAATACATAGATGCAGGGAGATGTTGTGCACAGTTACTGTGGATCAAACATCAACTTCAGTATTATAACATTCATCTAAGTAAAAGCTCTTTATTTTGTGATTCTACTAGTGCAATCTCTATAGCTAGGAATCTTATCTAACTTTATAGGAGAGCATGTGAAATATGAGGATATTAGTCTTCAGATTGTTCCAACAGACAAGCAAGTGGCTTACATTTTCAAGTGGTGTTTTGACTTCTTCAAATATGGGTAGACTTTTGGGTCCATTGATCCCAATGTACCTGATTTGTAAGAAGTCAAACAAGTCAATGATATACACAGTTGTTTTTGATGTATGTTTAAGTTCATGCATGCAGGTTAGTCCTTATTACACTGATTGGACAAGCGGTCGCAAGATAGGCATGTGGAGAGACTGAAATTCTGTTTATGTCCACAGGCATTGAGTGAAGCAAGCTCACTCAACACCAGATGCCTTAAGAAAGGAAGCTGGACAGAGAAATTCCACTAAGTCCACAGGCAGTGAGCAAAGTCAGTTCGCTCAACACCATATAGCTAAAAAATGCTGAGACAGGTGTGGACAGTCAATGGCAAAGTTTCAGCAAGCAGGAAAATCGACTAAGGCAAAAGGAGTTGAGTGATGTCAAATCACTCAATGCCATGAAAGATAATTCGTTGAGTAAAGCTGCCACAGTCAATGCCTCGGAGTTACTGGCAAATAAAATATACTAAGTCCAAAAGCATTGAGTGAAGCTTGGTTAGTCAACTCCATGCACAGTTTGTCAAAGCCAAAGCAAATCTATCAAAGAAATTCGACTAAGTTCAAAATCTTGAGTGAAGCCAGTTCACTCAACACCATGCTGATTCAATCAAAGCCTTGGAAGAAAGACAGAAAATTCTGTCTAAGTATAAATATCATTGAGTGAAGTTATCTCACTCAATGCTAAAGGAATAAAGCGTTGAGTCATACTGCTGCTGTCAACGCTAAAGAAGAAAACAGAATTTGGCTAAGGCAAAAAAAGCATTGAGTAAAGCCAGTTCACTCAACGCCTAGTCAAATGTTGAGTCTGAAGGAGAAAGCATTGAGTGTAGTCAACACACTCAATGCCTTCATGCAGAGCAGAATTATTCTAAGTCCAGAATCATTGAGTGAAGCCAGTTCACTCAACGCTCTCAACATTATAGTTGCAAAAAGGGCTAAAGATCAAGCTAAGGCATTGAGTGAAGCTTATACACTCAATGCTCTCAACGCCTAGAGTTATAGAAGGATGTATAATGTTGATTAAGTTAAATAGTATTGAGTGGAGCTTACTCACTCAATGCCTAGCAGAGCAAGAAATTTTCTAAGTCCAAATTCGTTGAGTAAAGCTTGTTCACTCAACACACTCAATGCCTGGGTAGTTGTCTGAAATTTTCCAAGTCTAGAATGGTTGGCATCAGCGAAGTCAACAAAATTCAAAATGATTAAGGAAGAGTTGTAATTCATTACTATCGTCATCGTCAGTCTTAATCTATGAAATGAAGGTTATAATCTGTCATTAATACAATGACATGTGTCAATCAACTCGCTAGATGTCGGGATTATAAATAGAAGATGAGATCTGGATCGAGATAAGTTTCTAACGGATCAATTCATTATGAAAAAGGAGGGGAGGGACTTCGACTTCTTCCCCCGCCATTGTTGTAGAAACAAGAAGATCGTATAGACGATTCTGAAGGGTTTCTGAGTTAGCTGTGGCGATCAACATCTGCTACAGCAAGATCAGAGGATTTCTTTGAGGAAAAGGAATCAGTCTAGGTTAGCCCTAGCTGAAATTGCTTCAAGATCCAAGCCGGGCTGAATTTGAAGATCAATCTCTGGATCTGTGATGAAGAGGTAGAGCAGTCTGTGTTTTGCAAAATAGGTTAGTTGATTGAAGATCATTCTTCTCAGAGATTGTTATTCTTGTTGATGTGAAGAAGATAGGGTTGAGATTTTGAGTTACTTCCAGCACAAGCAACAGATTCTTGAAGATTATTATTCGAGTTTCTGTGAAAAAAGATAGGGCTGAGATTCTCTCAGCTCATGAAGCAATTGACTCAGAAATTAATTTCTCATAATTCAAATCAACATTACTATTCAATTTCTATAGGATCTATTTAAGATCTGTGTTGTAAGCCTAAATTATAAAGGCTGAGTGGTAGTGTCCAATCTTGGATCTGTGTGATAGGGCTATTTTTTTAGCCTATGTTGTAGGGCATTTGTGCTTGTGGTAGCTGATCCGGTGATTACTGAGTGGTTGGGTTGTGTCCGTGTGTTGTAAGTATCATTGGAGACTGAGTGATCTGGTGGGATCGTTTTGTAATCTTTGAGGAGCCAAGTTATTGGAGAAGTGCCTTGTCTAACATTCTGTTAGAAATGTGGGAGGGACAGTGGCTGTATCCATACACTAGGGAACCATTATAAAAATCTGGTGTGCTGTGTGTGAATTTCTTGAAAGCTAAATTAATCACTCACAATAAATCCTAACTCAGTTAAAGGCTTAAAGAACTCAGAAAAGAATCATAAAGATCTTAATAACCTATTTACACCACCCCCCCCCCCTCTAGGTGATTAACTACCCTTGAATTCAAAGACTTTTACTTCTCATAATGCTTCTGAGCTATTAGAAGCTTCTCTTGAATATGTGTCATAGAAGTATTCATCTCTTCCAAAGCTTCTGGACCCAACAATGGTACTTCACCAACTTCGGCCCAAAACATGGGAGTCCTGCAACGTCTCCCATAAAAAGACTCAGACGGGGCCATCTGCAACCTCTCCTGATAACTGTTATTGTAGGAGAATTTCATCAATCTCAGCCGCCTGTCCCATGCTCCTCCATGGTCCAAGATGTAACATCTTATCTTATCTTCCACAATCTGATTTACTCTCTCCGTCTGACCATTGGTCTGTGGATGATAAACGGTTGAATATCTGAGGTTGGTACACAACCCTTCCTGTAAACTCTTCCAAAAACGATACGTAAACCTGGAATCTCGATCTGACATAATACTATCAGGCACTCCATGTAGTCTAAAGACCTCTTCCAAATATAACTCTGCTATTTTTTTCATGGAGTAATCAATCTTGAATGGCACGAAGTGATCACACTTCGTCAGTCTGTCAACTTTGACCCACATTGAATCATGTCCTCGGGGAGATCTCGGCAAACCGGTAATAAAATCCATCGAAATACTCTCCCACTTCCAACTTGGAATCTCCAAGGGCGTCATCTTGCCACCAGGCCATCCATGATCTGCTTTCACGTACTTGCAAGTAAAACATTCTAACACAAACTTGGCTATATCATTCTTCATTCCATACCACCAAACGATCTGTTTCAAATCTCTATACATTTTAGTAGAACCACGGTGGTAGGATACACTAGAACCATACGCCTCACTGCACAACTTAGCTCGAATATCATCAACTACAGGGATACAAAATCTACCACGGTATTTTAAGGTACCCGCATCATCAATTCAAAAGTTTGGTAATTCCCCTTTCTCTGTTCTACTATGAAGGTACTGCAAATCAGGATCACCCTTTTGATGTAGCCTTGTAAGTATAATCCATGAAAGCTCTGCTAATTCCAAGCTGCTTGGCAAATCTCTACTTCCGATCGAGATACCCATTAACAGAAACTCTTCCTCCAAAGAATTCACCGAAAGTCCAAAGATCTGCGCAGTCTTTCTACTCAAGGCATTGGCTACCACATTATCTTTGACCGGATGATATTGGATCTCGACATCGTAGTCCGCGACATATTCTAACCACCTATGCTGACGTAAATTTAATTCCTTTTGAGTAAAGACATACTTCAAACTCTTATGGTACGTATAAATCTTGCACAACGCGCCATACAAAAGATATCTCCACAACTTCATGGAAAAACTTACTGCCGCAAACTCTAAATCATGAGTAGGGAAGTTCCTTTCATCTATCTTTAATTGCATCGACCCATACACAATTACCTTGCCTTCTTGCATCAAGACACATCCAAGCCCGATGTGCGATGCATCCATATAAACGGTATACTCTAATCCTTCGATAGACAAAGTCAACACTAGAGCAGTGCACAATCTCTTTTTCAATTCCTGAAAAGCTTTCTCACACTTATCGCTCCACACAAATGCTGCATTCTTCTGCGTAAGCTTAGTCAGTGGTGCAGATATCGTAGAAAATCCTTTTACAAACCTTCTATAATAGTCTGCCAACCCTAGGAAGCTTCTTATATCTTTGGGTGTGGTTGGTCTTTTCCAATCCATTACGGCAGCTATATTTTCTGGGTCAATAGAAATTTCATCCTTATTCACAACATGACCCAAAAAGGAAACATGAGGTAGCCCAAACTCGCACTTGCTCAACTTTGCATACCACTTATGCTCCCTCGAGGCAGATAGAACTAACCGCAAGTGCTCGGCATGCTCCTCAGCATACCGTGAATAAACCAGAACATCATCTATAAACACAACCATAAAACGGTCCAGAAAATCCTTGAACACTCTGTTCATCATATCCATGAAGGCAAAGGGTGGATACGTCAATCCAAATGACATCACCAAGAACTCATAATGTCCATGCTGAGAATGAAAAGCGGTCCGTGGAACATCTGAGTCAAGGATTCTCAACTGATGGTAGCCTGAACGAAGGTCAATCTTTGAAAACATTGCACTACCATGCAACTGATCAAACAAATCATCTATTGGCAGCAAGGGATATCTGTTCTTGACATTTACTTTGTTTAATTACCTATAATCAATGCACAACCTCATATACCCATCCTTCTTCTTTACAACCAACAAGGGAGCACCCCCAAGGCGAAGTACTTGGCCTAATAATCCACACTGCAATAACTAATCCAGCTGTTTACGTTACTCTTCCAACTTATGTAGGGCCATACAGTACGGTGCCTTAGCAATAAGGCGAGTGCCCGGCTCCACATCAATAACAAACTATATATCTCTCTCAGGTGGAAGACCAGAAAGACTATCTGGGAAGACATCTGAAAACTCTTGCACTAAAGGAACATCATCGATGCGCGGCAAACTACCAACGGTTTCCAAAACAGAAACCAAACAAGCAAAATGACTGGAATTCCAAAGTTTCAGAGCACATACCGTAAAAATAATCAGGGAATCCTGGTGCGGAAAACCATAAACAATCATGGGGTGGGCATTGTCCATCTTGAAGTCCAAGAGCTTAACCTTGCATTGGATAAATGCATAATATCTGGACAACCAGTCCATGCCCAAGATCACATCGAAGTCCTCCAGGTCTAACAACTTCAAGTCAGCAAAAGCTAGGAAATCTCCTAAAAGGATCAGACAATTCTAGATACCTTGGTCCGACACCATAGAATCACTGGAAGGAAACTTAACGTGCAACGAATCGCCAACTAGGTCGAGAGTCAGGCGATGACGCTCTAAGAAAGTCCTAACCACGAACGAGTGGGTAGAACCAGAATAGAAAAGAATGCGTGTCCAACAGTTCTTTACCTTAAATTTCCCTATAAAGTCACATTCGTAACTAGACGAACAAACATCGAACTAAAGCCAAAAGCTAGGAACTAGATTGGAATCTAATCTGAGATCCCTTGGGTGGACATCTGTGCTTCCTCCATAGTCATCACATTTAACTTGCCCTTCCCTTTATCCAAAAGCTATGGTGGCGGCAATGCCTGAAGTGGAACTGGCTGCAGCGGGGGCTGAGTCTGCGGGCACTTTGACTTGAAATGTCCTTTATGTTCGCACTGAAAATAGACCATATCTTTTCTCCAATAATGGGCAGCATCATGCTCCTTCTTCTTACACACGGCACAAACCAAATCTCCTTGGGAGCGGTCTAAATTGTACGCACTTGATGCTGCTTTTGAGCTCCTAAGCTCTGAAAACACCGTTCAAACTGATGGCCCGACCAACCACAGAAATTGCACACCTCCTTGCTTCTTTCCTTTTGAGCGGATCCAAACTCCCGAGAGTTCTTACCTTCATCGTACTTCCTCTTGTTATTCCTCATTTTCTTGCCTTGATTCTTGGTATTTTCTATCGCCTTTATTTTTACGGCAACTTCTACTGCCTCAGCATAGTTTCTAGATCTATAAGCACTACCTAGCTGCTGGATGTTACTCTTAAGGCCACCGAAAAATCATTTAACTATGCTAGCTTTAGAAGAAACCAAATCCAGGGTAAACTGGCTCAACTTGCTGAACTCAATCTCATACTCATTAACCGTGAGTTATCTTTGCTTCAAATACAAGAAGTTGTTCATCAAGCGATCCTGCTCAACCTACGACATAAATTTATTCAACAATAGCTCCTTGAAGGATTCCCACGAGCATCCGTCTATGAGGTTATCTTTCTCTCTCAACCACTAGCTCTTTCCAAGGCCCTTAAGCTGGTAAGCGGCAACCATAACTCTCTGGTCTACAGAAATCCCTGAGTACGAAAACATCTCCTCGATTGCGATAATCCAATCATCTAACGCCATGAAATCGGCTCTACCATCATATGTAGGAGGTCTGAGTCACTGAAAATGTGAGATAATATTCATCTCTGGTGGCAGCTGAACTGGAGGCACCAAAGGAGCGGGAACAGCTTGACCCATAGTAGGGTCCGGCAGTCTCGGTTGTTATCCAGAAATGACAGTCAACAACGCCTAGATCTACGTCTTCATCTCCACCATTTTCCTAGACAGAGCCTCCTTGCTATATTGCAGTCCCTCAATCAATGCCTCACTCTATGCACCAGATGACTCACCCTCATACTAGGGAATCGCTCTCGTCGCAACACGCTTAGGTAGCATCCTAAGAATATAACGAACAACCAATCACAACCTAGCTTAACTGCTAGTACTACACAACTTAGTTCAGACCATACATGAATAGATACTTGCTCATGCTACTAACTTGCTCTGGGATTTTCATTAATGATGCCATACTTAACTTAGGATGATATACCATCATCCTATTGACTCATGAGCATAGACCATGAATGCATGAATTAACATTCTTTTATTTTTAAATCCATGTGTGTACGTATGTCATGATGTAGATCTTTAGCTTGGTACATGTGTTATTGTTATGTTATGTCATGCATATTGTGCTATGCAATCTAATAACGGTGTTAATGCATGTTATGAGTGGTGTACATATGAATATTATGCTTCTCATACTACATAATATCGCATGTAACGAAATGAAAAATCTAATGTTCAATCATGTGATTATTGTTATGCATCTCATACTTCATAACAGTCACATGTTACCTCCTATGAGGATCCATATACAAACACCTATTATGCATCTCATACTATATAATATGCTTTATATACTTTGTATCCTGCTTATGATTGTAGTGTTCATGCTTAGGCCAAGACGTACTGATGACACATCGATGTGTGTATGAAATGAAACAAGACAATCTAAAACTAACCAGAGATAGTCGTTCAACCAATTGTCAAACAACCTATCCCTATAATACCAATTGTCACAACTCGTATTTTCTCTGCATTTAAATAATATATCAGAGTAAGAGAAAACAAGCGTCATGATGCCACGACGTGCAGGGGATAACTGCAGGCACTCAGGTAAGAACTCGAACCTAACACTTGAAAGAATTAGTGCCTAACCACCTAGAGGGGGGTGAATAGGTGTAATTCCTGTTTTTCTTTTAAGGCAGAAAAGCTGTTCATTTAACTAATAATAAACTACAAATTCTACTGCTAACACAGCACAGCAATCATAGAAACAATCAATCACAGAGTGCATACAGTTTTTATAGTGGTTCCCCAAGGTCTGGGTACATCCACTTTCCCCTTCGCCTATCTAGCAGTGTATTAGATTCGGCCTAACTTCTGCACTTCACCTCAGATCCTCAGATCTTACAACTCAGAACCCCAAATAAGGCTCCTACAACTCAGGCAATCTGCCCTACCTCAGCCTTCAACAAGGCCTACAACTCAGAGATATCTATCTCCTACAACTCAGGCTCTCAGCCCTACCTCAGCCTTCAACAAGGCCTACCACTCAGAGATCTAAATCTCCTACACTCAGCCTTTATAAAATAAGCTTACAGCTCAGATCTATACAAGATCCTATAGAAATTTGATTAAACGAAGTTTATTACCACCACCCTGAAAGAGAGAGAATGGATGGATGGCTTCTTGATCAGTTCTTGGAAGAAACTGATGGCAGTGAACAACCTCCCTTAGCTTTCTTCAAAGCTTCTTGAATCTGAACTCAGTAGGGTTGAATCTCCTGTGAAGATGATCTTCAATCAGCTTCCTTCTTGATATTCAGATCACAATCTGAATTCTTCTTAGCAGCCTGGTTCAGCAACTGCACTTTTTAGATGGAGCTCTCTCTCCAACTTCTTAGATCTTCTGTCGAAGGTCTTCTTCTTTTTGTGTTGTTAGATATCTGTGTAATCTTCAATAATTCATCACCTTTCTGTTGAAGGAGTAAGCCTTTATATAGTCTTCCTCCATGGTAACCAGCTGAACCGGTTTCTGACAACCTTCTGACAGCTCTGACAGTAGTAGTTGACCGGTTAGAAATGGAAGATGTCAAGTCATCCAGTCACTTCTTGAAATCACTGTCTCTGTCTGAAAGTGTCGAGACTGAACTTCTTTATGTGTCGACACAAGTAGACTAAGTGTCGACACAAGTGGACTAAGTGTCGACACAAGCCATGGTGGTGTCGACACATCTCTTCTGTTGTTGATAATACTTCTCGGCACAGCCTTCTGTTGAATGTGTCGACACAAGCCTTTATGGTGTCGACATAGTCACTTCTTTTCTTCATACAAATGTACTTTGTTGAAATTCTGCCATGTGTCGACACAAGTCCTATGTGTCGACACATTTGATGTCGACAAGATCTTCTGTGTGTCGACACTGCCTCTGTTGATCGATACAAATACTTCTTCTCTTTAACTTTGTTGAAACTCTGCTATGTGTCGACACAAGTCCTGTGTGTCGACACAGTTGATATCGACAAAGTCATCTGTGTGTCGACACAGCCTCTGGGTGTCGACACAATTGATGTCGACAATGCTTCACTGTGTATCAACACATCCTCTGGGTGTCGACACAGTTGATTCTGGTGTCGACACAGCCTCTCCAAGTGTCGACACAGTTAACTCCAAGTGTCGACACAGCTTTTCTCCAGTGTCGACACAGGCCTTCATAAGTGTCGACACAGCTTCTCTAGGTGTCGACACATGGACTTAGAAATTTTTCTGCATTTCTGCATTTACTTAACCTGCACATATAAACTCAAAACACATCAAATACACCTTGATGCATATCATTGAGTAGGGTGAGGCTTCTGAAATCTGGTACACATTTTCCAATGTACCCAACAATCTCCCCCTATTTGGAGAAGTCATAACCCTTAATCAATGATATACACCATTCATAACAAATACACATTATGATGTATAACAACATTATATGACAGGGTAAATACTTAAAATAAAACATATATAAGATATAACATCACAGAAAATAATGCTAAAACAATGAGCATTCATTCTAGTTTTGTTTAAACTTCAAAAGTTTCTTTAACAGAAGTTTACATAGATTTAAACACTAAAGTTTACAATGTGATAAAATCTATTAAATCTAATCTAAGGCTGCTATGGCTCCTTGATGACAATTCCTTTGTCTGATTGAATCTTGGCTTGTACAGAAGCATCAGTGTCATCAGCTGGCTTTTTGCCTTTTAGATCTATCTTCTTTTGCTCTTCAGCCCTTATTCTTTATCTTTCAAAATAATGAAAGGGCTTAGGGAAATATTTGCTAGGCTCCTAAGCATTAGGAGGTAGCTTCCCTAGTTTTTCCTTTCTTCTGTGTCGAACAATGGCTTCTTGCCTGGCTTCATGCTTTCTCCATTCTTGTGCAGAGTACCATTTACCCCTATCTAGGGTATTGTCCTTCACAGCTTTCCAAGCAGTCAGTATGATATTCCTAGATGTTGGGCTCTACTGCTCAAAATCTAGCTTTAACTCTGCCTGTTCTCTGAATCTCTTCTTGGACAAAAGAGTTTCTTGCTCTTTCAATACTGCCTCTGGCACAGGCTTATCTACTTTCTCAAGAATAATATTTTTATTACCCTCAGGAGGGTTGTACATAGATTGTACTTCTTGATGAATCATCTCAAAATCTGCTGGAGGATAGATTACTTGAGCAACTTCAGCTTGCTCACCACCAAAATATGCAGGATGCACTCCAGATTCAGCCACATTGTCATCATCACAAAGGGGTGGATATCCAAGTGTAGCTCTGATGCTATTAAAAATCTATTTAGCATGGTCAGATCCAGCTTTGACTAATACTCTCTCCCCCTTTATGACTTGTCTGGCCACATGATCCTGAAGATCATACTTCTGAAATCTGATTTGTTCATCCAGAAAATTAACACCATCCTTATAAAATCCCTTTAACTTTAGCAGCAGTCCAGAAATGGTCTTTTGAGATATCTCAATAGTTGTTATGATAGCAGTTATGCCTTCCTGGAAGTCCTTATCAAACTTCTCCTTATCAAACTCTGGCTTGGCTTTAGACTTATCAGCAGGCTGGGCTGTTGCAACATTTTTCAGTTCTGTAACAATTACATTATGGGATGCAGTCAGATTATCATTCATCCTAATCTGATTTTCAAAGACATAGCCCTGCTTCACTGCTATATCATCCACTTGAGTCTTGATTTTCTCTTGATGTGTTGCAAGGAAAACCACAGCATTTCCACCCTTGTGGAAACAATCAGTCATTTCTTTCTTATTTTGATTCACTTCAAATCTTATTGACTTTATATCTGTTGCCAAGGACAGTTGTAGATCTTTATGTGTCTCATCCATATATTTCTCCATGGAAATCCTTTGCTCATCTAACTTGACTTGCAAGGCCACCAACAATGAGCTGTAAACAGCTGTTGGGGCAGGTAGTGGAGCAACAGTTTGTAATGCCTTCTTGTAGCTCTGGCTTCTCCTTTTGAAGACCTGTAGCTTCCTCTTCTTAGCTCTTAAAGCTTCTTCATCCTCAGATGCTGAGGTACTTGCTATGTCAACCCTTTCCTTAGGACTAGGAGGCAAGTCCTTCTCAGTCCTTGGTAGCTCCCCCTGAGTCCTTTGCTCCTCCTCAGTTCTGGTTTGCTCCTCATCATTCCTTGCAGTCTCTCCCTGAGACCTTATATGCTCCCCCTCAAGGTTAGCTTGGTCCTCCTTAAGAGCAGTTTTCTCCCCCTCAAAACTAGCATGCTCCCCCTCAATATTAGCTTGCACTAAATCAGGAAACAGCTCTTCTAAGGTAAACTCTTGTTGAGTAGGATCTTGAGGTACCACAAACTCAGGATCATTATCAGCAGCAGATGTATCTTCCATGACAACATCTTGTGGTTAACTGTGTAGTTGTGTTGGCTGGTCAACATCAATCAAAAAGTCAGTTAGTGGCTCATCTTTATCAATAAGAATTGATTGATTCACCTCTTGAATTACCTCAAGTATTGTCTGTGTAGCCATCTCACTCTCCAGGTGGGTTGGCTCTTCCTCAATATGAGGCTCCCCCTGCACTTGTGCTCCATCTGTAGGGTCTTGTGCAGGAATCTCTTGGGCTGTAGATTTCTCAGGAACTTCATGCCTTTCCTCATCAGGCATGTCCTTATTTAATACCCTATCCCATCTTGAGATAATCCTAATGTCCATCCTCCTCATGTGGTTAATTTTAGAACCAGCTGCTTGTTCCATTACTTCTGGAATAGTTTCAGCTAAGTACAGACTCATAATTCTACCCAGATTGGGCTTCTTAATACTTTCTGTAATCTTCTCAAAAATAACTGCTGACCAATCAGGTTTTAGTTTAAAGATGATCCTAGTCATTAGGCTGAACATGTAGGCAGAAATCCTATCATGTCCCCCGCCTTGCAGAGGATGACTTTGCCAACAATTTCTGAAAGAAATTTGTCTTGCTGATTCATTCTTTTTTTATTCATGGCAGCTCCAATCTTCAAGGTGGGATCCAATCCACACCATTGAAGTGCTTCCCTTGTCTTAGATGCAGGTACATCTTCCTCTTCTTGAGTTCTTGGTAGTTGAAGAGTTTTTCTCAAGCTTTTCAAAGTAAGTTTGACTTTAGCTCCCTGAACTATTTATTTGATCTTTAATACATTCGAATCTAAAGTTACAGCGCCATAGAATTCTAGGATTTCCTTCTTCCAAATCTTTGCTGGTTTAGAGACTAGAAACTCCAACCCATTCTCAGCAACTAGGGTTACTACAGCTTGAATTTCAGAATCTGCATGGTCAAAGGCATTGCGTAGCAGCTCATAGCCTTCATTGACATTCTCTTCAAGCTTGGGCGCCATTAGGGTTGAGTGAAATCTTGAATGTAGATGAGAGAATTTGTCGACACAAAGTTTTGGTCTCGAAACTATGGAGAGCGTGTCGATAGACAATGATGTTGACCTATTTATACCTTTCTACAAACGAAGGTGAAAAGGCACATTATAATCCTCTAAATGTGTCGAAACTATTGAAAAGTGTCGATACTAACTACTTAAGTCTCGACAACGGTGTTGACTACTATGTGTCGACACCAATATAGTCGACATAACTTATGTGTCGACACTTATACATCTGCGCTCGACGATTTGTCAATACTCCACTTGACGAAATCTGTGTTGAACCTAAGTGTCGACACCACTTCTGGATGTGTCGACACCTACTCTGAATGTGTCGACACTACTTCTCTGAATTGTCGATACAGATTTTCTAGATGTGTCGACATCATTTCTCTGGAATGTCGACACCACTTCTATGTGTCGACACAGACAATTCCATGTGTCGACACCACTTTACTTAGCCAATTTTGTTAAACTACTCTATGTTCAATATTCCTAATTCAATTTTAAACTTATTGAATTTAGTTTCATCTAGAGGCTTAGTAAACATATCTGCAATTTGATAATCTATTTTAACAAATTCTAGTGAAATGTCCTCTTTCTCTACATGTTCTCTAAGAAAATGGTATCTAATTTCTATATGCTTAGTCTTACTATGTGAAACAGGATTATTAGTTATAGAAATTACACTTGTAGAATCAAAAAGCAAAGGTGTTCTACTTACTTGAATAACATAGTCTTCTAGCTGGTGTTGAATCCACAATAGCTGTGTACAGCAGCTTCCTGCAGCAACATATTCTGACTCAGCTGTGGAGATTGCCACACTGGTCTGCTTCTTACTGCTCCAAGACACTAGTCTTCCACCTAGAAATTGACAGGTGCCTGTAGTACTTTTTCTATCTTCTTTGCAACCAGCAAAATCTGCATCTGAATAGCCTGTCAGTAGAAAACCTCCATTCCTAGGGTACCAAAGGCCTAGATTAGGTGTGCCCTTAAGATATCTCAAAATCCTTTTCACTGTATTCAGATGAGATTCTTTAGGGCAGGATTGGTACTAGCACGGACACATGTAGCATACATGATATCTGATCTACTAGCAGTCAGATATGGAAGGGAGCTAACTATCCCTTTATACAAAGTTTCATCTAAAGTTTTCCCAGCATCATCTTTGCTAAGAGACACACTTGACCTCATAGGAGTTCTCATGGTAGTGGATGATTCCATACCATACTTTTTAATTTACTCCAGGGTGAACTTAGACTGAGTTATGGACAAGTCATATTCAGTCAGTCTTACTTGGAGACCCAAGATAAACTTAAGTTCTCCCATACTATTCATTTCAAATTTTCCTTGCATTAGTTTTGAAAACTTTATACACAGATTACTTTCAGTAGACCCAAATATTATGTCATCAACATATATTTGAACTAGAATAATCTTTCCTTTAGATTCCCTAAGGAATAGAGTCTTGTCTATTTTCCCCTTGAGAATTTGTTCTCAATGAGGAAACTAGACAGGGTTTCATACCAAGCCCTTGGGGCTTTTTCAACCCATACAAAGCTTTCCTAAGTCTATAAACATAATCAGGTTTGAGAGGATCAACATAACCTGAGGGCTGCTCTACATAGACTTCTTCTTTTAGATTTCCATTCAGGAATGCTGATTTTACATCCATTTGGAATACCTTGAAACCTTGATATGTTGCATAAGCAAGGAACATCCTAATTGCTTCCAGTCTTGCTACTAGGGCAAAGGTTTGATCAAAGTCAATACTTTCTTCCTGCCTATATCCTTTTGCAACAAGTCTTGCTTTATTCTTCACAATGATCTCATTCTCATCCAATTTGTTCCTAAAGATCCACTTTGTTCCAATGATGTTGTGGTCTTTTGGTTTAGGAACTAACTTTCAGACCTTGCATTTTCTGAACTGATTCAGCTCCTCTTGCATGGCATTAATCCAATGTGGGTCTAGAATAACTTCTTCAAATTTCTTTGGTTCCACTTGTGATAGGAAGCTGGAGCAAAGAACTGTGCTCAGATTCCTGCTTCTTGTTTGAACTCCTTGTCTTGGATCCCCAATTATCTGATTTGCTGGATGATCCTTTAAGTGTCTATTAGCTAGAGGTAGTCTATCTTCAGGTTGAACACCTCCAGCCTCTTTATTAAGGTACACCTCTTGGTTTTCTTCAGCATATGGAGAGTCTTGTACTCCCCCTGGACAGCAGCCACTATTTTCCACTTCCTGATTTGCAGTAGAATCTTTTGTAATGGTAAGCTTGTCCATTCTCTCATTTATACTTGTAGAACTGCAAGCACTACTTGGCAACTCATAGTTAATCAGTCTTGTTTCATCAAAGACTACATGTACAGACTCTTCTACAACTTGAGTAATCAAGTTGTAGACCCTATAAGCCTTATTATTGTTGTTGTACCCAACAAAGATCCCGTCCTGAGATTTGGAAGCAAACTTAGTTAGATAAGACTTGTCATTGTTAAGTATATAGCACTTGCAACCAAAGATCCTAAAATAGGATAAGTTTGGTTTTCTGCCCTTCACAATCTCATAGGGAGTCTTTTTGTGGCTCTTGGTGATAGTAGCCCTATTGATCACATGACATGCAGTGTTTACTGCCTCAGCCCAGAAATATTCTGGAGAGAAGTGTCACTCAATAGAGTTCTACCAGCCTCTATCAGTGTTCTATTCTTCCTTTCAGCAATACCATTTTGCTGCGGTGTTCTACGTGAGGAAAATTCTTGAAAAATCCCAAATTCTTCACATAGTCTTGTCATACTTTTAGACTGAAATTCAGTACCATGGTCACTTCTGATTTTGACCACTGTACTGTTCAACTCATTCTGAATTTGTTTAACAAAACTATATAAGACCGTTGGGGTTTCAGATTTTTATCTTAGAAAGAACACCCAGGAATTTCTAGAATAGTCATCTACCACCACAAATGTGTAGACCTTCCTACCTAGACTATGAACTGGCATAGGACCAAAAAGATCCATATGCAAGAGGTATAGACACCTCACTGAATCCTTGTTTTTAAGGCTATGAAAGGTGGATTTGGTCTGCTTGCCTTTTTGACAAGCTGAGCATATCCCATCCTTTATACAATTAACTTGAGGACCATTCCTCACTAACTCTTTGCTAAAGAGTTGGCCAATAGTCTTATAATTAAGATGGGTCAGCCTCTTGTGCCATTTAACACAATGAGAGGCTCTCTCATCAGCTATAAGACAAATAGGAGATACATTGTTCTCACACACAAATTTAAGACAGCAAACATTTCTCTTTGTATATCCTATCAATATGACCTTTTGATCACTTGACCTTTTGATATGACATTCATTCTTAATAAATGAAATGTCATATCCTAAATCACTCAACTGACTTATGCTTATAAGGTTGTGTTTCAAACCCTTCACATAGGCAACTTGAGAGATAGTAATCTGATTATTAAAAATGTTACCAAATCCTTTGATGATTCCTTTTTCTGAACCACCAAAGATTACTTTAGGGCCATCCATGATTGGTGTGTAGTCCTTCAGCAACCCCCTGGTTCCAGACATGTGCCTGGAACATCCACTGTCCAAGTACCATATAGGGGCATGGCCACTTGGACTCACCTGCAATAAAGACTACTTAACCTTAGAACCCAAATAAGTTTTGGGTCCTTGGTTCATGTTAGTCTGAAATTTGACAAATCTGCCTGTAGCTCTTCTAGCAGACAGATTGCTACTCTCCTTGACACTGGAATTGTGCCAACAATCTAAGGCAAAATGGCCTACCTTGCCACAACACCAGCACTCAAACTTGTTGTACCTTTGTTTAGGTACAACCCTAGCTGAATTATCTACAGCATGCTTCTTGTTTTGTACTGGGGCTTTGCCTTTAGATTTGGACTTAGCAGTCCAGGCAGTTTTCTTAAACCCTAATCCAGCCTTACCCTTTTGTGACACAAAGTCATCTATTAAGGGTAATACAGATTTTGGCTTAGAAAACTAGCCACAATCTCTTTCTCTTTCTGAAGTCTAACCTCCAAATTTCTAATCTGATCATTCTTGAATGTGATTGTGATCATTTGAATAACAGTTATGTTTTTCAATCTAGCAATCTCATTCAGTTTTTGATCCAGCAACTTCTCTGAATCTAATGCAGCCATCTTAAGATCTGCAATTACTTTAGCCTGAGATTTGGCCAGGTTTTTGTTCTTCTTAAGTTCCTGCAATAAATCTCTATATTCATCTATTAGCTGATGAATATCATCTTCAAACTCAGACCCATCTACATCACTTGATGCAGGTGTTGCTGACTCTGACTCAGTACTGTAATCTGAAAGACATTGTACCTTACTAGGACCAGGATGATCATGACACTTGTTTTCTTCTAACACAGCCATCAGTCCCTTGCACTAATGGTCTTCTTGTTCATATATAGAGTTCAGCACATGGAGAAACTCTTCTTCTTCATCTGCTGCATATAGACCAATGTAGGACTCAGCTTCAGATCCTGACTCTGAAGTAGATTGGTCTAACAAGGTCTTCTCCTTCTTAGCAACAAAGGATTTCTCCTTCTTGCTTTGGTGTTGACTCTTCTTCTTATCTGCAGTCTCTTTTCTTTTATCTGGACACTCAGCCACAACATGTCCATGCCTATTACAGTAGTAGCAAACTATCTTGGATGTTGTAGATTTGCTTGGCTTAGACCTGCTCCTTTCCTTCCTGGATGACTTCCTCTTTTGATAATACTCATCCTTAGGCTGAGATGTGGAAGGCTTACACTTCCACTGCTTCTTATTCAGGAATCTCTGAAACTGTCTTGTAAATGCTGCAAAATCTTCATCTGAGTCACTGCTGTCTGAATTCTGGTTGTTTGAATTATCTTAAGCAGTTTCAGCAACAATCTTAGGAGGTGATGGAGACATCCTCCTATTTTTCTTAGTGGCTTCAACCTTGAAGGCCACGGACTTTTCTCTGTGCTCACCTTTTGCACTTTTCTCTTCCTCTTTCCTTGTCATTAGCTGCATCTCATATGACAGCAGTTTTCCAAACAAGGTTGGTGGAGAGATATCTACAAGTTTGGCCACTTCCCTAATGGCACAAATCTTAGTGTCCCAATCCTTTGTCAAGGATCTTAGGAATTTATCATTCAGTTCATATGTACTGAATATTCTACCATAGGACATCAGCTCATTTACAATCCTATAGAACTTTTTATAGCACTCAGTTATACTGTCAGACTTTTCTTGTCTGAAACTTTCATATTCCTGGTTCAGCATAAATTTTCTATCTTGTCTTACTTCTTTAGAACCCTCCATGTAGACTATTAAAGTATCCCAAATTTCCTTGGAGGTCTTGCAGTGAATCAAATTTTGAAATGTTGCATCATCTATGGCACTAACTATGATATTATGAGCTCTCGTATCCATAGTTGCCAAGATGCTCTCATCCTTGGTCATCTCAGAATAATCCTTGGGAATTCTTTGGTTTGCATCCAGAATTGAAATCTTCATTGGAACATAAGGACCTTCCTTGACTGTAATATAGATCCTTGATCAGAAGCCTCCATAAACAGTCTGAACCTTTCTTTCCAGATGCCAAATATCTCCTTTATGCATATGGGTAATTTCATAGACCCTAGCTCCTTATGATTTTCACCTAAAATCATTTTCTTGATTCTTGAATCTGCCTTATGGATCTACTCATACTGTTAAGTCTTTCTTTGAGTAACCTCGCTTTGATACCACTTGAAAGAATTAGTGCCTAACCACCTAGAGGGGGGTGAATAGATGTAATTCCTGTTTTTCTTTTAAGGCAGAAAAGCTGTTCAGTTGACTAATAATAAACTGCAAATTCTACTGCTAACACAGCACATCAATCACAGAAACAATCAATCACAGAGTGCACACAGTTTTTATAGTGGTTCCTCAAGGTCTGGGTACATTCACTTCCCCCTTCGCCTATCTAGCAGTGTACTAGATTCGGCCTAACTTCTGTACTTCACCTCAGATCCTCAGATCTTACAACTCAGAACCCCAAACAAGTCTCCTACAACTCTGGCAATCTGCCCTACCTCAGTCTTCAACAAGGCCTACAACTCAGAGATATCTATCTCCTACAACTCAGGCTCTCAGCCCTACCTCAGCCTTCAACAAGGCCTACCACTCAGAGATCTAAATCTCCTACACTCAGCCTTTATAAAATAGGCTTATAGCTCAGATCTATACAAGATCCTACAGAAATTTAATTAAACAAAGTTTATTACCACCACCCTGAAAGAGAGAGAATGGATGGATGGCTTCTTGATCAGTTCTTGGAAGAAACTGATGGCAAAGAACAACCTTCCTTAGCTTTCTTCAAAGCTTCTTGAATCTGAACTCAGTAGGGTTGAATCTCCTGTGAAGATGATCTTCAATTAGCTTCCTTCTTGATATTCAGATCACAATCTGAATTCTTCTTAGCAGCCTGGTTCAGCAACTGCACTTCTTAGATGGAGCTCTCTCTCTCTCTCTCCAACTTCTTAGATATTCTGTCAAAGGTCTTCTTCATTTTGTGTTGTTAGATATCTGTGTAATCTTCAATAATTCATCACCTTTCTGTTGAAGGAGTAAGCCTTTATATAGTCTTCCTCCATGGTAACCGGCTGAATCGGTTTCTAACAACCTTCTGACAACTCTGACAGTAGTAGTTGACTGGTTAGAAATGGCAGCTGTCAAGTCATCCAGTCACTTCTTGAAATCACTGTCTTTGTCTGAAAGTGTCGAGACTGAACTTCTTCATGTGTCGACACAAGTAGACTAAGTGTCGACACAAGTGGACTAAGTGTCGATACAAGCCTTGGTGGTGTCGACACATCTCTTCTATTGTTGATAATACTTCTCGACACAGCCTTCTGTTGAATGTGTCGACACAAGACTTTGTGGTGTCGACACAGTCACTTCTTTTATTCATATAAATATACGTTGTTGAAATTCTGCCATGTGTCGACACAAGTCCTGTGTGTCGATACATTTGATGTCGACAAGATCTTCTATGTGTCGACACTGCCTCTGTGTGTCGACACAAATACTTCTTCTCTTCAACTTTGTTGAAACTTTGTTGTGTGTCGACACAAGTCCTGTGTGTCGACACAGTTGATGTCGACAAATTCTTCTGTGTGTCGACACAGCCTCTGGGTGTCGACACAATTGATGTCGACAATGCTTCATTGTGTGTCGATACAGCCTCTGGGTGTCGACACAGTTGATTCTGGTGTCGACACAGCCTCTCCAAGTGTCGACGCGGTTAACTCCAAGTGTCGACATAGCTTTTCTCCAGTGTTGACACAGGCCTTCATAAGTGTCGACACAGCTTCTCTAGGTGTCGGCACATGGACTTAGAAATATTTTTGCATTTCTGCATTTACTTAACCTGCACATATAAACTCAAAACACATCAAATACACCTTGATGCATATCATTGAGTAGGGTGAGGCTTCTTCAAATCTGGTATACATTTTCCAATGTACCCAACAACACTTTATATGAAATCCTCAAGTTTGTTATGAAGAAAGTTGTAATTTAAGTTAAGTTCTAATGGTCGTATCTCACAGCTCAGTGAATCAACTAGTGCACAAGTAGAAATATGAATATAAGCTGCGGAAAATACTTTGTTTATATGGTTTGACATCCTGCATGAGCATAAACATCCAAACAGGACAACACATGATATGCATACCTTTAAATTTAATATAAGTACAAAAATAGCTTTTATGTTAGTTAAAATATAGTGACTTTGGTTTAAAGCAATGTTATGCATAAGGTAGTCAAATGATACTTTTATACCTTTTAAAATAACTAATATGCAATATTAGTATAAAATCTTCTCAGAGAGCAAGTAAAACCAACCAGTCATCAAAAGAGACTAAGCAACTAGCAGGTATCATAACAATATAAAAACTCTAGTGGTAGTCAACAACTGGACACGAACACACCAACTAAAAAAATGAGTATGTCTGAACTAATCAATAAAACAACAACACTACCTCACAATGGTGAGGAAAAGACGACTGCAACAATAACAGAAAACCAGCAACCACCAAACCTAGCCGCTCAATCGGCTACTACTCCAAACCTGATGCATTATAAAGAAAATAATACCTCAACAAGATTATACAAGTGGTAAAAAGATCATCAGTAGATAATAATCAGAGGAAATCAAAATGGGTTACCAACCCCAACCACAGGAAAGCTATCAAACCACAGTAATTGAGAAATAAAACAGTTATGAGTTATTAAATTAAAAAGTCCAAGAGTAAGGAAATTGCACCAAGTGCGAAACGAAGCCATGCTTCAAGAATATTTGCAAGAGTAAGCATAAATTCATATGTCTAAACAATGAGAAGCAAGAGACTAAACAGCTCTAAACATATGAATCATTAACACCGGTAGAAACGATTCTGAGTCGGTGGACACAATGCCCAACACGAACTAATAGACCCAAACATCTCGAGAAGGCACTACAGTGGTGGAAATAAGGTCCAACACAAACCAACAGTCCAAATATCTCAAAAAAGGCACTGTGGTGGTGGCATCAAGGTCCAAAACAACCCAACAGTCCAAACATCTCAAAAAGGTACTGTGGTGGTGGAAGCAAGGTCCGACACAATCTAACAGTTCATGAGAAAACATCAACAACCACCAACTGGAATGATTCACGAGTTGGCACTAGGTTGGTGGTCCTTTATCCACTGCCAACCATGGGCCACACCAAAACATCCATAAACACATATAAAACCCCAACCAAAACACTGGGCTTCTCCAATGACAAGGAGGAAAATCCTGAAATTCACCCTAAGGCCCAAACACGGTGAATTAGACTTAATTCTGTGAAAAAAACTAAGTCCATACTGATTCGTCGATTATACTCGACGAATACAGTAGATACATGACGAACTATACTTGGCAAAAAATCAAATGTCTTTACGATACTCAACGATTCGGCGTAA
Organism: Platanthera guangdongensis; assembly: GCA_039583875.1. Lineage (NCBI taxonomy): Eukaryota > Viridiplantae > Streptophyta > Magnoliopsida > Asparagales > Orchidaceae > Platanthera > Platanthera guangdongensis. Next base: position 50,181,805 of record CM077165.1, read on the forward strand.
TTACCTTGATACTCGACAAATCGGCGAAATTAACTAAGTCCACATAAATTCATCGAGTATAATTGACGCGTCACTGAGTCCACTCAGCACCTAGACTTAACTCCACGATTTTACTTCACTCAATGCCTTCACTCGACGCTCTCGATGCCAACTGACAATACTCGACGAATTCATTGAGATTACACGACGCTTTTGACTTAGCCTTGTCGGCACTCGACGCTTTCGACCCCAAAGTCATAACACTCAACGACAAGCCTTTAACTCGACGAACTCAACGCCTAATATTCAACTAATACAGAATAACTCGATGTTGAGACTAATACTCGACGAATTAATTGAGATTACTTGACGAATCTGACTTAGACACACAGATCACTCGGCGCTCTCTACGCCATGTCACATTCACTCAACATCAAGGATATACTCAACACCAATGGCTAATACTCGACGAATTCGTTGAGAATATTCGACGAATTTGCCTTAGTCTCAACTCTTAAACTATTTGATGAATAGACTTAATCCAAGATCCATACTTGACGAATTTGAGGATACTCGACGATTCTAACTCTACTCCAGCTAATACTTGCCAAATTTTACTTGAACCAAATCAACCTTCACCCGATGAATTCTATTCACTCTTATGTGAGGAACTTAGACTTAGGAGGACTGTTATATACGACGAAAACTAGACTTAAGTACACTGTCTTATACTCAATGAATTGTCCTAGACTAACAGTCATCTACTCGACGTATTAACCTAACCAGATTAAATCCTTATTCAACGGATTATACTTGGGTTGTCTCCTACATAAACAAAAAAGATAAAAAATGGCTGGAAAACCAACACTACCCAGCAGATTGGCCGAACACTACACTGCCCCTAGTTTTCTAAGGGGAGAAGGGAAGAAAAGCAACAAGGACCACAAAGAAATGAACTTGGCATGGGGAATAAATTACCACTTGTCTTGAATCGCCCGAAATCCTGCCACGCGAGCATTCCTCCTCAACGATCTGGCCGCAAGAACACCTAGGCAATGATTCCTGAAATTTTTCGGGAGAAAAGAAGGTCAAAACAACTAACCTAACGTCCAAAATTTCAAGAAACGGGAAAAACTCACTACACACACGTAGATCTCGATGAGAGTAATTCGAATCTACCCTTCGATGACGATTTCGAGCATCAGAGCTCCTTCAATCTATGGCTGAAAGCCTAGCAAGGTCTGTCGTTCCTCTCTTTCGCAAAACAGCGTGACGGCACCTGAGGAAAATGATGAATAGGGTTTTCTTCACATCGTTAACTATTTATATTTATATAAGTAATATAATATTGTATTATAATTAATTACTAAATAAATGTTGAAACGACCTGAAACTAAACCAACTCGTAATTCTACAAAAATCGCACTGTAGCTAAATATCGACGCTACGAATCCAACTGCAATGTCGAAATTGAAATCTGACAACCCAAACTTGGGTAAAAACTCCTCGATGCCCAAAACACCAATTATCGCAAAAAGGCTCCATCGAGTTCCAAAACAAACCCGGCTCGCAAGGGATATCTCAAAACAAACTAGAAATTAGCTAAGCTAATATTCTAAGTCAAAACCTTAGATACCAAATGAGCAACAGTTGCGCTCCAATAATGGTACCTATCAACTACGCGTCAATGTAACACCCTGACATCAAAAGTACGCCACTAAAGGAATTAAAATAAACATCAAAAAATCAGGGACATTACAATGCTCTACCTAACTGCTAGTAGACCATACATCATGTTCTCTACATGTGTTTGTTCAAGGTATTAAGTGAACCCTAAGGAATCTCAACATACCTTTACCAAGAGGATTCTAAGATACCTTAATGGCACACCTAATTTTGGATTAAGGTACCCTAGAAATAATGACTTTGAGCTGACATGATTTTCAGATGCAGGCTTTATAGGATGTAAGGAAGATAGGAAAGGAACTTCAGGGACATGTCAATTCCTTGGAAGAAAGCTGATCTCCTAGAGCAGTAAGAAGCTGACCAGTGTGTCCATATCATCTGCAGAATCAGAATATATCTCAACTAGAAGTTGTTGTGCTCAATTACTTTGGATACATCATCAACTACAAGACTACGACATCTAGGTAAGTAAAGCACCTTTATTTTGTGATTCATCTAGTGCAATCTCAATTGCCAAAAATCCCTTGTCTCATAGCAGGACCAAACACATTGAGATTAGGTGTCACTTCATCAGAAAGCATGTAAAAAAAGAAGATATCTACCTTGAGTTTGTCCTTACTGAAAAGTAAGTGGCATACATCTTTACTAAGCCTCTAGATGAAGAGAAGTTCAATTATTTCAAAATTAAACTAGTTCTGTTGAATCTAGAATGAATTCTATACAACCCCATATTTGGCAAGTGGCCTTTGGTGATGATATCCCGACTGGGAAGGACTTTCAGGTCAAGGGGGTTGGGTGGGCAAGTGGTTGAACCTCGCCCAGTGTGTGAGTGGTAAGGTCTTACATAACTCGCATGCAGTTTAGACAAGGGTAAGCAAGGGGCAATTGGGTGTTCTCTACCCGCACTCGCCCGGGCTCAAGGTGATCGGCGAGTGCAAGCCTCATCAAGCACTCACTGCCCCATGCGAGTAGTGAACCCACTCAGCAGTTTTTTCCCAGATTAATCCTATTTTGGCATGCTAATATCCTCTCCAAACAACGGAGTATTGATGTTGGCAGACCATTTTAGGCTGCGTATAGTAGAACCAAAAGGCAAGTTTTCACTATTTGTAGGCCATGCTTGAAAAAATATAAATAGACCCTTAAGGTCACCTTTGGGGGGATGTGTTTTATTGCCTTCTTCCTCCTATGGTTAGCTTAGGTTAGCTTCCAGTGCCCTCCAAGGTGCACATCTCCAGCATTGGCTTAGGAGGAAAAGCTCTCTTCGATCTTCTAGGTGTGTGGCGAGACGTCCTCGTTATAGCTCTAGATCTATTACTTAGTTCTTATCCACCGGTTAAGTGTTTTGGTTTAGGAGAAGTAGGTGTGTGCTACACCCCTTAGGTACGAACTCTTCTTGAGACCAAGTTCCAGTTTTAACAAATTCAATGCCTACCCTCTCCACTAGATTATTTTCCCTAGTATTCCTATTATTCTTTGTTACGCTTGTTAGTATAATCTAGGGTCTGAACAATAATGCATGCAAGAAGTTGTATAAGGAAGAATATCAATGAAAGAAAGGAGGTAGATCTGATTTACTCTAGAGGAGGGTGAATAGAGTAATTAAAACTTTTGGTTGTTTTAAATATTATCAGAGTATTAAAATAAGTGATACCAATAGTAGTAATATAAATAGAAAAATAGTAAGCTAATCTACTCTATCACAGCACAGCTAACCTATCACTGGAGACTAATCTAACATAGCACACTAATCTATCACAGTAAAGCAAGAATAAAAGGAAATAGACAACCAGACAACACAAGAAATTTTATAGTGATTCCCCAAACTGAGTACATCCACTCTTCTACCACCCTGGTAGGAATCCACTAGCAGGTTTTTGATCAGGTGACTACCAACACAAGATCTATTTACAGGGAGATCTCACAACCCTTTGAGCTTTTGATCAGGTGCTCAAAAACCAAGAATAAACGTTTGAAGGGAGTTAATAAACCCTTTGTAAAAAAGGTGAGAGAGGTGATGGTGTCTTATCTTTCTCTAATCAACAGAGAAGACTTAGTTGATTGTTGTTGTCCAAAGCTCCTTCCAAAATCACTTGGAGCCTTGCACAGGGTGTAGGTCTTCTGCCATGTCTTGAAATGATGTCCAGGAACTTCTGACTGATAGAATGATTGTTGTACTTGAATGTTCCTGGAGAGAAGTTGAAGAAGACTCTTGATCTTTGTTTGTTGTTATTCTTCAGTCTTTAGTAAGCACAAGGAGAAAACTGGATGTTTTCTGCACAGAGAATGGTTCTGAATGTTCCTGTATTCTCTGTACTATTGCTTGTATCACTTCTTATTTCCTTTGTATGTCCTGTCGAATGAAAAGAGAAAATCTCTTTTATATTATCTATTGAATTCTCTTTTGAAATTTTGAATACCTAGCATTGAATGTTGATTGCCTGGAGAGAATGAAATACGGCTGGAGAATATTGACTTTAATGAGTTTCCCAACTGTCCCAATAAATTAAGCAAGTAATTAACCCTAATGAATACCATAATCAATGTTGTCAATAACGACTATATTCAGGGGAATATATCCATTAATTACTCAGAGAATTACTGCTAAATATTATAGGAAATAAGGACAGAAAAGAGGGAAAAACTCTAAGTCTGGCACTGGACAGAAAACGTCGAGCTCTGAATGGATTTCATCGACCGAAGATCCAAGTTCGTCGAGCATAGAAATCATATTCGTCGACCTGCACTCACCGAACTGCATTCTATGAATAACTTGCCAATTCTGAGGTCCAAGTTCTTCGAGCTAAGAATCTGTCTTCGTCGAGCTAAGTTCAGAGAACATAAACTGTTGAAGCTGAACTCCAAAATTCGTCGATCTGAGCTCGAATATCATCGAGCTCAACTCAGAGAATTGATTCTGAGTTCGTCGATCTGCGATCGACGGTCGTAGAGCTAAGTTCGAAGAATTTTGAACTAATAATTTTGAACTATGAATTCTTCTAAGTCTTAAGTCTCCTGAAGTCTTCTGCTGGCTGGTCCATCAAGGTTGAACCTAATGACTTATCCTAAACTCTAGGACTTAAAGACATGACCCTGGCTATATATTGTGGGTCAAACTCATCCTAATTAGTGAACCTATCCCAAATCCAACTAGGGATCCAACAATCTCCCCCTATTTTGGTGAGGTCACTAATAAAAAAAGGAAAATAATCACAAAGCAACAATAATATATCTGGCATAAAATTTAAAATATCTAGCAGATATGTACATGACAATAGCTTTGTGACAGTTATAAAAAATAGAGTTCAGAAATACAAAACTAAACAAAATGTTCACTGGATCTTCTTTGCTTTTCTCTATCAGCTTTGTTAGTTTTCTCAGAGGTCTGTGTGAATTTAATTTCTCTATTAGGATTGACTGCTTATCTTCTAGACATTGTCATGTTAGCAGCTCCAATTATATTGACAGAGGTAGCTCTTGGTACTACAGCCTCTAGATGCAAATTTATGTAATCATCTACATTGAAAAACTTATTAGCTTTATCATACCTTTTCAGTTCTTCTTTCCTGTAGGTTGACATTATAGTGTACTATGATGGATCTCTTCCTTCAGCTTTAGCTTTGTTGATCAAGGAGAGTCCAACAAGTTCTTAAAATCTAGCCATTCTTACAGTGTTTTCTTGTTCGGGATTTACAAATGGAATTGGTGGTGATTCTGGCCTTTTTGGAATGTTATCTTTTTTAGCTTTATCACTTTCAGATACTTGTTGTTGTTGTTGTTGCTGATGTCTGCTACTGCTAGAATATCTATGCTGACTGCTTCCATGAAATTGAGATATAGAAGATCAATCTGGTTGTCTTTGATAAGTTTGAGTATATGAAGTAGATCTCTAAGAAATGTGTCCTGAAGCACCAGCTGCTGGAGGAGGAGGAGGAGGAGGACCTCTCCAATTCATTTGGGAAGGAGGAGGATGAGAGTACCTTCTGCTCTTTTTCCTAGCTTTCTGCTCATTCTTGGATAGCCACATCCATGAAGGCATCCCTGGGTAAGGTATAATATTCTGCAGTATGTAGTAGGGAATATGATGGGTGGGATTTAGCTTGGGGAAGCTTTAGGAATATCTTTCCTTTTCTTAACAGCTTCCTTCTTAGCCTTAGAACTGTCAGATTCATCAGAATCTTCATCATCATCATCTTCATCAGATGATCCTTGAGGATTGTCATAGAGAGCATCAATTGCCTTCAAAATATCTTTAGAAATCTGTTTCTCAGCCTGAGGTTGTACTGGAAGTTCTGCAACTTCTGCAACTAATGTTTTAACAATACTTTCAAGAGCAGTTAAACTTTCTTTTGCTATATCAGCCATAATAATTTCATCTAGATCTGGTAGGGGACTATCATCCATTTTATATGTAGGAGGGGAGATAGTCGTTTGAGGAGAAATAGCCTTGGGGGCTGAAACTTGTGCAAGAACATTCTCAATCATATATTCCTCTGTGAATACTGGAGCTGCAAAACTGGCCTTGAGTTGCTTAGCAACTGCAGGACTTATTGGAGAAGTATATGGGACTATAGCCCTAGATTGCTGATGAGAAAAACTAAGTAGAATATCTCTGTAAACAAAACTGAATGAATCTAGTAAAAAATCTAGATTAACTGTGGGATTTATAATATAATCACCAACATATTTATTTCTGCTATAACTGTGTCAGCCATCTCGATATCAAAATCTGTAAACAACTCAATTATTTCTGCTGGAGGGGCTGCTTCTGATGAGTCATCAGACATCTCAGAATCTGCTAGTGTTGTTGCTGCACAGGGGGGAACTAGAGCTTCTTCACAGAACATCTCCCCCTGACTAGATTTAGAGGATCCTGAAGCTAGTCCTCGAGAAGAAGGGACAGAAGACAGGGCAGCAATTCTGGAAGAGAGAGAGGTGATGGAAGCAGAAAGAGGGGAAATATCATTAGCTATAAGTTTATCAAGAGTGGGAGAAATAAAAACAAGAAGATCTTTTACAATATCAGAAAAATTTAGAGACGGGGGTTCAGGAGCAGAGGAGTAAGGAGTGTGATGTCCACAATTTGAACATATAGAGAATGCATTGGAGAAGTCTGTGTGGGTGTATTCTGGAAATGTGGAGGGAGTAATTAAAGGAATGTCAGTGGGGATGACTGGATGGATAGTAATAGAAGGAATTGCAATGGTAAAAAGGGGAACTGTGGTTGTGGGTGAGGCGATGGGTTCCTGGATTGGAGAATTATGTGGAGATGGATGAGGAGACAGTAGATTGAAGGATGGTTGTGAGGTAGATGGAATTTCAGAGAGATTAATTGGAGGTGGAGATTGAGTTGGTGTAGTATGTGCTGGAGATGGAACTGGTATTGGAACTGGTGTGAGTAGATGTTGTTATTGAATTGGTGGTGTATGAGCTGGAGAAGAGGATGGTTGTTGTTGAGGAGGAGGTGAAGGAATTCTGGAAGAGGGAAGGACATCTTCTGGAGGTGGAGGAGTGGCTGTCATTGCCCTATTGCTCTCAGAAGTCCTGGAAGAGGATGAAGACCTGGATGGATTTGAGATTTTCCTCTCCCATCTGCCGAAAAGTGCAGATGTAAGCCTTTTTGAGGCATTAATGAACACTATCGGGGAGACCAGTAGTTCAGATGCCTTCTCTTGAAGGAAGATTCCCAGAATCCTCACAAAGCACACTTCTTTCTTCGTATTTTTCTTCTTTATTAAATCAAACAGCAGTTTTCCCCAGTTAACTGCTTTCTTATTAACCAGAGCACACATAACCAGAAATTGGTGCCTGGTAATGTAATCGTGGGCTGTGTGCTTGCCCAACAGAACCTTCCCGACAACATCAGCCAAAAATATATACTCAAAAGATTAAATTTTCTTAAGTAATTTATTTGGGTTTTCTCTAGTATGACCCATTTTTATCAGCATGTTCTCATATTCAGTGTTATCCATCTCTATATCTTCATTTCCATTCAGCAAACTGAAAATCTCAGATAATATGATGGGGGTTAAAGAAATTTGATTAACGAATATAGTCCCGGTCATTGTATCTGCATATGGAGTGGTGGAAGTGAACACCCATTCTCTAATCTCTGTCGCTGCGATCTTGATTCTGTTGGTCATGAAGTTTTTTAGATTCTGTTCCTCAAAGAGTTTCAGTATATCCAAAAAGATCTGGTCTGAATGTTGGAAGGATTCAAAATCGATGTCAAATCCCATATCGAACTTCATCGCCTCCAGAGAGCTTGCTGGAATAACCATTGTTCGCCTGCAAAGGAAAACAGAGAGATCAAGTGCAAAGGTAACAGAAAGTGCGGGACGGAGCTTGAAGAAAACCTAGATATATGGTTTTCTGAATATGAAGCGGCAGACTCCGTCCGACGAAAAATAAAAATTATTCGATCTGCGTTCGATGAAATATTTTATTGACAAAAGAGTTTGTCGATCTCAGTCAGAAGAAGCAAAAACAATTCGTCGATCTCAGGTCGACAAAACATTTTCTGAAGCAATATCGTCGATCTCCGTTCGACGAATAAAACTTAACATATAGAGAGTTCGTCGATCTCAAGTCGTTGAATTTCTTAAGAACTTTCATCAGTTTGTCGATCTTCGTTCGACGAACTATGACAAATTCTTTGACCCCAGACAGAAAATTAAATTAATGCATCTTCATTGATCATACCTAGCTGATTCATAAAGAATAGATGTTTCATCTCATCCAAGGGTTTGCTGAAGATATCTGCTTTTTGCAAATCAGTAGAGACAAAGGTGAGATTAATTTTCTTTTTATCTACACACTCCCTAATGAAATGATGCCTTACATCTATATGTTTTGTCCTACTATTATGCACTGGATTCTGTGCAATAGAAATTGTACTTGTATTATCACACAGTAGAGTTGAATTATTTAAGTTGACATCATAATCTAGGAGTTGGTTTTGAATCCACAACATCTATGAGCAACAACTGCCAGCTGTTATATATTCAGCTTCTGCTATTGAAGTGGACACAGATGTTTGTTTCTTGCAAAACCATGACACTAGCCTATCACTAAGTAATTGATATGTCCCTGATGTGCTCTTCCTGTCCACTCTACATCCAGCAAAGTCAGCATCAGAGTATCCAGTTAACTCAAATTCTGACTCAGTTGGATACCATAGTCCTAAATTAGGGCAACTCTTTATATATCTTAAAATCCTTTTTAGGAAAATAAGGTGAGATTCTTTAGGGTTCACCTGAAACCTAACACAAAGATATGTAGCAAACATAATATCTCATCTACTTGCTATAATATATAACAGGGACCCAATAATGGCCCTATATAATTTGTGATCTACAAGTTTCTCATGTTCATCAAAATCAATTATAGCATTGGTAGCAATAAGTATTTTCTTTGCTGAAGCATCGACCATCCCAAACCTTTTAATTAGCTCCATAACATATTTAGATTGGGATAAGAAGATGTCATCAAGTGTCTGCTTCACTTGGAGATTAAGGAAGTAGGAGAGCTCACACATGCTACTCATTTCAAATTTTGAATGCATAAGGTTAGAGAACCTATTGTACAGTTTGGAATCTGTAGAACCAAATATAATATCATCTACATATATTTGTACTAATAAGATTTTATTATGATGATGCTTAATAAATAAAGTCCTATCTACTATGCCTCTAGAAAATTTATGCTCTAAGAGAAAGCTTGCTAAGGTTTCATACCAAGCTCTTGGAGCTTGCTTTAGACCACAGAGAGCCTTATGCAATTTGAAAACATAAGAGGGATGAGTTGGAGAAATAAAACCTGGTGGTTGTTCTACATAGACCTCTTCTTTAAGTTCACCATTTAGGAATGTACTCTTGACATCCATCTGGTAAACCTTGAACTTCTTATAGGCTGTATAGGTTAGAAAAATTCTGATTGCTTCAATCCTTGCAAATGGTGCAAATGTCTGGTTATAGTCTATGCCTTCCTCTTGTATGTATCCTTGAGCAACTTATCTGACCTTGTTCCTTATGATAAGACCTTGAGCATCAAGCTTGTTTCTAAATACCCATTTAGTTCCAATGACTGGATAGTCTTTTGATCTTGGAACTAAATCCCAAACTCTGCATCTCTCAAATTGGTTGAGCTCCTCTTGCATTGCAATAATCCAGTGTGGATCTTGCTCTGCATCTTTGATGGATTGAGGCTCAATTTGAGATATAAAGCAGACATGTATCATGTTCTGGTAGAGTTGATGCCTTGTTTGCATACCAACTGAAATATCTTCAATCACTTGAGATACAGGGTGATCTCTAAGTGTGATAAATTCAGTAGGAGGAGTTGGTTAAGCAACAGTTTGGGGAATTAATTCCTCTTGTGGAATTATAATAGCTGTTGGAGGAAGTTCAGCCACTTCCAAATTTTCTTCTTCACTCTCTTCTTCAACTTGTGGAGAAGGATGTGATGAAGCCTCTTGGGTGAGGTTTAAATCATCCAATGTCACACACAAGTGAGGTACCTGCAAAGTGTTATTGGTAGAAATTTCTTTATCCTTATAAAACATGTTAGTCTAATCAAATGAAACATCAATGGATTCTTCTATTTTCATGGTTGATTTATTATAAACCCTATAAGCCTTGCTTACTTGGGAATATCCAAGAAAAATTCTCATTTCAGTCTTGGCTTCAAACCTTCTAATGCGTTTCTTATTATTGTTGTTAATATAACAAATACAACCAAAATTTTTAAAATAGTCTACTTTAGGTTTCTTCCCTTTAAGTAGCTCATAAGGAGTCTTATTCTTAAGCTTGTGTATCAGACTTCTGTTCAGTGCATAGTTTGTTGTGCTCACAGCCTTTGTCCAAAAGGATAGGGGCAAATGCGCATCTGCAAGTAATGTGCCTGCAGATTCAATTAGGGTTCTATTTTTCCTTTCAGCAACCCCATTTTGTTGAGGTGTTCTAGGAGATGAGAAGCAGTGTCTGATACCTTCCTTCTCACAGAACTCTTGCATAAGAAGAGACTCAAACTCAGTACCATGATCACTTCTGATCAATGCAACTGGAGTAGAGTACTCAATCTATATGTTCTTGAGAAAATATATAAGAATCTTGAAGTTATCCGAATTAGATCTTAGAAAGAATACCCAAGTGAATCTTGAGAAGTCATCTACAATCACTAAAGTATAAGATTTCTCTCCTAGACTTTGTACAACAATAGGGCCAAAAGGTCCATATGTAGCAAGTACAATATTGTAGGTGAGTCAATTTTATTTACAGATTTAAAGTTATATTTAGTTTGCTTGCCTAACTGACAAGCCCTGCAAAGGCTTTCCTTCTTGTAGGGTCAAGAAGGCAATCCTCTAACAAGGTTGTCCCTAGAGAGTTTAACAATATTTTTCAAGTTAACATGTCCTAATCTCCTATGCCAAAGCTCATTATTACTGCAAGTTTGATTAAACAGGCAAATTTCAGATTTGATAGACTTACAGTTAACTACATAAATATTTCCTACTCTAGTACTTGTTAACACTACTTAGTTATCTAAAGAAGTAATAATACATGAAGTTTTATTAAATTATATCTGAAATCTTTCATCACATAGCTGACTTATGGAGATCAGGTTGTGCTTCAGTCCACTTACATATGCAACATTCATGAAGGTGACTGCTCCAATCTTAACCTTTCCATATCCTTCAGTCTGGCCACAATTGGAATCGCCAAATATTACTTTAGGTCCTAACTTTGACTTGTAGTTGATTAGGTTGTCCTTGTTTCCAGTCTTGTGTTTTGAACAGCCACTATCCAGATACCACTGTTGCTCTGTGGTGGGATAGTTTTTCGCCTGCAATAAAACAGATTAGGTATTCTTGACCCAGGTTACCTTGGGTCCTTCTTTCTTCACATAATTAAAACTGGAGATATAAAAATATTCAGTTTGACATTTATAACCTAAAGGATGATATCTTCTTGGAGGAATTATCCGTTGATTAAATTGATTAAAAGAAGAACTTGATTGATTATGAGTTTTAGGAAAATTAAAGTTTCTGTTAACTTGAACTGGGTTCGACGAATTCAAGTAAGTTTGTCGATCTGAGTTCGATGAATTGGTATGAGTTAAATCATCTTTTAGTTTAATGTTTTTAGAAGTCAAGGTCTCTTGATCAGACAATTTTTCCCTAAGAGCTTTAATTTCTTTTTCAGAATTAATTAAATCTATACATAAAGATTTAAATTCAATTTTGAAATTTTCTGAATTGTAATCAAAGGAAGACAATACCTGATATGCCTCTGATTCTGATGATTCTTCATTATCTGACTGGTCATCTTCTAATGGACTGCAGGAGGCATTGATAGCCATAAGGCAAACTTCCCTTGCCTTTGTCTATTCTTCATCTTCACTGGAGCTAGAGGATGAAGATTCATCTTCAGTGTTACTCCATGTCTCAGCCACAAAGCCTTTCTCCTTTCGTTTGTGCTTGTTGGAGGATGGCTTACTGTAGTGTTGTTTTCTAGAGTCCTTTTCTCTTCTTTTTTCCTTCTTTTGATTTTCTGGACATTCTGATATGAAGTGTCCTGGTTTCCTGCACCCAAAACAAACAACCTCTTTAGTGGGTGTCTTGTCACACCTGGGTTTGTCATCTTGCCTAGATGACTTTCTTATGAAGTCCTTCTTTTCCATTTTGTAAAATCTCTTGGCTAGGAGACTCAGGAGTTCTTCACTTGTTGTTGGAGCTTCTGTTTCTTCTGAAGCTTTGAAAGCTATGCTTTGTTCTTTTCTTGTTGGTGGAGTCTTTTGCTCTGCAGCTTCTCTTGACTTTATTAGTTGCTCATATGATTTGAGCTTTCACAGAAGATATTCAGTGGAAATCTCATTCAAGCTTTCGGCCTCCTTGATTGGCCATATTCTGGAATCCCATGAGCTAGGGAAGCACATGAGTATTTTGTCATTCACCTCAGTGAGAGAGATATCTTTGTCCAGAGTCTTCAGCTCACTGATAATTGAACTTAATCTATTATACATGTCACTGACAGACTCAGATTCATCCTTCTTAAAGTTCTCATATTGGGAGTTAAGATTTGATCTCCTGTCCTATCTCTCATCTGCTGAACCAGCAAGCATCTGGTTGAGAGAGTCCCAGATAGACTTGGCAGATGTGCACTCGGCCACTTTTTGGAATATGTCATCTGACATAGTCTGTGCTAGGATGTTCATGGCCTTTGCATCTGCTATTTTGGCCTTCTTTTGAGCATCTGTCCACTCAGGTGGTGGAACAGCATGTGTGCTTGAAGTAGAGGTAGATGTGGTAGTAGTTGTAGGTTAAGGGGGACCTGTCAAAATAGAAGTATATATGTCTTCATCAATAGAATTAATATAAAGTCTGATTCTTGCCTTCCAGATGGCAAACTTATTCAAGTTGCAAACTGGAGGTCTGGTGTTTGCATAATTCTTGTTTTGTGCCATGTTGTGAACTAAATAAAAAAACTACGGAAACTGAAATCATATATATCAAGGATCTTTTGGTTCAAATATTAGCTTGTACAACAAAAGGAACACTGCTCTGATACCAATTGAAAGAAAGGGGGTAGATCTGATTTACTCTAGAGGGGGGTGAATAGAGTAATTAAAACTTTTGGCTGTTTTTAAATATTATCAGAGTATTAAAATAAGTGATACCAATAGTAGTAATATAAATAGAAAAACAGTAAGCTAATCTACTCAATCACAACACAGTTAACCTATCACAGCAGACTAATCTAACACAGCACACTAATCTATCACAGCAAAGCAGGAACAAAAGGAAAAAAGGCAACCAGACAACACAAGAAATTTTATAGTGGTTCCCCAAACTGGGTACATCCACTCTTCTACCACCCTGGTAGGAATCCACTAGCAGGTTTTTGATCAGCTGACTGCCACCACAAGATCTATTTCCATGGAGATCTCACAACCCTTTGAGCTTTTGATCAGTTGCCCAAAAAGCAAGAATAAACTTTTGAAGGGAGTTAATAAACCCTTTGTACAGGAGGTGAGAGAGGTGATGGTGTATTCTCTTTCTCTAATCAATAAAGAAGTCTTAGTGGATTGTTGTTGTCAAAAGCTCCTTCCAAAATCACTTGGAGCCTTGCTCAGGGTGTAGGTCTTCTGCCTTGTCTTGAAATGATGTCCAGGAACTTCTAACTGATAGAATGATTGTTGTCCTTGAATGTTCCTGGAGAGAAGTTGAAGAAGACTCTTGATCTTTGTTTGTTGTTGTTCTTCAGTCTTTAGTAAGCACAAGGAGAAAATTGGATGTTTTCTGCACAGAGAATGGTTCTGAATGTTCCTGTATTCTCTGTACTATTGCTTGTACCACTTATTATTTCCTTTATATGTCCTGTCGACTGAAAAAAGAAAATCTCTTTTATATTATCTGTTGAATTCTCTTTTGAAATTTTGAATACCTAGCATTGAATGTTGATTGCCTGGAGAGAATGAAATACGGCTGGAGAATATTGACTTTAATGAGTTTCTCAACTGTTCCAATAAATTAAGGAAGTAATTAACCCTGATGAAGACCATAATCAATGCTGCCAATAACGGCTATATTCAGGGGAATATATACATTAATTACTCAGAGAATTACTGCTAAATAATATAGGAAATAAGGACAGAAAAGAGGGAAAAACTCTAAGTCTGACACTGGACAGAAAACGTCGAGCTCTGAACGGATTTCGTCGACTAGAGATCCAAGTTCGTCGAGCTGATAAATCCTATTCGTCGACCTGCGCTCAGCGAACTGCATTCTGCAAATAACTTGCCAATTCTGAGGTCCAAGTTCGTCGAGCTAAGAATCTATCTTCGTCGAGCTGAGTTCAGAGAACATAAACTGTTGAAGCTGAACTCTAGAATTCGTCGATCTGAGCTCGAATATCGTCGAGCTCAACTCAGAGAATTTATTCTGAGTTCGTCGATCTGCGATCGACGATCGTCGAGCTGAGTTCGAAGAATTTTGAACTGATAATTTTGAACTCTGAATTCTTCTAAGTCTTGAGTCTTCTGAAGTCTTCTGCTGGCTGGTCCATCAAGGTTGAACCTAATGACTTAGCCTAAACTTTAGGACTCAAAGACATGACCCTGACTATACATTGTGGGTCAAACCCATCCTAATTAGTGAATCTAGCCCAAATCCAACTAGGGATCCAACAATCAACTTCACGGGAAAATAGTCAAGGAAATACAATTTCTATTAAGAAGGATATTGATACACCTTAGGTTTACTGATTTAATTCCTATTACTGTTATGCGCCTTTTGGAATTCCTTTTTATATTACTAAAATTAGAAATAGAGGGGATATTAGGTTAAATAAGCGGTAAAACCCCCAAACGTCAGCACTAGGGATCCCACACTCCTATTCGACACAAAAACTTCTCTTCGTCCAACCCTAACTTAATCAATGGCACCTAAAGAAAGCTCGTCTGACATGTTCAACACCGAAAGTGAGGTCATTAGGGGAGACTTCAGCACATGTTCAGAAGAGATACATAATGTCATATTCCTAATAAGTGCGGGAGGATTAGATGTAATCCTTTCCGAACCAACTAGAATAATGCCAACAACAATAGAGGAGTTTTCTCAGAATGTAGAAGTGAGTAGTTCAGGCTCCAATATCAAAACCACTATGCTAAATCATTGACTCAGAGTTACTGCAAGGAGTATAAGCCGTCTCTTAAAACTCCCTACTCTCTTAGAAGGTGAAGAGGAAGAGGAAATCACCAGAGAAGATCATGTTGCATCCCTGGAATGGTGCAACTACACTTGTAAAGAGTATGGATCATTGGAGAAAAGTGATATGAATCCTCCTAGAAAACTCTTAGCTTACATCATCGGGAGGGCTCTGTTATATAATCCTGGATCACATGACAGGATATCCAAGGAGATGTTCAAAATCATGACTACTGTTATACTTATAAATAGTACATACTGGAGCCACCTTGTTCTAAGAAACTTTCATGCTTTCCTGGATGCCCCCAACATGGGGAGGATTATATCTCTGTACCTATCCAAGAGCCTAGGAGACAGAATGAATAAGGCACCAGAGGTACTACTACATTACCTGAAGATAATGGGCTACATAACCATTAAAAGGTGGGCTAAGCCTTTCCCCAAACCTGAAAGGGGGGAGTAAGCTCCAGGCATACCTAAGGAGAGGAAAAGGATAAGTAGGAGGAATAAGATACAAGTTCATAAGGGAAGGTGGTTGCCAAGAGAAGAAGAGTGAAGAAGATAGATCTAGATGGAAGCATTATCCCCTCCCCTAATCATGTTGAGGGGGAGCATATAAGGGAACATCACCCAAAATATTTTCACCCATAATCTCAGAAGATCTAGAAATCACGACCCCTATGGAAGAATCCAGGGGTGTGGCTAAATAGGGGATGATAGATCTAGGAGAAGTTTACTAAGAACTTACTACCCAAGAGAATGTTAAGATAAATCAAGGAGAAGTTCATGAGGAACTTGCTCCTCAATACACTGCCACATAATTTCTGGAAGCCTTCACACTTCACACTGAAGTAGTGGAAGGAGAAAGCCATCAAAACATAATTCTCCCAATTAAAATTGAGGGGGAACCTGCACCTGAAGACTCTACCCAACAGACTGAAGTAGTTGAATCTACTAAAGAGATTCAAGGGGAGTCAAATCTGGATGACTCTACCCAGGGAAAGATTTTTATGGAAGAGGTGGAGAAGGTAATTTGCAAAGTGCTAGCCTTCACAGTCACAATTCCTCCTGTTGAAAAAAGTTCTACAGATTTCACCCCCGCTGGCAATGACTAGTGTTGTGGAAGGGAAGAATGTGCTGGAAGAACCAGACACTAAGAAGGGAACCCCACAAAAGTCAACTCCTAACTATTTGTATGAGGATTATAAGGGTCCTACAAGCACTTCCTAGAGAGCTGCTGAAGTTGAGCTACAAGCCCAACTCCCTAACCAGTTAAACTACCTAGTTCTTTCTTTGCTCAACTATAATTGATGATGAATAATCAACGAAGAAGCATAGAAAACTTTGTGGATAAGTCTGTGCACAGGTTAAGGAAAGAGATGAATGAGAAAATCTCAATAATTGAAAGAGAGAAGCACCATCTGAACACTCAGACATTTCAGTTCTTCATGAATGCAGCAACTGCTGTATATTACACAGCTAGACAAAATGACATGACTCATTAAGGAATCCAGGCTGTGATAGATAACCGAGATTCTACTGGACAAAATTTACATCAAGCATTCCTAGCAACAAACAACAAAATGGTTAATAATATAATGGCGATTTTGGAAATGATGGATTATTGCAACCATTTAATGGATGGCCACCTCCTTCAAACCAAGAACATCATAGTACCTGGGGTCAACATGTACTGTGACAAAATCACTTCAACAGGTTTAAATGGCTAAGTACTGGGTGTTTCCATATAAGTCCTTGCTATAATTTAAAGCTGGCTACATGTCAATCAATAAAGCTATACGACCTTGTCTAGGAATCATTTCAAGGTCACTTAGAAAAATTTTCACGAGCATGACATGTGGCACAACGATTGTCTCCTTAATTCTAGGCCTAGATTGCCTGGATGATTTGAATTAATTTGAAAGGCGTTATTTGCTACATAATTACAGGGGCTGCCAGAAGGAAGGAATATTCTCATTCATTAGAGAATAATTCCATATTTTGAATCCTTGGATAGAATTTGCTAGTCGTTTGAAGATTTCATATCCAAATTATTGCCTAAGAAGATATCCGTTGAAGAATTCTATATCAGACTCAAAGCTTTTTGCCAAGTACACTATAAAAATGGGACTTAAAAGAATGTGCAAAATATATAACTCACAAAGATCCTTCAAGCTATTTTTCTCCAAGTTTTCTGTGCAAGTTCTTGAGTAGTGATCAAGCATTCACAGTGAATTCATTCTTCAACCACTGCAAGCATCAGAAAAAGATTCTTCCAAGACCCTGCTCTGTAATATTTCTCTGAAGAATATTTCTTTTGGTTAAGGTTCCTGATCAAGACTTCAACACTCTCAAGCCTATCTATTCAAGTGCTGATCAAGGAAGAGAAGAAGAAGGAAGCTTGTATAGTGCTTCTTATTGAAGATTCAATCTTTGTCTAATTGAGTCAGAATTTTGTAAATCTTTTCCCTTGTAGGATCTTTAAGATCTGAGTTGTCGGACATGTGTTGAGCCTGAGTTGTAGGGCTTATGTTGAGCCTGAGTTATAGGTCTTGTGTTGAGCCTGAGCTGTGGGTCTTGTGTTGAGCCTGAGATGTAGGGCTGGGGTTGAGCCTGAGTTGTAGGATCTGCGAGGGATCTGAGCTGTAGGTTCTTGTGATCAAAGATCTGAGTTGTAGGACCTCTGTTGAAGTTCTGAGGTAGGAAACTTGTGTTTCTGAGTTATAAGATCTTAGGATCTGAGAAAAGATTTGGAGAAGTTTGGCTGAAGCTAGATCTCTGTTAGATAGGTGAAGGGGAAAGTGGATGTACTCAATCTTGGAGAACCACTATAAATCTCTGTGTGATGTGATTTGGTTGTTCTGTTTTACTTTCCAATAGTGCCCATAAAAATACTAGAAAATCAAAATTAAGTAAAACACATATTCACGCCCCCCCCCCCCCCCCCCCCCCCCGCCCTCTAGGTGAGTAGCAATCCTTTACTTTCAAAAGGAATGGTTGTCATGTGATTAAGTCAGATAAACTCTTGGAGCATGGTCTTTATGAGTTTTAGAATTTTTATTCTTATGCCCCTCTGTGAAGATAGCATTTTTGATTTGAACATAAGGTTGGATTGATCATGATTAGTCTAATGTTAAAGCCAGACCAAGAATTGGGAAGAGAATTGATCAAGCATGCCACTAGATAATTTTCAGATAGAAATGAGCCAATGACTCGGATCTTAGACAATATTTCATCTAGTTGATGAAGTTGAGGATTGATAGGCTTGGATACATCAATCTTGAATTTGTGGAAGTTAGAAACATTGTAGTGTTCTTTGCTCGCATTATCCATGTTATAGCACGCTTCAAGTGCATACCACAAATTCTCAGTCATGTGATATTGAAGGAAGACATCGCAAAGGCTATCGAACAAGACAATAAGAATTCAGTTGAGGTAATGATATTATATATCTACCGAATATTTATAAGGGACATGTCTAACATATGTTCTAATGATATTTGCACTAGAGGATAAAGACGATAGAAGGGATGAGGCGCCTGCAGTTGTAGCACTGAGGTTTTGAGTTTCAGTAGCGGGGGCATCAAGGATAGTAAACAAAATACCTAAAGTAAGCTAATATTCTACTTATGCTTGTCAATAATGAAAACTATTTCCATTAAATTTCTCGGGCTTTATCCCAGCAGAATCCACGGATCTAATGTCATTACAAATTTCTGGAATTTGAAACACAAACAATAAACTCCAGTACAAATGAAAACAAAAATAGAGAAAATACATTTCATTATTTGATTTTATTTCTCTTGTTATTCTTGGACTTTCCAAGGAATACTCAATGACGGGTTCTCACTGGTAGTAGCCGGTTTGTGGGTTGATGCCCAACACGACCCTTTCGCAAGAGATTATATGATCTGGATCTACAACCTTTAAATTGTTGGAATATAATTCATATATTCCTATATCTATACTATTTTTTAAAAAAATTATGGATGGCTTTTCAAATCCATGAATTTAAAAGTCATAAGAGTTATCCTATCCGTTCATTCTAGATTATCATCTTATTTATCTTTAATTTTCCAATTCCTATTTCTCTCTTCCGGTAAAAGAAATCTTGATAGCTTCGCCCACTTACCCTCTCCTCCTCGCTCGACGATCCATCCCGCAGGGCGACGGTTCTCCACGACGGATTCATGTTCATCTGCCCTGGCACCCTCTCCTTCCACCACTTCTTCTCTCCCACCACAAAACCTTCTCCCACTCATCTCACCAATGGCACGGGGGGCAGCCGTCTTCCTCCCAGGGCGCAGCCATCTTCCTTGATTTGCATATCGTCGGCGCCTACTCCCTTGGCCTCCACGTCATATTCTATTTGCAAGGTAAATGGTTGCTCCCTCTCTTTTTCGCTCTCGATTTCAATGACTAGATTTGTTCCTCTTCACGCCACAGACCACCATTGATTTGATCTACCGGGAATTTTATCTATTTGATCTACCGGGAATTTTATCTGCTAGGGATTTGATCTACCATGGATAATCTACTTCGACGAGGGCAAGGGGATCAACCTAGGGTACCCAAGCACATGTGATTAAAGAATAGATCAGTGAGCAAAAACTAAACCCTAAACCATAAACCCTAAACCCTAAATTCTAAGATTGGAGAATCTTGCCATTTGTATTAATGTTGGATATTGATACCTCCATATTAGGGTGACTTTATCATACACAGAACCAGATATTTTCGATATCTAGTCCAAGTGCTTTTGGGATGCAAAGCAATGGGAAAATCTGCATTTTGACACATTCTTTAATAGTCTATTTTAACTACATCTGGTGGTAAATGGTAATATTAATGTGGCCAAGTATTGGGGGCTTGAGGATGGCTTTTACATGTATAAAGTTGTTCTACCCAATAGCAAACAAAAAACTAAAGTGTCATATCAGCAATTTATAAATTAGGCTTCACATTGGGGTAATGTCTTACCACTGTCACGCAGGACATTTGGGGTCAACCCCGTGCATTACCGCACTCAGAGTACTGTCGCGATTTGGCAAAAAAGCTAGCGTAGTTTTCATAGAGCGTACATAAATAATTCAGAAAATCTCATATCTTAGAGTCTCGTAAAACGGTTAGAAATGAAGTATGTAAAAAATTAAAACTGTTATAATTGATAGTTTATAATCATGTAGATAGACATTAGACTTCCAGCTTAGAGGAGTAATGGCAAGAAAATGTGTAACAAAAATCAACGTGTAACGAATGTTGGCAGAGAAGTAGACGCGGGTTACGTCGAGTTCCGATCGATGCATGTCGAGTTCTTCTCGACGCAGGCAAACTAAAGGACTACTTATCGACACAAGCGTTGAGTTCTAACCAACGCACATTGAATGCTTATCGATGCAGATGAAGCTGACACACTACTAATCGATGCAAGCGTCAAGTTCTTATCGACGCAATTGAAGTCTTTTTTATGCATGTCGGCACAACTCAGAATTTTCCTAGCATGACCACAAGTGTGCTGCCATATAGAACAGAGGCTTAAGGGGGAGTGAATAGTGCTAGAAACACTATTATATGATGATGATACCTGCGCAACCCAATAATTACCAAAAAAATTAGTCCCACCTTTGGGCTGCTTTGCTTATTACCACTACAACAATCCCAAATAGAGGCATAGGGAATGTTTCTGCCCTAAACATTTTTCGGGTTTGGGAATGTTCCTAACCGCTACAGCATGACCGCAACTTGATGGTTATAATGACAATTTGGCCAAAAACACTACTTTAAGAAATTGCATTCGCAGTAGCAACAATCCAAATGTTCTTCCAAAAAAGCATTAGTAAAATATTTGTGAAGGGATGAATGATTAAAATGAACTGCAAGGCTCTCCATGTCCTGAAACATAGCATAAACTGCCAAAATCAAGCACATCATGAATCCACAGAAACCTGGGAAATATTTTACAGAAATAGCTCATAAAAGATAAATAAATAAGTTGTACACTGTTATCCCAAGCTTAGTAAAATAACCTTTCCAAATCAATTTTTAAGTGACGAATACTATATGACATTCAATGATGTCATGAACTCAAAAAAAGAATATGCCTGATCAGTTTGGCTTAATTAGGGCCAGACAGTACCATTCTTAAACAGTAAAAATCCTCAGCAGCAAATCAGTGGGCGGTCACTCGGCTATAATACTGATCCAATGTTTTGGCAGGAATACGATGCAAAAGTTCTCTTGGAGAAATGCGCAGAAGTGACCAGGCAAGGTCGAGTGACTGGAAAATGTTGCGAGTATCATATGCGCCTTGAGTGACAAACTTCCTTTCAAATTTCTCCAGAAACTCAAGATAGAGCTGCAGGTGACAGCTTATAATATTAGATAGATCAGTGAGCAAAAACTGTGTATAAAGAATAAATGAATTCAAGCGTTTGTTTTGTTGAAAGGTAGAAAAAAGATTTTAGTTCATTTTTTAACCATCGATAAACATAAAACAACACAATATTGAAGAACAGATGGGGTGATAATATTAGTATAACTTGCTCTAACTTGTAACTTGCACGGGAGAAAACATAATGCCGTGGAATTCCCATTTTTTTGGAATCAAACTTGAGTGTGGTGGTGGTGTGAGAGAGAGAGAGAGAGACCAAATCCTCAGATGAGAGTGCCTCCTCTCCAACAACAGCTTTCATTGCTTGAACGTCTTTCCCAATAGCATAATTGGCATAAAGCTGAAATGCAATAGTTGACAACATAAGAGCCTAACAGCGGCTTAGCAGAATACATGCAGCTATATGTTCGAGAAGTAAATTTTCTTCCAGTATGGCTGTAAAAAATTTCTGAATCAAAAGCGAGTATTTAGTATGAACAAATACTTCAATATTCTAGTACTTCAATAATATCATATTAAGTCAAAACTAACAAGTGAGTACCTGATTGGAAACATCAGAATGGTCACGTCGGGTCATGCCCTCTCCAATAGCACTCTAAAGAAAATGCAGGATAAATAAAGTTTATTTTACAAAGATGCTGTACTCGGCCTACAGAAAGGTGGGTAAAAAGATGACTCGTTTGTGAATACATAAACCCAGTGTACCAAAAAGCTCACCTTCATCAACCGTGAGAGCGATGGAAGCACATTGATTGGTGGATATATCTGTTGAAACAAAGAAAGATCAAACCTTGTAGAACAAGGAAGCTAATCATTATAAGAAACAAGGTAGAGTTGTCAGCTGAGCCGGACGCTCGAGCTACTCCATGAGCCCAACCCTCTTGAAGTTCTACTGACTAGCACGGATTGATATTAAGCTTAAATTGGGTAGCCCTAATGAGGTTAGAATGGGGTAAAAATCGGCAGTGTCTCGACATAAAAACAAAATCAATATTGAATGTGGTATCAGCTGATTTTTATGAATATAATCACCTGTACCGATATAACACTTCACTCACTTTGTTTTTCATAATATAACATATATTAGAACCAAAGCATCTTAACATAAAACCAATTGATAGAAGGTAGAGGGGACCAAAATCTATATGAAGGCTATTTGAGTTTTTCAGGGTGGAACAATTGTCTGCATGCTCCCTCACATGTTGAGACATTGTCTTCTAACACATGGAGACCATTAGAGGCACCCGTTACTCATTGTGAGAGTTTAGTCACTAGGCATATTAAACGAAGAAGGGATAGATCAATAAAGACTTGGAATGAAACTATAAAGAAAGACATGTTGTACTTAGGCATTAGTGAGATGATGACTAAAGATAGCACAATGGCGACTGATGAGTCCGATATTTATAGAGTTTTTCAGACCCATCTAGGTCAATTTGCAAGCACGTGCGCTACATTTTATGCTCATTATTGCTCATATTTCATTCATTCTGTGTTCGAATACAAAGTGCACTTTTGAGACATGTTGTGGTGTGCAATTGCACGCCTCTTTGCTGGGGGTAAGCACTTGTTGCTTCTCATTGTTTTTCGTTGCTTTTATGATTCTCTATGAGTGTTGGAGGTCTGTGCACCAGCTGTGGTTTTCCTGTGCAGGTGGGCAGAGCTTCATTTCAGTCAAGTTCTTTTCAGTAGTAATCGCATGGTCGTGCATTTTGTTTCACGCGCGATCGGCACGATCGTGCGATGCCTACAATGTCATTTTCTGGTGCTCTGCCCCGGGCCGTGCGATTTGCTCGCGCACGGGCTGTTTTGCCTGTACGTGACCAAATCGCACGACTCCTTTTTTTGTCTAAAATTTTATGAAATTATTGCTCGTGCGTTTTCTTCACGCGCGGTTGGATTCAACCGTGCGCGAAGGGAAACACACGATCTCTCTTTTTGCCAGGGTTTTCAGCATTCTGTCACCGCCTGGGCGTTTTGTTCTCGCACGAGTTGTTTTGCTCGTGCGTGTTCAAAATCGCACCGTTGGTTCGTCTTCCAGGCTGGGTGTTTCTTCGCTGTAATTATCGCACAATGAACGCACGGTCGTGCGCTCGACCGTGCCTTCATTATTTTTTGACTGGTTGTTATTTAAGCGGCAGGATTTTCCCTATGTGGAAAATTCTTCATTTTGGCCGGCTCCCAAGCTCCCATCTTCGCGTCATTCCGCCGCTCCACCACCGCCCATCATCATGAGCTGCTCTGACCACATTTTCCTCGCAAATCTCATGCTAGAGTCTCCTCTCGACCTCCTCCATCATTCACAAGCATCCAAGCTTTGTTTCGTGGGATTTCTCGTTGCACTCGGAGAGATCTCCGGTGAAGAACATGACCGGAGACTGTTGACGAAGAAGACGGGTAGCGTGGAAGAAGGTGACAGCTCTTCTGGACCCGGGACGGCAGTAAGAGCCCGGGCTCGAAAGAGGATTGACAAGCCTCGACTCCGACTGCAAACCTTTGACGAGTCTTCGTGCATCAGTAGTATTCTTCCCCCCTCTTCGCTTGCAGTAAACTTCACTTGGTTTATTTGGATGTTTTGTTGATGATTGCTTAAACCCTAATTTCATTAATGCTAACTTACATGTCTATGTGTTTGCTCTGTGGTTTATGCGTGTGAGGAGCGCCCCCATTTCATCTCGTCATCCCCGCCATTGTGTGAGTGTCTCACTAGCAATTGCTAGTTATGTCCGTTGCGAGGAGGTGCTTGTGACCCTCATCAGCCTACGATTCCATCCACCCTAGCGAGGCGGTGAAGGCGACCCGCACTTTTAATTTAGTTTCTCTTGGTCGAATCACTCCCCCAAATCAAGGCCCCGTATTTTCATTTTGTCTTTACAACTAATTCTCTAAACAATAAAATCACACACTCTCTCTGCATTTCTCAAGAGATCGATACTTGGAGATATTCTCCCATTTTATATTACTTAAGCCACCGATGCACTTGTCGAACGCGCACCAGCGACGAAGGATCCATATAGCCGACCCCACTATAGTGGGAAAAAGGCTAAAGAGTTGTTGTTTAGTGATGTGAAAATGGGTCGCTAGGCATATCCTTCCCTGATACTATGTTAGAACATAATCATTTAACATAAAACCAATTGAGCGTAGTGGAGGTGCCATATATCGAGTGCACAAGGCTACAAAAAATTCCCGATGTCGAACAAGTCTAGATAATTACTTTTAGTTAGCTTGAATAATTGTTTTCATAACAACAACACTCGAGACTTTATCCCACCATAGTAGGGTCAGTTATAGGGATCCTTTGTCTCCATTGCGCCCTATCTTTAGCCATAATCTCACTAATGCCCAAGTACATCATGTCTACATAATTTTTTTCATAAACCCAAAAAAATTCAACTCAAACTCAAAAACCTCTATCGAAAGCTAATTCAGGCATGTCAGAGTTATTTTAGTTCGTCTAAAAAATTCTCAGTTTTTACAGGAGAGATTTTTTAACAGTAGCACAGTAAATCCTCTAAATTTGAGCAACACCAAGCCTATGATGGGTTTGAAGGGATAACATATATGGTATAAACAGGCTGAGTTCCTAAAGTGGCATAGAGAAAGCATAACAAATTCATCTTCATGCAAATTAAAGGTAGGTAATGAGATAATTGGTATGATTAAAAAATATATGCTAAATGCTCAAATATGCTTAATAGTACCTGCCGATTATGGAGTTGCCTATCAATATATATCTGTCCCTCGGTGATGTACCCAGTAAGGTCTGGCGTGGGATGGGTGATATCTGTATAGGAAAATTTTGCATGCAATAGCCGGATGTCAATGGGAAATCATTCAAATAGTGCTCTATGAACTATAGAAGGGGACATGCTAGAGGCAATTTATTTACCACCATTCGGCATGGTTAGAATAGGTATCTGCGTAATGGAGCCTTTTCTTCCTTCTATGCGTCCAGCACGTTCATATATTGTCGCTAAATCAGTATACATATAACCGGGGTAACCACGGCGACCTGGTACCTCCTCTCGAGCAGCTGACACCTGAAAAGAGTTCATTTTAAGATTTTGTTATTTGGAGACTCAAATATTATGATTTTGATCATAAATTCAAGGATAGTCCCGTGAAATAAATAGCTAGAATGACTTAAAAATGACAGTCAAACAAAAATCCAAGAAGACTGAGAATCAAGTGGTAAAAAATGAATTTTTTTCATGGACGATTAGTGGGCAAACCATTTACATGGTTGTCAATATACACTCCAATGGATGACCCAACAAGATGAGAACCAACGGGAGACCATCTTGGCACAATGGAGTCCACCTCACTACTAAATATGTTTCTTTAAATGGATTATTATTTAGTTTATTATTTATTATCCTACGATGCATGTCTAGCCTAATTCTTATGTGTAATTAAAAAATGTCTCGTATTTTTGGTGTTTTGGAATCAACCTTCGAATATTTTGGTGATAGCTTATCTCTCGAGTGAATGCATTCCTCTGTGTTTTTTAGTGTGCATCTTTCAGCGTATGCATCAATTGCTTTGACATGCCCCTCCTGCCCAACATCTCCATTGATTGCCAGGATTCTGACTAACGACACCATCGTTTTCCTCACTTCCTCCGTCGACATGAACACAGGATCAGCAGAATTTGTATTTGGATAGAGACTCACCTTGTCATACTCAAATATCTCCTAAATCTCCTACATATATAACATTGTCTCCTTTAGCTCCAATGTGAGCCCCTCTCCCCAATTTTCTTTTCTTCTTTCCCACAATCCACAACTTCGCAAGTTTCCCCATTGGGGTGGCAAGCAGCTCCACTTTCCCTTCTGCACAACCCCGCAAGCCATGCTTTGCCTACACCTTTTTCTGCTTCTCCCAAACTCGACACCCCCTCATTGCTAGACCCTTCTATAATTCACAGCAGCGCCAAAACTGACCCCTACTCAGACTTGCTAAACACACCTTGCGCCATCGTCGACATCCACACAAATCCCATTATTGATCATCCCATAAACTGTGCAGTGTCTTCAACGTTGTTGCCAACAGACATGCTATGCACCTTCCCCACACACCAAATGTCCCAAGAGCCATCTCCATTCTGATGCAGGGCAGGCGTCACACCTGCCTGCCACCCTGGAGTCCTATCAGGGGGCCCACCTTGGGGTCGCACAATGGTGGTTTTATCAGGGCTGCGGCCCGTACACCCCAACCCATCCTCGGCCCCACAACAGGGCCGATAGATTGTTGAGGTCGGGGCTCGATCCCCGGCCTCCTTGATAAAGAACTCTCATATGAGTTCTCATCACCAACTGATCCGCGAATCAGTTGGTGATGAGAACTTGCATGAAAGTTCTTTATCAAGGAGGTCGGGGGATCTAGCCCTAGCCTCAATAATCTATCGGCTCTGTTGTGGCGTCGGGGATGGGTTGGGGTGTACGGCCCGCAGGCCAGATAAAGCCTCCTTGGTGCGACGGCAAGGTGGGCCCACTGGTGGGACTACAGGATGGCAGGCGGGTGTGATGCCCGTCCTGCATCACACTCACATCTTTTTTTGTTTGCCTACAACCACCACTCCAGCACCACAGAATTCATCTTCCCAACACATGACAATAGCATCCTTGATGCTTATGTCACCATTAGTCTGTCATCATCCCCTCCAACACCCCATCTGCATCGACTACTCCAACACTCACGTATGATGCTCATAGAGCTTCTAAACCAATTGATTTTTCATGTTCGTAGTACAACCCCTCCTTTCTATTCCGTCGAGACCCCGCAAATAGAGGCATTATTACAAAAAAGTTCATCTCCCTCTTCATTACTTTTAATACCCAACCCAATGCAAGAACAACCTTTCTCCCGACCTTACACAAAAAAATATAAAATTTGTGCTCATATTTTCACCACCAACTACCAAGATACACACACACTGACACCCAAAAAATAACTTCAGATCTATGTTGTTAAAGACGCGCCTAAGGCTCATGGCCACCAGGCTCAGAGTTTTATGCCTTTGTGCGCCTTTGGAGCATAAAAGATAAACTTTGGTAAGATTTTTGTTGTAAATATTTTTTGCCAAAATAAAGACAGCAATAATGTAGGAACTCAATAATTTTTGCCTGATTTAGCGTTTGTGAAACATAATCAACCATTAAGTCTTTGATATGGTGCAAATGACCACGTTGATTCTATTTCTTATGAGAGAAAAGTGATAATAATGAATGATTAATGAGTAGAATGAATGAATAATCTTTTCAAGAAGATGAACTGATGCTTGGTGGTGATTATTTAAAATGGATGTGGTTGTGTCTTTCCCTCGTCAGGCGTGCATCTGCATTTTGAGCCTAGGCTCCAGGATCACTATGCACCTAAAGCTTTTATTAACTATGCTTTAGATCCGACGACAATTCTTGATCCATCCACCCAAAACCATTGCCTAAATATACATCCTTTCTTGCTTTCGACTCAATGCCAATGAGCCGCTCCTTTTCTAACTTCTCGCCCGCACTCCTTGATACATCTCTCGGGACAATGCGACATTCAAATATTCAAAAAAACGCCTCGATGCAGTGTGTTTCTAAAAAGACGCTTCCATTACACCGCTCATCCAAATTCTATGGGCAACAAAATTTGTATGAGATAAATCTGTTCAAGGTGCATCGATTTTGACATTTACTTTAAGCCGCATTGGCATAATGCTTTCATTGCAGATCCATCCCTCAATCTTGGAGATAAAGTCGATTTCAATAGACGTGTATAGTTTACATACACTTTGATGGATCTCCCAAATCATGACAAACACCAAAAGCTTCCACTATATCACCCCAAATCTACCTCAAAGACTTTGTTGGTGAAGTGTGCATGAATGGTATGTGTGAGGGTGGACTTCCGAGGTGAGCTCGTGAAGAAAACAAATTTTCCTATGCGCACGATCATGCGTTTTGAAGAATTAAATTGGATGATTTTCATCAACCTGAAGATGTCTGTGTGATAATTGCATGGTTTTGTGTTTGACTCGTGCATGTTGAGCTACGATTAACAAATATAAATGCACGAATGTACGATCGGCGGAAACAAAGATTTGAACTTCTAATCCGGACTGTGGATCTCAATCCAACGAACCAGATCTCTTCTCTCTAACCTAAAATCATGATAAAGGGTCGAATCCCCCTCATTTTTGCCACGCTACGCGTGGGGAGAAGAGGATAGAACGGAAAAACCTAGGACTTGTGATGGGAATCGACCGCATGTTCGTGATCGGAGGAGATAGGACCGCCACTTGACGGAACCATTTTTGCAGATATGTCTGAGATCCGTTGATCAGATCGGTGATCTGAGACTGTGAGCGCGTCCGTAGCATCGCTTTTCATTCTATATGTATTTTATTTTATTTTTCTAGTGTGTAATTAGCATTTAGAACACCAGGCGTAACAGACGATCATAGCCATTCACGTCGGGTGCCCAACAGCCCCCGCTTGCTATGTGGTTAAAGGCGCGCCTAAGGTTCCAGCCTCACCAGGCTCATAGGTTTGCAACTTCGTGCGCCTTTGGATATTAAAGGCGTGCAAGAGTGTACTTTTTATTGTAAACATAGTTTTCAAAATAATGAAGAAAATAATGCAAGAACTCAATAAATTTTATAAGATTTAGTATTTTTGAAACATCTCGGAGAATCAATTTGGATTCATGGTTGTGCGATCGGAGAATCAATTTGGATTTAAGACGAAAGACTAACATCTCGGAAAATCAATTTGATTCATGCCAGGGAGGTCGACCGTGGAAGCTATACATCTCTTGAGGAGACTCATTGACAACTATCGAGAAAGAAAACAAGATTTGCATATGTTGTTTATTGATCTTGAGAAGGCTTATGATAGAGTTTCAAGAGAGATCTTATGGAGAGTCTTCGAAAAGAAAGGTGTAAATGTATCATAGGATTAACACAGGAATTCTCTATCACTGTTGTATTACATCAAGGTTCAGCTTTAAGCCCTTATTTCTTTACCCTTATCTTAGATGAGCTCACCAGACATATCCAACAAGCAATACCTTGGTCTTTATTGTTTGCGGATGATATCGTTTTGGTTGATGAGACGCGCGGGGGTGTAAACGCGGGACTTGAATTTTGGCGAGATATTTTAGAAAAGAAGGGTTTTAGGTTGAGCAGGGAAAAGACGGAGTATATGAAGCTTAAATTTAGTAGTACAAGAAGGACAGATGACTTCGTTATTAAGTTGGGTGATCAAGATATTTCCCGTAGTGAGTGTTTTAAATATCTTGGATCGATAGTTCAAAAATATGGAGGTATTGATAAAGATGTGATACGGAGAATCCAAGCGGATTGGTTGAAGTGGAGAGGCGCGTCAGAGATCTTATGTGATTGTAAAGTACTGCTAAAACTTAAGGGCGATTATACCGTATTGCAATTAGACCCGCGATGCTCTATGGTTCTGAGTGTTGGGCAGTGAATTGTGTACATGAGCAAAAAAAAAGAGTTGCGGTGATGAGAATGTTTAGGTGGATGTGTGGACACACGAGATTGGATAAAATAAGGAATGAAAGTATCAGGGATAAGACAAGAATAGCGCCAATTTTAGAGAAGATGTGAAAAGCTCGTCTAAGATGGTTTACACACGTACAAGGAAATCATTAGAGGCACATGTTAGATGTTGTGAGAGTCTAGTCACTAAGCATGTTAGACGAGGGAGGGGTAGACCAATAAAGACTTGGAATGAAACTATAAAGAAGACATGATGTACTTAGGCATTAATGAGATTATGACAAAAGATAGGGCACAATGGAGACAAAGGATCCATATAGCCGACCCCACTATAGTGGGATAAAGGCTTGAGTGTGGTTGAGTGTTGTTGTTGTTGTTGTATTTTTGAAACAAAATCGATCGTTGGGACTTAAATATGATGCAAACGATCATATTAATTTTATTTTTTAAGAGATATAAACGATAACAATGAATGATTAATGAGTAGAATATATGAAGAATCTATTCAAGATGATGAACTGATATTTGATGTTGATTATTTAATTTGAATAAGGTTGCGTCTTACCTTCTTCAGGCGCATGCCTGCGCCTTGAGCCTTACGCCTAGGCTCCAAGAGCCCCTATGCGCCTTGGTGCGCAGGCCTTTAATAACTAAGCCTTCTTGTAATAAATAAGGGTGGGCGCTGCAGTTTACAGGCATTGCTGAGTTTGTGAGAGATTCCAGATCCGACAATCTTCGTGGTGCGACGCCGCGAGCCCGTGGTTCGACGCCTTGGTTATCCTTTTTATTTTCCCATTCATATTCATTTATTTTTCCCCTAATTCCATTATTACCGTAACTATTCTCCTCCATATTCCCCATGATCTATTCATCTCGAAGGAGAAAACTGTCGTCTTCCTCAGAATGCTCGATTTCAGAGACAAACCGTCTAATACTCCACGTGCCTCTTACAGAGAAGTCCGATCCACCCCTATCAAATCTCATCCAGCAATTCCATCCAGACAAGGCTGTTAAGCTTCTAATTATGGGCCCAACATTTCTGAGGCCCACTTACTGTAGGAATTGGTCTCTCATGTAACGCCCTTGAATTTTACATTATTATTTCGATCTTCTTAGTGTCGTATTAATGACGTAAGGACGTTACGTTGACGCGTAGTTAACGGGACGCATCCGTTGGTGCGTGATTTTGTTCTTTGGCATTATGATAATCCCTTTAGTGGCAGTTATTAGACTCATCAGAATTAGAGTTTTTGACTTGGGAAAATTTAAGTAATAAATTTGAGGCCTGTTTGTGATGTTTCGTTGCGATCCGGCTTAGTTGGGATCTCGGTGGGTTATATAAGGATGGTCGTTGTTTTAACTTCGGGGAATTTTAAGCGGAGTTTGGTTTGTCGGATCCTGATTTCGACTTCGTCGTTGAATTCGTAGCACCGTCATTTAGTTTTTGTGCGAATTTCATCGAAAACCGAGGTGATTTATTCATTCTCGTCATTAGAGTTTTTTTAGTTATTATAATAATAATTATATATATATATACTTGAGAGAAACCTTATTCATCGTCTTCCCGAAGTCATCGGTCTGAAGAGCGGAAAGGAGAAAGCGACGCGGTAACACGAAGTCATCCGGCCGCCGCCTATCGGAGCTCCGGTGCACGAAACCCTCAACGGAGCATAGATCAAGGAAGCTCTTGCCGAGATCTTCGCGTGCACGGTAAGATTTTCCCGTTTCGTGGATTTTTGACGTTAGGGTATTTGATCTTAACCCTTGTTTTACCCTGAAAAGTTTCAGAGATCGTAGGCGAGAAGTTCTTACGGCCGATCATTGAAGCGGAGCGCTTGAGAGGTTGTTTTTTCCGGGAGATTTTGAGGCAAGTGGTGGTTCCACCCCTCTTGCTTGTTCTTGTGTCCCTGTTATCTTTTCTTTTCCCTAAATAAAACCTAGGATCAACGTATGGGTTAGGGTTTGCTGAATCGATGTAAGGTAGGAATCGGTCGAAGTTAAATTCATCGAGTGAAGCAGAATTCGTTGAGTAAAGTCAATTCGTCGAGTATTCTCGACGAATTCGTCGAATGATTCCAGTTAGGCGTCGAGTGAAGCAGAATTCGTCGAGTAAAGTCAATTCGTCTAATATTCTCGACAAGTTTGTCGAATGATTCCAGTTAAGCGTCGAGTGAAGTAGAATTCGTCGAGTGGGGTCAATTCGTCGAGTATATCCGTGGAACCAAGTCCTATTCGTCGAGTATATCCGTGGAACCAAGTCCTATTCCTCGAGTATATCCGTGGAATCGTCGAGTGGTTCTGACAGGCTGAGTCTTATTCGTCGAGTATTCCCGACGAATTCGTTGAGTATCATTGGGTATTAGTTGAATTCACTAAGTCTTTTTCGTCGAGTGGACCCTGAATTCGTCGAGTGTCTTTCGACGAATTTCTGTGGACTTAGAATTTTTCGTCGAGTGCTTACATTGAATTCGTCGAGACTGACCCTCTTCGTCGAGTCAATTCGTCGAATATTATCGAAGAATCCGTGTGGGCTTAGAAGTTTTTCGACGAGTGACCCACCTATTCGTCGAGTATACCTTAATAGATTTTTGGATTTTCTTTCGTTATCAGTACTTTTGGAAGTTTATTTGTGACATTTGGTTGACAGTGGACAAAGGATCACCACCTCAGTGCCGGTTTGTGAATCATTACGCCGAGTGGATGTTTCTTATTTTTTATTATTATGAACTGTTGGGTTGTGTTGGATAATGTAGCCACCAGCACAGTGCATTATTGAGATCATTTGGTCTGATTGTTTGTGTTGGACAAGTAGCCACCGCTTCAGTACCGAGTTCCTTTTACCGGTGTTAATGATTCACGCGTTTAACTGATCAGTTTTTTATTTATATACATATATATATATATATACACATATGTTTATAAGCATATTCTTGCAGATGTTAATGAAGCATAAGCTCTTTGTCCCACTTGGTGCAACTTTACATAATTAACCCCTTGAATTCTTCATTTGCTTATTGTGTTTTGATTTAGGTGATGTGGTTTGACAGCTAATCAGTTTTGGTTGGTAACCCTCTTAACGGGTCTAACTAGTTGATTTTGATCTTTATTGCCATTTGCAAATATTTTGCTGACACATTCTTTTCTATTGAATGTTTCAGGCCCGGAGCAGTAGCGGTCTGAGCAGCTAAAGTGGGCGGTCTCAGGCGTTCTGTAGTAGCAGCAGTGGTTCTTCCCTCAACTCTGTGAGATAGTTTTGTTGTTCCTATTTTAGTTCAGACATACATTTTATTTTGTGGGTTCCTGTCAGTTGGTTGACGCTCACAGTGAATTATTGCAGATGATAGACTATTTGCTAGCTGCTATGCTAATTTCGTGTTGTTTATCGCACCTACTTGCTCTCTGTGATGGTTTTATGTTGGGATTGCATGTTAGTTATTTTCAAAGTATAAAAAAATAAATACTTTTATTTTGTACTCATAGCATCTCTTTAAATCAAATGTCATTGTACTTTAATGAACGTAAAAGCTCTTTTCTATACTTATATTAAATCTAGAGGTGTGCATATCATGAATAGTCTTATTGTATTTTCACACTCACATAGGATAATAAATGAAATAAAGCAAGTATTTTTCGCCGCGTATATGTATATTTTCACCTGTGAACTTGTTGATCCACTGAGTCGAGGGGCACGGCCATTAAAACTCAAACTCAAACTCAAACTCAAACTATATCTTCATCATAACAAACTTGAGAATTTCATGAAAAGTGTTAGGAGTAGGTTCTTGCCTGAGCGACTTGAAATCACGGTACGTATTTTCTCTTACTCTGATACAATATTAAATGCTCAGAAAATGCGGGTTGTGACATCTCCTACCATAATCAGCAAACTTAAATCGTTTGGGACCATATTTAGAAACCTTTCTCTCCTAGCAGTTGTTTCATACCTCCGCCCATCGCCACTGGATCTCCGTGATTGTAATTACTATCATTTGTCTTATGTATTTTGTATAAAATATTGTGAAAGCACTTCATATTTGTTTCGAAATTCAATTTGTTGTGTAGTTTGCACTTTTCTTTTAAATCATGTAACTTTATTTGTACAAGTTGTGGTTTAAAAAATCTTCCGTACAAAGAAAGCTTTGACATTGTACGTGCGCTTGAAATTAATGTTTCACTTAGTGTAGCACTGCTCATATTGTATAATTATAATTGTCATTGTTTTGTTTTGGGACTAATTGAAAATATGCATGCATTCATTCCGCACTCTCACTTAGGATTGCATTAGCGTGTCAGCACATTTATTTCACATCGGGTCGTCCTGCGTCAGCTTGGGAGATTTTATCATTGAAGGAAACCCAGAGCTCTGATTGGAGAACTGATGCTGGGAACTTGAAGAGCAACTCCTCTCGATCATTTTCCACCCTTTTGTGTAAGGATGAACGCGGGTGGAAACGACTCACTCTTTCTGATTTTTAGGATTACGGATTAATTTCGTGCTTTCGTTTATGGATATTTTGTGATAGTGGAACTCGACACCTCTAATTAGACGAGTTTGAGTAGACACAATTCATTGTGAACAACAGGAGTGTGGGATTGCGACCCCGACATGCTTGCATTAGATTTGCCCGAGTTAGATTTCGGGATAGGCATTATGGGTGAAGCCTAATCGTGACCCGTGGTCTAATTTAGTGATGTTTGTTTGGCATTGCATTTATGAATTTTGAAACTAGTAATGTGAATGTGGTTATAACATCGTTATAAGGCCCATTTTATTGGGGATTTTTCATTTGGAGTTAGGGTATGTGGTGCACGTGAAATCCTTTGAATTGGTGTGATCGCCTTAAGATTACTTGTGCAATTTGATTGATGGATGCGAAGGATGAAAAGGTGGCTTATGATGAGGTATAACCGACCTTCTTCATGTTTATGGAAATGGTCGAAGGGCATATGAGAGAGGTACAACTGACCATTTCGTTGTGGATAATATGGAGTTTGTAGAAGGGTCCGAAAATGGATATAACTGTCCTCTTCCATTGTTGAATTGAAATTGAATTATTGTTATGAGTTGGTAGAAGCACCCAAGAAAGGGTATAACCGGTCGCTCTAATCGTTAGGGTGTTGGTGGAAGGGACCACGAGTGGGTATAACCAACCTTACCCACTTGAATTAAGATTCTAGTAAAGGGCTCAAATGTGGGTATAACCAGCTAGATTCTTATTTGTATGTTTGAAACCCCATGAGTGTGGTTGATGCTTGTGACTCGATTGTGATGATGTGTTAGAATCATACACGCTATGATAGGTGTCGTGGTGGATCCGCACAAGATACCTGGTTGCATTCATGAGCATTATAGGCCCCTTTTCTTAATGCTTGACATAGAGACGTATTTGATGATTGTTCCACCTAGATAGCTTTTTTAAAAGTATTATTTCTACTGTTTATTTGATATACTAAGTGACAACTTGTAGGCTGATGTAATTCCCCGATATCCGTTAGGACGGCCAGGAGGAGTGGGATTGTTACGCGGTTTATTGTTAGCTCATAGCTGACCCAAATTTTCCCTCTCATGTGTATTTGGTTGCAGGGCACAGATCAGAAGCAGGTGTGTGCTTACCCGCTAAAAAGCTAAAAGAAAAGCTTGTCTCATTAAGTGCTTTTGTTTCTCGTTTCTTGCACTTTCTATCGATGTTATTCCATTCTGCGTTGTCGAGGTTGAATAGGATGCATATTTCTTT
Organism: Platanthera guangdongensis; assembly: GCA_039583875.1. Classification (NCBI taxonomy): domain Eukaryota; kingdom Viridiplantae; phylum Streptophyta; class Magnoliopsida; order Asparagales; family Orchidaceae; genus Platanthera; species Platanthera guangdongensis. The sequence continues at coordinate 50,217,810 of CM077165.1, forward strand.
CATTTTGTACTTGTGATGTATAGGCCATAACATCATGAACTTTGATAGATTGCTAATTGTGGACACACTTTTATTGCTTTAGTTCCTCTGATCTGATCTATATAAACCCTGTGATGGAATACTTAATGAAACAACTTTTATACCACCTTTTAATATTATATTTGTGTTGCATGTATGGTGTGAGGCCCGACGGGAGCTCCAATTGTGGGTGTTGGAAGCGCAAGAAGGAAAGAATAATGATTTGATTTTAGTAGGACTTCTAAAGGAGAAAGGGAGTGTGTGGGCTTCACCAAGTATTTTATTCATCCGGACAGTACAAAGATGTACATGGATTTGAAGAAATCTGTTTGGTGAACTAGCCTGAATAAGGATGTGGCGTTGTACATGAGTCAGTGTCAGACGTGTGCTTTGGTGAAGATGAAATGTCAAAGACATGGAGGATTTCTACAACTTATTATTCCTGAATGGACGTTTGACGATATCTCCATGAACTTTGTGCGCGGATTGCCCGGGTCCCAACAAGGGAACAACGCTATTTAGGTGACTAAGGTGACTCACTTCATCCAAAATCGAAAAGGCCATCTGTAGAAAGACTGGTGAAGCACTACGTGCAGAACATCGTGTAGTTTCATAGGATACTAAAGTGCATCGTTAGTGATAGAGATGTGTGTTTCACGTCAAAAGATTAGAGATTAGTGCAAAAGAGCTTGGGTACAAGGCTGAAATATAATGTGACATTCCACTTGCAGACAGACGGTCCAACAGAGAGAACCAACCATATTATGGGGGGCATGCTCATGATGTGCGCCCTCGACTTTGGAAATAAATGGAAGGTTCAACTATTTACGGTCAAATTCATGTATAATAACATTTTTCAAGAGAGCATCAAGATGATGTCGTATGAAGCTCTTTATGGAAGGCGGTGTCGAACATGAATGTCATGGGCAGGGAAGCGGGAAACACACGACTATTGAAAAAAAAGTGATCTCAGATGCTTTTGAGGTTATCGAGACAATTCGTGAGCGGATGAAGATCGCGCGAGACCGTTAGGAAAAGTAATATAATACGCGTCACCGAAACGTGGAACTCGCGGTGGAAGACATGGTGTATTCTGAAAAGCAATTCATTTAAGGGTGTGTCAAGGATCTGGCAGCAAAACAAATGGAGTTCAAGATATTTGAGTCATTTTTCGATCGTTGAACGCATAGATGAGTGTGTATCGTCTTGCCTTGTCAGTAGAGTTGATTCGCATGACTCCTTTCATTTATCAATGTAAAGGAGGGCGCTTTAGTGGAGTATAATATGGTAGTTGAGCCGACTGAGGTGTCGGTGGGAGAGAATTTGGCGATGGTCATTCTCCCAGTTTGGAAATAGGATGAGAAGATCCAAAAAAGCCGAATAAAGAAGTCAAACTCGTGAAAGTGCGTTGGAATAATTGCAGCATGCATGCACAAAAAAATCTTTTAATAAAAGGAGAAAGTGATGTAGAAGGAATACTCTCAGCTCTTTGCATCAGTTATGACTTTGTGTTTATGTTATGACTTTAGTTTTAGGGATAATTCTTTTAAGAGAGGAGAGTTGTAACACCTCAAATCGGCCTCAAATTCCTTGTTGGTGACGAGTGCATGAATGGTATGCATGAGGGTGGAATACCGAAGCAAACTCATGATTGACACTAGTTTTCTTTCGCGCACAAATGTGCGATCAACGTAAACAAAGATTTTAACTTCTAATCCGGGCAGTAGATCTCAATCTAACAGCTCAGATCTCTTATCCCTAACCCAACACCACAATAGAGAGTCGTATCCCCCTCATTTTCAGTGATACTTAGCATGGAAGGGAGAGGAGGAAGGGAGAACTTAGGTATTGGAAGGGAGATTCCATCATTGGAGGAGAACTAGAGCTCCGATTGGAGAACTGAGGTTGAGACCGTGAAGAGCAACTCCTCCCAATCATTTTTCACCCGCTTGTGCAAGGATTTCATGGCAGGGAGAAGAACGAGGAAGGAAACGACAACCTCATCTCAATCTTTAGGATTATGGTTTAATTCCTTACTTTTGTTTAGGCATATTTTGTGATGATGGAACTCGGCCCCTCTAATTAGAGGGCTTAGAGTTGTCATGGCTCATTGCGAATCACCGAGGAGTGGTATTGCGACCCCAACATGCTTGCATTAGCTTTGCCGAGTTTGATTCCGCAGTAGGCATTGTGGTGAAGCCCAATCATAAACCGTGGACAAATTCATTGATGTTTGATTGACGTTGCATTTACAAATTTGGGCAGTATTGTGAATGCGGCATAGCACCATTATAATGTCAATTTTTGAGGGAATTTTTCATGTTAGGGTAAGAGCATGTGGTACATGTGAAATCCCTAGTGAATTAGTGTAATCTCCCAAAGATTAATTGTGTAATTTGATTGATGAATATGGGGTATATGAAGGTGGGTAAAAGGGCCTTTGTGTTTATGGAAATAGTAGAAGGGCCTGGGCGAGAAGTATAATCAACCATTTCATTGTAGATAATTATGAAGTTGGTACAAGGATCTGATGATGGATATAACTGGGCAGTCATTGTTGTTGAAATTGAATTATTGTTAGGACTCGGTAGATGGGCCGGAAAAAAGGTATAACTGGTCGCTCTGATCGTTAGGGTGTTGGTATAAAAGCAAGAGATAATCAGTATAATCAACCCCACCCACTGGAGTTAGGATTCTAGTAGAAGGGATTAGGTATAACTGGCTATATCCATATTTGCATGTTTGATATGTCTTGAGTGTGTTTGATTTGTGTGGCTTGATGGTGATGATGTGTTAGAATCATACACGCTATACTAGGTTCCATGGTGGACTCGTAGGAGATACCCGGTAGTATTCATGAGCATTATCGGTCCCTTTTCCTTAATTCTTTACCTAGAGACGTATTTGATGTTGCGAGAGAAAAATAAGAACGCGTCTTTTGGTCATTCGTTTTGATTGATCCACCCAAGGGAAACCCTATTGGTTTCCCTTCAGCAACTTCTTGAGGTACAATCAACACCTGGTGAGCCTAGGATAGCTTGCCTTTTAACATCCTCCTCCCCTCAAGCTAACACCATAAGCATTCAGCATTCCAAGCTTGAGAGAGTATGTTTGAAGAGATTTGTCAGAAACGGGTTTGGTGAGCATATCAGCAAGTTGATCTCAAGATAGCACAAACACAATAGTAATGATTTGATCCTGAATTTTGTCCCGCACAAAGTAGGAATTTTCAATGTGTTTTGTCCCCTCATGATAGATAGGGTTATAGACAATGTGGATAGCAGCTTGATTAACACAATGTAGGTGTATAGCCTCTAGGACAGGGAAGGTCATTTCTCCCAAAATGGATTTCACTCAAATCAATTCACATGTAGCAACGACAATGGCACAATATTCTGCTTCAGTGGAGGAATGAGAAACCATATTTTGTTTCTTACTCCTCTAAGAAATATGATTGTCACCCACAAAGATAAAATATCCACTTGTAGATCTTCTATCAGAGGAGGAACCAGCCCAACCAACATTACAGTACTCGTGAATCTTAAGGTGATCATGATCTTGATAGATGATGTCTTTTTCGGGCCTTTTAAAGTATTAAAGTATCTGAAGAAAAGCTTGATAGTGATAAATTTTAGGACTATGCATGAATTGGCTAACTAAACCAACAACAAAAGAGATATCGAGTCTAGTAATAGTCAGAAAAATCAATTTGCTCGCAATGCGCTGAAATTCCAACTTTCCTCAAGATTAGGAGAATTATCTTCGCGAATATCATAATTAAGATTCACAAGGCTATCCATAGGTTTCTCCCAAATATCCAATGTCACTGAGAAAATCTAAGACATATTTGCGATGGGAGACCATAATGTTTCTAGCAGATCGAGCAATCTTAATAACAAAAAAAATATTGAAGACTCAAATCTTTGATTTCAAATACAGATGTCAATTCCCTTTTTACAAGAGTAATGTGTTGATCATCAGTTCCTGTAATAATGATATTATCCACATAAACAATAAGAATATTGGGAAATTCCTCCTTTCTATAGACAAAGACTGAGTGATCAGAAGTACAACTAGAAAAATTTAAACTCAGGAGTTTGACACTTAGCTTTACACACTAGGCCCAGAGTGATTTTTTGAGGTCATACAAGGCCTTCTTAAGACAACACTCATATCCTTTAGAAACATTCATGCTCAGTGGAGATGTCATATAGATTTTCTACTTCAATTCACCATGGAGAAAAACATTTTTTACACCAAGCTGGTACAAGAGCCAAGACCTGTGAGAGGCAATAGATAGCAACATTCTAGCAGGATTCAGTTTAGCAACAAGATAAAATGTTTTTTGGAAGTCAATTCCAGCAATCTGCGTAAAACCTTTAGCAATCAATCTTGTTTTATATCTATCAAGAGTGTCATCTTGAAGATATTTAACAGTATATATCCATTTACACCCGACAACATGACGCCCATGCAGAATATGGACAATTTCCCAAGTCTTTTGACGTTAGAGAACATCGATTTCCTCCTTCATAGCCTTCATCTAGTGAGTATTTAAGCTAGCTTCTGAAAAATTGTTAGGAATAGAAATAGAGAAAACTAATGCACGATAAGATTTCAAGGAATGAGAGATAGAGTGATACCCAACATATTTAACAATAAGATATCTAGTACAACCACTATAAAGTTGGAGAGAAGTTGTTTCATGAGTGGTATCAGTGTTTGGATTTGGCAGAGTGGTGGTGGGTAGTGGATCATGAGTATGACATTCTTGCCAATAGTTTTGCTTTATCTTCTTTGATAGACTCGTAGGTTCTTTCTTATTTTCTAGACATATAGATCATTTGTGTGAGCTTCCTTTCCAAACAAAACATCCAAGCTACTGGGAGTAAAATCATCCACAAGAGAGGTAGAGGCAACATCATATCACTCTCCTTTTCATATTTCACTTGATAAGTAACAATTTTTCCGTCATCTGGGTAATATGAAGTGTGCTCGAAGAAGGTAACATCTAAATATAAACCTTCTACGTCGAGAAGATGAGTAACACTTATACCCCTTTTGGTATGCAACATATCCAACAAAACTACATTTAATGGCTTGACAACCTAATTTATCTTTATGAGGTCCCACAATATGAATAAAAGCAATGCATCCTGTTAAAATGAAAGGAAAAGCCCACTATGTAAAACCCATTTAGAAGCCCATGTATGATATTGTTTAGTCCCACATCTCAGGATTGGGAAGTCTCTCCTCTCTCACCTCCTATATACAACAATAACAACACCCAAGCCCTTATCCCACTATAATGGGGTCGGCTATATGGTTCCTTTGTCGCTATTGTGCCCTATCTTTTGTCATAATCTCACTAATGTCTAAGTACATCATGTATTTCCTTATAGTTTCATTCCAACTCTTTATTGGCCTACCCCTCCCTCGTTTAGCATGGCTAGTGAATAGACTCTCACAATGCCTAATAGGTGTCTATAATGGTCTCCTTTGTATGTGTCCAAACCATCTTAGTGGAGCTTCTCGCATCTTCTCTGCAATTGGTGCTACTCTTGTCTTATCCCTGATACATTCATTCCTAATTTTATCCAGTCTCGTATGTCCACACATCCACCTAAGCATTCTCATCTTCGCAACTCCCATTTTTTGCTCATGTCATCATGTATTTCTTTATAGTTTCATTCCAAGTCTTTATTGGTCTACCCCTCCCTCATTTAGCATGGCTAGTCACTAGACTCTCACAACGCCTAATAGGTGCCTATAATGGTCTCCTTTGTACATGTCCAAACCATCTTAGTCGAGCTTCTCGCATCTTCTCTGCAATTGGTGCTACTCTTGTCTTATCCCTGATACATTCATTCCTATTTTTATCCAGTCTCGTATGTCCACACATCCACCTAAACATTCTCATCATCATAACTCTCATTTTTTGCTCATGTACACAATTCACTGCCCAACACTCGGAACCATAGAGCATCACGGGTCTAATTGCAGTACAGTAAAACTTGTCATTAAGTTTTAGTGGTACTTTACGATCACATGAGACCTCTGACGCGCCTCTCCACTTCAACCAACCCGCTAGGATTCTATGTGTCACATCTTTATTAATACCTCCATCATTTTGAACAATCGATCCAACATATTTAAAACACTCACTACGGGAAATATTTTGATCACCCAACTTAATAACGAAGTCATCCGTCTTTCTTGTCCTGCGAAATTTAAGCTCCATGTACTCTGTCTTTGCTCTGCTCAACCTAAAACCCTTCTTTTCTAAATTATCTTGTCAAGATTCAAGTTTTGCGTTTACACTCTCGCGCGTCTCATCAACTAAAAGTATATCATCCGCAAACAATAAACACCAAGGTATTGCTTGTTGGATATGTCTGGTGAGCTCATCTAAGATAAGGGTAAAGAGATAAGGGCTTAAAGTTGATCCTTGATGTAAGCCAACAGTGATAGGGAATTCCTGTGTTAATCCTAAATATGTACTCACCCTTGTCACTGAATTTGTATACGTATCTTTGATTATGTCAATATATGATTTATTTACACCTTTTTTTCTAAGACTTTCCATAAGATCTCTCTTGGAACTCTATCATAAATTTGAATCATTTTGGTTGATGAGACGCGCGAGGGTGTAAACGCAAAACTTGAATCTTGACAAGATACTTTAGAAAAGAAAGGCTTTTGGTTGAGCAGGGTAAAGACGGAGTATATGGAGCTTAAATTTAGTAGTACAAGAAGGACAGATGACTTCGTTACTAAGTTGGATGATCAAGATATTTCCTGTAGTGAGTGTTTTAAATATCTTGGATCGATAGTTCAAAACGATGAAGGTATTGATAAAGATGTGACACAGAGAATCCAAGCGGGTTGGTTGAAGTGGAGAGGCGCGTCAGAGATCTTATGTGATCGTAAAGTTCCACTAAAACTTAAGGGCAAGTTTTACCGTACTACCATTAGACCCGCGATGATCTATGGTTCTGAGTGTTGGGCAGTGAATTGTGTACATGAGCAAAAAATGAGTGTTGCGGAGATGAGAATGCTTAGGTGGATGTGTGGAGGCATGAGACTGGATAAAATTAGGAATGAATGTATCATGGATAAGATAGGAGTAGCACCAATTGCAGAGAAGATGCGAGAAACTCGACTAAGATGGTTTGGACACGTACAAAGGAGACCATTAGAGGCACCTATTAGGCATTGTGAGAGTCTAGTCACTAGCAATGTTAAATAAGGGAGGGGTAAACCAATAAAGACTTTGAATGAAACTATAAGGAAAGACATGATGTACTTAGGCATTAGTGAGATTATGACAAAAGATAGGGCACAATGGAAATAAAGGATCCATATAGCCAACCCCATTATAATGGGATAAAGGCTTGAGTGTTGTTGTTTGTTTTTCTTTTACGGTGTGATTATTATGTGAACGGAGGTATCTCATCTTTTGGGTATTTTGAAATCGGATTTGTGCCAACCAGTGAGGGAACCAATCTTCAAGTGTATTTTGACGAGAGCAAGACTAAAATCAAATGTATCTCTTTACTTTGTCTTTCTAGTATGCATCTTTCCTCGCATAGGTCTCAACAAGGGATCAACATTCTATTTTACAGTAGCAAACCCAAAAGGTTGCAAGAGATGAATAGAATTGGAAAAGATTAATATTAATAAGAAAAGTCAAGAAAGAGTAAATCTGGAAAGAATAGCACAAGGTAGACTGCAGTACGTCAAAGAAACTGCCACAATAAATTGGAATTAAGAAATGTATGGATATTTTAATCAAAAATATCTAAGGGTAATTTTCAATCATCAACTAAACAAGAGAAGGATTACTCTAAATGCATATGTATTTCATTTTTTGACATGAGTTTTACAAACCGGTTGTCAACCTAATATCATCCCTCAACCCGTACAATTCTGAATGAGAGCTGAAATGATGTAGAGGACTACTCACATTTAAATAAAATAATAAATATAAAAAGAAATTACTAGTAAGATATACAAATTAAATCATAATTGGTAAAGTAGCTATAACCTAACTATTTGGGATTGACTCTCTAAATCCGCACTTTCCATCCGCTCATATTGAGTGTTGCCAGAGTATTAAACTAAATCTGAAAATTCATTTTTAAGAACTTTCATCAAGGTATGCTAGGTCTATCCCCTCTCCATCCTTGTTCTTGGACACAAATTAAACACATCTAACTGGTAGATCTTTTATCCTCAGTTTTGCATTCCCAAACCATGTATTTATGTTTTCTATTAGCTTATCTTCAATAGATGATACAACCATTATCCCTCTAATAGAGTAATTCGTTAATTTATCTGTGGCAGTTTTTCCACATAAATCTTAGCATGGCATTTAATTCGAGTTCAACTTAAATATCAACATTTTTTACTGCCAATGCTCGAGACATACAACATCTCCGACCATGTAAGATACACAAATTTACAATGTAATCAAAGAGACTTTTAAACAACTAAAAAATATTGCATTATTTACAGAAAAACCAAGCAAAGAAATAAAAGAAAAAATAACAAATTAAAATACATTATCAATTACATGCAGATACTTGAAAATAAATAGGCAATTAACCTATGCAAAGATTAGTCAAGTATGTATTTGACCTCTCGAAGTGCATCTGCATAAGAACTCATATCAGTCAGGATGACAAGAACATGCTTCCCACATTCATAAGCTAGATACTCTGCTGTAGTAAGAGCGATTCTAGGTGTAATAATTCGTTCAATTGTAGGATCATTGGCCTGTAAAATGTCAAAGATGTTAGCTTATAGAAAACTATAAACAGACACTGACAACAAAGTTGAAGCACAGAGAAAAAAATCTAATCCAGTAACTTGGACAGGCATTAATATTAATAGATTTACCAGATTTAGGAAAAGCGTCACTCTTTCCATTGAACCATTTTCTTCGAAATCGCGGTTGAAAAACTGAGCTGTTTCCATATTTACCCCCATGGCAGCAAATACAATTGCGAAATTATCCTCTTCTCCACTCTGGCAAGTTCATAATTGAGATCAATGAAATTTTTAAGCAATTGTAGGATCTAGCTAATAACAATGGAAGTATGATGCCTCCCCAGTAGTAAATTCAGATAGAATCCAGAACAAATGCAAATATGGAGCTTTAGAGCATTATAATCATATCATGACAATATTCCTATACATGTGTCAACTTGTATTTTGCACGTAAAAGAACTCAAGCAATACAATTCATCAATACCTTCTACAATTTTTGTTTGAAGAATGTAATTACAAGATCAACTTTATGGACGGAAAGGAAATAGCTAAAGAAAAAACATGGATTGCTGCAAAAATTCCATTCATTCATCTAAACCATAAATAAATAACGATTTGAAAATTGTGTAAACAAACTTGAGATAAAAAATGTATCAATGTTGTTCATACAAAAGAGGATACATTGTGTCGTACTCCTCCCTACATTTTGAAACAAATCAATCCAAGCATGCTGAATAAAGGTCTCATACCTCCCTTATATACGGGAGGATCAATTACATGATAAGAAAAGAAAGTATAACAACGAAAAGTAATAATGCAGGAAAAAACAATAATATGAAAACAACAATAGGAAAGCAATGATAGGGACGCTGCAATAAAGATAATTCCTATGTTGATTAGTGTTGGAAAAGCACATATAACAAAGGCCCAATGGCCCCTTCCTTTATATTTTACTATAATTTTCTCTCCTCTCTTTAGTCCCACATCATGTATAGGACTTTCCTCTCTCTTTATCTCTCTTATAAATATGTACTCATACTTTGTATTTGTTACTTGAGAAATTAAATATAAGGTTCACGTTTTCCTACATGGTATCAGAGGGACTCGGTCTCTCCTTGCGGTTAGCCTCTGTTCGCGCGGTCTCCCCTACTCGTACGGCCTCCTCTCTGTCCGGGCTTCTTGCTCATCTGGGTTATTCGCTCGGCCTTCTTCTTCTGTTCGCAGGTCTTCTCGCCTCGTCGTTGTTTGTCTCCATGGATTCTTCTTATGACTCTCGGGGACGAGGTCGGGGTGGTCGGCTGCGACCTAAGTGTTCCTTATGCGGCAAGGACGGGCACCTTGCAGCTACGTGTTATCGCAAGCATGGTCGTCCTCCTCGTCCGCTGACCTCTGTTGCTGCCACCGACTTCTCTACCCCTCGTACTGACCTTGACAAGGTTCGCCTTCGGCTCTAGCATCTCCAGGGCCTGCTCAGCCGCCCGCTTGCCTCGGTTGACTCTGTTGCCGCCATCTCCAATGAAGGTATCGCCTGCCTCTCCACTGGCACACGATGGATTGTGGATTCTGGTGTCACTCATCACATCAGCTCTGTTTGACTGCCTCAATACTTGTCCTCTCCTCATCTGAAGTACATTACTGTGACCAATGGGGCAGTTGTCCCTGTCTCTGGCTATGCTGATATTCCTCTCACCTCCTCGCTTTCCCTGCGCTCGGTTCTTCATGTTCCGGGCTCTCCATTCAATTTACTTTCTGTTGCTCGTCTCACTACGAACTTACATTGCTCTGTGATATTTACTTCTTTTTCTTTTCTGATACAGGATCAGGAGACGCGGACCATCATTGGTAGGGGGCGACTGCAGAACGGGCTGTACCTTCTTGATGACTCTCCTACTCTCCTCGCATATGTCTACTCCAAGGATTGACATCGGCGTCTTGGTCATGCTCCTCTCCCTATCCTCCAGAAGGCCCTCCTTGATATCTTTCTTCCTGCTTTTCAGTGTGAAACATGTATTTTTAGCAAACAGCCTCGTTCATCTTTTCCATCTCATTGTACTCGGAGCTCTGATCCTTTTGTTTTGGTACACTCCGATATATGGAGTCCGTACAAGATTCCTATTTTTTCTATCTACCGTTATTTTCTTACCTTTATAGATGACTATTACTGCATGACATGGTTGTATCTCATTCGTGATCGTTCCAAGCTTCCCCACATATTCCGGGCCTTCTTGCTTGAGACTCGCACTCAATTCTCTGTGCCCATCAAAACTCTTCGCACTGATAATGCGCACGAGCACACTGGCCATGATTTTGCGACCCTCTACTCTGAGTTTAGGGTCATTAACCAAACGTCTTGTGCTTATACCCCCCAACAAAACGGTATCGCGGAGCGTAAAAATCGTCATCTCCTTGATGTGGCTCGCTTTTATGCTTCAAATGCGGGTTCCTAAACCCTATTGGCACTTTACGCTTTCCACGACCTGTTTTCTCATCAACCGTCTCCCGCCCTCCGTCCTCCACAATGCTACTCCATTCAGCCTCCTATTTCCCTCCACTCCGGCCTTCTCTCTTACTCCCCGCATATTTGGGTGTACGTGCTACGTTCACACCCTCGGCCCGTCTACGAACAAGTTGGATCCCCGTGCGGCCAAATATGTCTTTGTGGGTTATTCGCGCACTAAAGAGGCTACGTGTGTTATTCGCCCGTTTACCCGTAAGGTGACTATTTCTGCTGATGCCACCTTCCGGGAGGATTTTCCTTTCTTCTCTACTTCGGATCCAGCACCTTTTCCTGAGCCCATCGTGCGCCCTGTCATACATGTTACTGAGCCGGTCGTGCATCTTTTTCCACCATATCTCCATCCTGCCCAGCCTCCAGCTCTTTCCAAGACGTCTGTCATCCAGGTCTATTCTCGCCGCTCTTCTCGTCCCGTTGCCCCACTACAGTCGGCTTCAACCTCTGACGCTCCGCGGCCTGCTGCTCCGGCTCCAGTCTCCACCGCTCATCCTGTGGCGAATTATGTCTCTTTTCATCGCCTCTCCCCGCCACTTCGTCACTTTGTCACATCATTATCCTCTATTTCTGTGTCTAATTCTGTGCATGAGGCTCTTCAACATCCCGGCTGGCGGGCCGCTATGGAAGAAGAAATGACATCCCTTTGGGCTAACCAAACCTAGGTCCTCGTCCTTTTACCTCCCGGTCAGACACCTGTTGGGTGTAAGTGGGTTTTCATCATCAAACACGCTCCTGATGGAACCATTGACCGTCAGAAGGCCCGTCTGGTGGCCCGTGGCTTCACTAAACAACAGGGTCTTGACTATGAGGAAACCTTCTCTCCGGTGGACAAACTCAACACCGTTCGCGTCCTTCTCTCAGTGGTCGTGCATCGCCACAGGCCCCTTCATGAGCTGGATATCAAGAATGCGTTCCTGAATGGCGATATTCAGGAAACTGTCTACATGCACCAACCTCCCGGGTTTGAGACCACGGGGGATTCTCGTGTGTCTTCTGAATAAATCCATCAATGGTCTCAAACAACCCCCTCGGGCAGGATTTGACAAGTTCAGTAAGGTTATTCAAGACATGGGTTTCACTCGGAGCTCAGCAGACTTCTTCCTATTTACTCGACACCGGGCAACAGGAACTGTTCTTCTGTTAGTTTATGTCTATGACAACCTACTTACTGGGGATGACTCGAAGGGGGTTCAAGCAGTCAAACAACACCTTAGCACCGTGTTTCAGACAAAAGACCTGTGGCATCTTCGCTACTTCCTCGGTCTTGAGGTCGCAAGACGCCCGGATGGACTTGTCCTCTCCCAATGGAAGTATTGTCATGGCCTCCTCAAAGATGTTGGCCAATCCGGATGCAAGCCGACAATTACTCTGATGGATGCAAATCACAAGCTATGTGCTCATGCCTCTGATACTGATCTGCTTCTCCGAAACTCGGAATACTATCGACGCCTTGTGGGAAAATTGATCTACCTAACGGTCACAAGGCCGGATATATCGTTCGATGTTGGGGTTGTCAGTCGATTCATGCATGCTCTCCGAGTCTCTTATCTTCAAGTTGTTAAACGTATTCTTCGATACCTTAAAGCAGCTTCGATTCAAGGACTGGTTTACAAAACCTCCACCTTTACTCCAACATTGGTTGCATATTCAGATGCCGATTATGTTGGCGCCTTGGACGATCGGCGGTCAACCAGTGGTTTTTGTACATATTTTGGAGGTCATCTCATTATATGGAAAAGTAAGAAACAAGCAGTGGTTGCTCGATCTTCAGCGGAAGCAGAATACCGATCGATGACATCAGTTGTCTCAGAACTCACATGGCCTGAAAGTCTCCTTGCTGATCTGGGGGTGAAACATCCCTCTTCTGCTGTTTTGTTTTGTGACAGTCAAGCGGCCATACACAAAGCAAAGAATCCAGTCTTCACGAACGCACGAAACATATCGAAGTAGACTGTCATTTTATTCGGGAGAAAGATCAAATGAAGAAACTAGACTTAAAGCATGTTTCGGGCACTGATCAAGTTGCTGATATTCTCACAAATACTTATCGAGTACCTTATTTTATCAGTGTCTGTCCAAGCTGGGTACATATGACTTGTACACTCCAGCTTATAGGGGGAGTGTTGGAAAAGCGCATATAACAAAGAACCAATGACTCATTCCTTTGTATTTACTATTATTTTCTCTCCTCTCTTTAGTCTCACATCATGTATAGGACTTTCCTCTCTCTTTCTCAGTCATAAGGTTCACGTTTTCCTACAATTAGACCATAACCGACGACGCGCATGGCGTGTGTATACATTTGCGAACTGTCGCAGGCCGATGGGGAATCCTGTGTTTGTATCAACACTCCCGGTTTCCCAAACAACCTTATCCTCGGGTTGAAATCGTAGAACTGCGCTTCCTCTCGTCCAATACATTCCACATGGCATCCTAAACTGGATGCGCCTTCCAATGGATGAGGACCTGCCGCACGGGCTCCCCTGAATGTGCTCAACTTGAGAGCATAGGCTAGGACTACTGTCGTCTCATAGTGTGGAATTGACTCTACAGTTAACCCATCTGGTAGAGTGGCCTGAAGGGGGTGGTTCCTCAATACTCTCTTGAGCTGTGATACACAGAAGAGTGGGCGGATGCAGCTAACGGTGGGCACCCCGTTGGCGGTAGGCTACCTCTCCTATTTTTTCCAAGATCAGGAAGGGCTCATAGTATCAGACAGAACATCTTCTCGCACGGTGAAAATAACACCTCACGGAGGTGAAGGTTGGCTAGCTGGGTCATGTGTTGTTGGGCACTGGAAAGGTGGTGATTCAGTGGATGGAGGCCTCGTCTCGATCCTGGAGATCGGAGGCCAAGGCTTGCGCTTGACATTATCCGAGGAAACCACAGGATATATGTTGAGGTGGCCACTCGTAGACAGTCTGGAAGGGAGGTGATCCCCGAGACCGACTGATATGAAGTATTGTACTATACTTCAGCCCACGCGATCAAATGGACCATTATCGAGGTTCGCTTCAGAGAGAAGAAAGCGAACATATAGAATGAGGAATCTAGGGACTTGGCAAAGACAGAGGTGAATGCGAAACGACGTCTCAGGCTTGCTTTTC